>SJYT01032481.1:6820-28205 GCA_006410635.1 Cephalophus harveyi | reverse complement strand
TAAGAAAAAAATGACCAAAGAAAATATTCCTCTATTGAATTTTGTAAGAATTACATAGTAATGCTACCGTAAAAGGTTTTGGCAGGGACAGAATTATTATTCTTCAAAATTAAGGATGTCATTTAAAATATTATTAGAAGTATTGTAGAAAAATATCTTTATCTAGTGTAAGGAGTTTTATCCTTTGAAAGAACAACTATATTACTTACAAATTACTCTTATTTTACTTCCTAAAACACAATTTCTGTGTTAAACTGAAAAAAAAAATGGGTTTCAACAAGTCCTTCTGGACAAAGGAAAAGATGTAGGTCCTGCTGCTGATATTAAAGATGAATTTCTTTTCTAAGGTCAGGATGAGTAATAAGCAATTATGCCATTCAGGGCTGAGTTTAAAATTACCCGGTATTTATATGACCTTCCATGAGTAGTTTAGTATATTTATAAATATTTGCCATTCGTTTGCCTTTTGTCATTGACTAAGGATTGACCTGTGTCACTTGTCACTGACACCTAACACCAAAATGAATTTAAATTCTGCCTTTAGAAATAGGTTTCCTTGATACTGTGACATTTATAAATGGGCCTTTAAAGACTGCACTTTTTCTTTACACTTTGTTTCAATTTCCTGTCACTCTCAAGTGGAGATTTTTATAATACTAAATTTATCACATCTCTCTAAGATCATTTCTCTGGCTCTAAGCGTCTGGTATACACTTCATCTCTGCAGGAATCTCTATTTACTTTCTCCCCCTTCAACTTACAATAAAGTATATATAAAATCACTCTCAGGACAGAATATGACATTCCTTTTTAAAAAAACAACTGAAATTATAATGAACCATTGGTTTTAACATCCAAGTTAATTACGAGGCTTATCATGATACAGCTTTTGAAGCTAAACCATTTTCAGAAAATGTCAACCTCAGCCTCTTTTGTTTTATGATATAGAAGTTTAGATGGAGGAAGCCATTTAATTGGTTTTGTCATTATTTAAGGCACAGCTTACCTACAGTTCTTTTTTTCTGTCTATCCTGTCTGGAATGGCTTTTATCCATCTTGTTTTGTCTTTTTCTTTTGTGAAAGAATTTATAGCAACTTTAAGTTTTTCTCTGCTGTGTGAATTATGTAGCTACTGCCATCATTTTTGCACTTTCTGCTTTTCCTGACATCTTTGTAATTTTCTATAATCAGTATTTTTCAATGAGACAGACAACTCATACTCTTCACACAATTATACAAGTTTAAGATTTTTTTTTTTCAACTCACAAATAAACCAATGATCACAACCTTCAGAACAACTCAAACTGAGGAATTAAAATATTAAAGAAAAGAAAATCTCAATTTGGGAAATTGGTAACAATTTCATTTCCAAAAACTTAATGTAAAATAGATTTGTTTTTTGCCTCATATGTGTTTCATTGTACTGACACTATTACTGAACAAAAATGCCATTTCCAAAATAACTAAACCAATATAACAGCATGCTTCATTCAGTGTTTTAATTATACATTTTAGTCCATTCTTCAGTTTATCCAGCTTTTTTAATATGTATAGTACAGCACTATCACCACAAGAAGATAACGTTTGGAACTTAAATGTCCTTTGGGCACAACTATTGGCATTTTTCCGCAACTGAGGTCGTGAACCCAATTAATCCTCATTGCAGAAAGGATAAAGGAAATACCAGTGATCATACACACTAAATGTTATCCAAATCTAATCTGACAGTCAATGCTGATTGAACTTGGTACATACCCTGCAGCCTAAGAAAGGAGTCTTAGCCGGCATATAGATTTCTCTATATTTTACTAATGGTTACTCCAAATGATTGTGAAAATCAGCAGAAGTGGAACTGTAGACTTTCATGTGAAATTAATTTTTACTACAACTATACTGAGTATGAATATCTAAAAACATTTCATGATTTTATAAGAGAATACACAAAATCTCTACTTAAAAGAAAAAGCACTTGCCTATATTTCTCTAAATTTTTATATTAAATTGATAACCCATGGAATGGAATATTAGTAAATTCATCCTAGTAGATGTTTAATATTTTTCTTTTCCATATATTCAGTAAAAAGAGATCTTAGTGATATGATTAGTTCCAGCCTTTCACGTGGCTCTTGGATCATGATTAAACTGTCTGTAAATATTTGCTGGGCCTGGTGGCTCAGAGGTTAAAGCGTCTGCCTCCGATGCGGGAGACCCGGGTTCGATCCCTGGGTCGGGAAGATCCCCTGGAGAAGGAAATGGTAACCCACTCCAGTATTCGTGCCTAGAGAATCCCATGGACAGAGAAGCCTGGTAGGCTACAGTCCACGGGGTCGCAAAGAGTCGGACACGACTGAGCGACTTCACTTTCACTTTCTTTCACTTACATAATTATACATAAACATATACATATAGCTGTACATAATAGTTGCAATCATAATTTATATAAGTATATACCTACTATTTTATACATTTTTCATATTTTATGAATTTTTTGTAGCCATAACCTCTAGTATGGCCCTCAAAACTATGCCTATTTTTTATGGTTTTCTTAACCTACACTCTGCATATTGGAATATATACTGAAACATTTTACACCTAGAACTAAATCATATACTTCATATGTAATGTGCCAAAGCTAAATTAAATCCTTTATCACTAGGATTAACTCATCCTACTATAATTTAGTCTTGTACAGAATCTGCTCAGTCATTCAAAGTGCAAATGACAAAGTCACTTCCTTTTCCTTCCCTATTCATATCTATTTATCAGGTTTTCTCTGTTCTACTTCCCAAATATTCCTCAAATCTCTGCTCTTGCATCATTTAGTGAATGCTAACTATCCTTTTCCTGGCATACTGTACCACCCTCCTTGAAATTTTTCCCATTTCCAGCCTGTTGGTCCTCTTCTCCAAAACTTTCAAATGTTTTCTAACATATTAAACATTAAGCCGTGCATGTGAGCTAAGTTGCTTTAGTCATGTCCAACTTTTTGTGACCCTATGAACTGTAGCCCTCCAGGCTCTCTATCCATGGGATTCTCCAGGAAAGAATACTGGAGTGGATTGCCATGCCCTCCTCAACCATTATGCCACCCCTCATTTGAAAGAAAAAAACTAGCTTCTTTTCTTCTAGAAGATAAAATTAAAACTTTTTAACACAGCCCAGGAGGTCCATCATTATATTATTCCTGTCCCTTTCTCTAGTTAATCTACAAACATCTCAAGATTTTTCATATATACTCAGCAAGCTACTTATGTAGTGTCCTTTCTCTGGTGGGCAATAGAAATAGAAAACCATTGGCAAGATGTCAAATTTGTCAAATAGTCCTAGGGAAAGTATTGGTTTGGCCAAAAAATTGTACGGGTTTCCTGAATGAACTTTTTGGCCAACCCAATACTTGTGAGTCCTTGTGGGGAGCTGACAATTTTATACATGAGTTTCACCGTTTAGTGTGTTTCAGTTTATAGCTTTAAAGAAGGAAGATAACAGACAGAACATTAAATATATCTGGATCCACACCCATGCACAACCACAATCATCCAGTGCCGAATAGCAAAACTTCTTAAAAGAGGCTTGAATCTTTAGGGTGTTCATTTTCAATAGGCTCGTTTCCTATTAATTTATTGCCTGTCTTTTGTGATAGGTTTTGAGCTTCCCTGATAGCTCAATTGGTAAGGAATCTGCCTGCAATTTTGAGAGATCTGGGTTAGATTCCTGGGTTGGGAAGGTCCTCTGGAGAAGGGAAAGGCTACCCACTCCAGTATTCTTGCCTGGAGGATTCCATGGACTGTATGGTCCATGGGGTAACAAAGAGCAGGACATGACTGAGCAACTTTCCCTCTTCTGATCTCCTTCCTAAAGCCTCTACTCCATGGAAGTGAGAACCCTTTGTTTTTTTTTTTCTAAACTTCTTTATGAAACCAGATAATAACAAAATGGCACAACCAGTCTGAATTTGCCTGCTTCCTTATTGCAATGGTTGACTTCATTAAACACTGATAACATGCAGAGAGAAATTATCCCCTACTGGTACTAACTGAAGAACAAATGAGTGGTCATTTTTCTAGGTACTTTTTTTAGTTTGTTTTTAATTTAGAGATCTGAAGTCCTCACCAAAGTGGTTGGTGGGATGGCAGAATCATATAAATCAATACAATGGTGATGATGATGCCAATATTTGTTGAATCCTTCATTGCCCTAGCCACATAAGATTTGGTGATTAAATAGAAGCAGTACAATTCCTCCTTCCTTCCTGCCATCCTCTGAGGTGTACTAATGTTGTCCTCGTTTTATAGATGAGGAAACAAAGTGCCAAAGAGGTGAAGTAGCTTACTTGGACTGCACAGAATGTAAGTACCTTACTTAATTAAGTAAACTAATTTACATAAGGGTAAAGACTTACAGCCTGTATCAGAGAGGTTTTTATAATATCATCTGCCATCTGAACAATATTTATAAAATTAATGTTTGTATGAAACACAATGATTGAAAAAAGTTGTTATATTAAAATATAAAATGAAAAGGAGTTTTATGAGCTTATATGATATGTTGAATAATTAATGTGACTTACATATTTGACTTTCCATGTCACATGAATGATAAAAGAAGGTTAATCATAACAAAAAAGTTAAAAGTTTGGTGCCTATGCTTTTATTTGAATATCAATTTACCTGAATGTGTTGTTTTCTTTGTGAATACTATATCTTACTCTATAAGAATCCTGGACTTGAGGTTCTGTTGCCTTTGTAAAATGACTAGAGGGCACAAAGGGGTGGAATGGAGTTTACACAAAGAGGTTGTTATAGTTTAGACTATATGTCTTCCAAGTTGAATATCAAAAATATTTAATCATGAAATATCTCCTAGTAAAATTTCCAAAAGGTAATATATTTTAAGACTTGCATCTATGATTCATCTGGCTAAGATTTAAAACAAACCATTTAAAATATATATTGCTAACAATACACTTAATCATTTTATGGTTATTCATATTTTCTAAGAAGACTAAAATGGTATGGAGTGGTCAGTTGTATGGAGAGGCTATAACTAAAAGTAATAAAAATACAATGACATTTCTACATTCAATGTAATTTAATTTCAATAAACTTGACCTTATTAGACAAAAAGAGAATATGGGCTCATACTCAGTCTTGCTAAAATTTCAAATTTTAGAGGCAGAAAAATGATATGTGCAGGATGACTTGATGAAATTAGCATAGTTATGATTTCTGCTGTCACTGAAATATGATAGAAAAGGGCAAGTTGAGTGTGAATGTGTGCACATAGGATTGGCAAGGACTCTAGATACCTTATCTGTTTAAAATGTGAGAGGTTAAATGTGAAGTTAGTTACCAAAGCATCAGAAATCCTGAGTCCAAGAGAGAAAGAGAAGATAAAAGTGAATGCTTTCTGGGGAAAGCTGTGATAGAAACTCAGCCAGAGTCTCCACACGCCCAGATCTGAGTGCCCCTCTGTCTGCATGTGCACAACTCAAGTATAACCAAGCTGATCCTTCAGTTAGAAAGCAAAGGTGCACCAGGGCTGAGGGAGCAGAAAAACTGGCTTCTTCTTCAGAAAAAAAAATAAAAGACAAATGAAGAAGGAGAATATAGGGTCAGATGGAAACTGCCTCAAAAGCACCTCCATCACTACAATCTAATTTTATAGCATTTTTATAAGCCAATAGTCATTAGGGTCCACCAAGCCCTAGTTGCCCACAACTTCTGATCTATTTTCTGTCCCTATAGATTTGCCAATTCTGGACATTTCATATTAATGAAATTATGGTATATATGGTCTGTGAATTGTAAACTGTAAAGGGGAAAATTATATAATATGTGGATTACATCTTAATGCATCTCTTTAAAAAATGGAGTATCTCATAGGGAAGTGGCTCTTGTCCATTCAAAGACAAGCTTACGGTGCTCTGGCTTCCTCATTTGGGAGACTAGCTACCCTCTGAGGTGGTTGGAAGTACAAGAATTGGGACATTCAGGAACACTCAAGTGGTAGTCGCTTCCTTACCAGAATGTAATTGTCAGTTGGGAATGCAAAATGGTAAACTCAAATATTATCAAATCAAAATAGTTAACAGAAATTATGTTCCTAGGGATCTTATGAGCAGAAATCACTCAGTCATTAGAAATAAATTATGTATCCATTAGATCTAAACAAAAAATTAAATGCCTCATCATCCTGTTCAGAATTTTATAAAACTATAACTCTCACCTAGGGAGTTTGTTAGATCCCATCCACAGACAACTCAAAGAAGTGACCTTGTTTTTCTTCTCTTCAGTGACCCTACATTCAACATAGAATGACAAATTGGTAGTCAGGAGATTTAGGATGTGAGGTGAATATTTTCATACTAGAAAAATTTGGATATTTGATCCAACTCTTTGTATTGGTAACTTACTGAGTTCTAAGTTTGTTTTATGTGAAACTAAAAACCTCTGAAAGGCAGACAACAAAAATGAAAAATATTTATAAATGCATTTGGAACACCCTAAAGGACATGTAAAAATAAGTTTCAACTAAAATTTATAAATCAAAATGTGATGGTTTCCTCTATAAATTGGTTCTTACAGAACTTGACACTGTGGAAAAATTATACAACTGCTAAAATTATTCCACTTTAAGATTTCACTCAAGTTTAGAAGTCTCTCATGATTTCTGATATTAATTTTATTATATGTACTTTTGGGCTCCAAAATCACTGTAGATGGTGATTGCAGCCATGAAATTAAAAGACGCTTACTCCTTGGAAGGAAAGTTATGACCAAGACAGCATATTAAAAAGCAGAGACATTACTTTGCCAACAAAGGTCCATCTAGTCAAGGCTATGGTTTTTCCAGGGGTCATGTATAGATGTGAGAGTTGGACTATAAAGAAAGCTGACCACCAAAGAACTGATGCTTTTGAACTGTGGTGTTTGAGAAGACTCTTGAGGTGATCCAACCAGCCCATTCTAAAGGGGATCAGTCCTGGGTGTTCTTTGGAAGGACTGATGCTGAAGCTGAAACTCCAGTACTTTGGCCACCTCATGCGAAGAGTTGACTCATTAGAAAAGACTGATGCTGGGAAAGATTGAGGGCAAGAGGAAAAGGGGATGACAGAGGATGAGATGGTTGGATGGCATCACCAACTCAATGGACATGGGTTTTGGTAGACTCCGGCAGTTGGTGATGGATAGGGAGGCCTGGCATGCTGAGATTCATGGGACTGCAAAGAGTCAGACACGACTGAGTAACTGAACTAACTGAACTGAACATGTACTGATATTTTTAAATTAGATTTTAACAGTCAGAATACTTCAATAGAGAAACCTTTGTATATATATATAAAATTTTTGAGTTATTTTTTTAATGGATCCTAACCCTAGCTAATGGTGATAATATATAAATAATGTTATTAGTGCCTCTAAAAATAGTTAAATGAGATTTCTAAGCAAACTTCAAAGGTCTGGTTTTGCCTCTGAAGTTTTATTCATTACAGCTTTTTAATACATATGTAAAATACTATCTAAGCTATTTAGTGTGTTATGTGTTTTTTAGTGTCTAGTTCTTCCAATTATATCTTTTAAGATAAATAATACTATGGGCACATACTAATTGTGATATAGTTTGAACCAAGTTGCTAGTAATTTAATTCCAAACATTTGGATAAAAACTCAGTATAGGTAATTACTAATGAGAGTTTAAGTCAAGGACAAGATCTTATTTTTATCTTCTCCTCTATTTAACTTTTTCACATTAGAAATAAGCATTTCTTTCCCAATTTGAACCATCCGGTGGGTACTTAGCAAATTAATAAGACTGGGCCTCAAATCAGAAAGTAAGGTTATGAACAACAAATCGCAGGTTTCTTGGTTAGCATTCCGTTTTTCATTTTTGTGGGCTTTTTATGGTTTGTGTTTCATCTAGGTAATGGATCCTGAGCAGTGGTGAGTGACTACCTGGCCCTCCGTTCATGCTTCCCCATGTTTCTCTTATACTTCATTCTATGCCTCAGATTATCACCTAATACAAGTTCATGTATCCAGGGCACAGTGAAGCCAAACAATACAAAAGCCTCAGAATGTGAAACAGAGAAAGTTTAACAGTGGCCCCGCATGGGACCAAAGGCATAAGGGGCCTCTCAATCCTCCCTGGCTCAGGCTTGCACGCTCCATTAAGACATATGCCAGCCACAACAGTCCCACGCAGCAGCTGCTCGGGGCACCGCAGTGCACCCGCAACCTCCCAACCAACTGAGCAACTGTCAACCAGCAACAGCACTGCTCTGCTATTGGTCAGTACCACTGAAAGCCCCTTTCTCCTGCCTATTGTATATAAAAGGACCCTGAATTCTTTTTCTTTTTTTTGGAGATGGTTTTTGGAGACTCTAGTCTACCATCTCGGTCTGCCAGCCTTCCAATTAAAGTAAGCATTCCTTGCTACAACAGCTCCTCTCTCAATTTATTGGCAGGTCACGCTGTGAGCAGAAAGAGCTTGGACTCCGTAACAAAAAGTTTATTGAGGGCCATGCAAAGAGACAAGTGGCTCAGGCCTTAAATACCCAACTCCCCTGAGAGCTCTCAGCAATGCCCTTTTCTAGGAAGTGAGGGAGGTGTGTGGTGAGTTGTTGCAAACTTCTTGGTGTCAGAGCCTTTGTTCTTCAGTCAGGTCATGATCAGGCAACCATGTTCCTGTAAATCTCTATCAAACAAGTGTTATTCTCTGTCTGATAAGAAACAGCCAGGTCTCCAGGAACAACTGTAATCCTTGGAGGTTCAGGTCCTGATAAGATGAGGCAGATCTCAACTGGCGGCTCACTCAGGGCTGGGTCCCCAGACCCTGTCCAGCCATAATCCCTGAGGGAGCCAGGCTCCCAAAATCCAGCTGGCACTCAGGCTCCTCAGGCCACCAGATGGCAGGGCAGTTCCCACAGACTGCCGTAGTAGGTCACAGAGCAGAGGCGGAGTCATGGAGAGGGTCCCCGCCACCTTGGCCCGGCCAGTGGGTGACCTTAGCAAACGCTCTGGAATCCTGCAGGACACCGCTCATGGCTTGTTCCCTGGGCTTCCAGCTCACCCACTGACCAGAGGCCAGATTAACTGGAGGGCCCCAGGGAGAAGGCCGGAATCCGGTTCTTACCTCACTTTCTGCTTTAGGACCACCACTCCACTGACAGTTGGCTGATTAGCCCTCCAACAGTTGCTCAGAGACAGTTGCTCCACTAGTGGGCGGGGTCCGCTGCTGCATCAACCAATGGGTGAGCAGAACCACCAACGTTCACTCTTTGACAGTTGGTGGCTTGGGGGAGGAGCCTACTGCAGCCGCGACCAATGGAGAGCAGGATCATTAATGGTCTCGGGGCAACTTTTGCCTGGAACGTGTGTGGGGGAAGGGGGAGGCGCAAGGCTAACCCACACTGCGTTGGCTTTGCTGAGGGCTGCAGCAGTGCCTTGCCTTCTGACAAGATGAGCAAGTACAAAAGATAATCCAGGTTAAAAGCAACTTTGTTGTGCTACGTTTTCAGACATGGCTCAGGCAACTACTTCCAACAGCGCTTGAAAAAAAGTTCAAAATCCTAGACTTACTGCTGCTAAGTAGCTTCAGTCATGTCCGACTCTGTGCAGCCCCATAGACCGCAGCCCACCAGGCTCCCCCGTCCCTGGGATTCTCCAGGCAAGAACACTGGAGTGGCTTGCCCTTTCCTCCTCCAATGCCGGAAAGTGAAAAGTGAAAGTGAAGTCGCTCAGTCGTGTCTGACTCTTAGCGACCCCATGGACTGCAGCCCACCAGGCTCCTCCATCCATGGGATTTTCCCGGCAAGAGTACTGGAGTGGGATGCAGTTGTCTTCTCCGCCTAGACTTACTAGTACTTAGGAAAAAACCAACCAAACAAACAAAAAAATCCCTAGAGCAATGATGCCTTAAGGGAAAAATAACAGAAAACACAACCACAGATGTAGTTTCATACATTTGGTAGTCATATTAAAAAAAAGTCTACAGAAACAGGTGAAGGTAATTTTTAAAAATCTGTTTAACCCAGGGACAATGAGCAATGGAATGAGCTGCCCCACACAGCATCGGAAGCGCAGGGCTGTGAGGCTACCCGTCGCCAGAGCCAATCCTCCTAGGGCACATTTGTCCTCTCAGTCAGGGTTGCAGATAGGGGACCCGGACGGCATTTTTCTCCAACCTCCCTGGGCAAAGTATGCCTGGCGGAGCGGGAACAGATTCCTCACTCCTCATGCTGGGCGGGTTCCAGGCACCTGAATGCGCTTCCATCCAAGACTGACTGCAGGCCACGCAAATACATGGAGAAATTTTCGCCATCTCTTTACGTCAGTATCACATTTGTCCATGCATTGTGAAGATAGTTTTATTTTTCCCCCTCACTGCTCTTGCAGCAAAGGAGCATCCAGGAACTAGACAATAAAAATGAGTGCCGTGTGCTCAGACGCCCAGTAGTGTCCCATTCGTTGCAACCCATGGACTGTAGACCACCAGACTCCTTCCTCTGTCCATGGGATTCTCCACACATATTTTCTCAAAGAAAATCCAACCCAAGAAATGAAAAATATTATCTCTTTAGAATGTTATTGATATAAAAATTGTTGATATTTTACACTCATTTTTTCCAAACTAATTCTTCCAAATCATATTTGGACTAGGCACATTTCAAGCTGGACAAGGCATTTGTTGCTTTTTTATCACTGCAACTGCAAGGACAAATTTTGCCATGGATGTGTTGTCTTCTTGGGAATTGTGTATTTATAGTGAATATGCCTGTGTGGTCAGTCACATGTGACTCTTTGAGACTTCATAGTTTGTAACCTGCAGGCTCCTCTGTCCATGGGACTTTTCAGGCAAGAATATTGGAGTGGGTTGGCATTTCCTCCTCTAGAGATTTTCTTGACCCAGGGCTTGAACCTATATTTCCTGCAGCTCCTGAATTGCCAGGTGGATTCTTTACCACTGAGCCACCTTGGAAGTGCCTCACTTACAGTGAATATAGGTTTTTCAAAAAGTGGAATTAATGGGGATGGATGTTATTGGTAAATAAAGTATCTTTCAGTTACTTAGAAACATCTTTTCCTTAATTTTTTGCACTCACAAAGCATATCTGAGGCTCAGTTTTCCCAAATGAAAATAAGAAGTCTGTTTTTACAGATTATTAAAGACTGAATATGGTAATATGACTTGAATTGAATTAATGAAAGTTATTTTATTGAATTAATGAAAATTTAAGTAATTAGAATACTGTATACTTTTTGTTGTTTTCTATTGAAGGCATATATACTTTTTCTCAGTACCCCAATTAAAGGAGCTTAATTAGAAATTGTTTGTACTTGCAATCATAAATCTATGTGGACTTCTCCAAGCATCTGATCACTGGACTAATGCCCAGAAAAAAAGATGAACTATTCATCATTTCAAAGGACTGAACACCTTCTCCTTGGGCAGAAAGAGGAATGCATTGAATATGCTGATGGTGTGTCAAATACATGAAGCTATTTTATTAAATGTGGTAAAATCCAAATATTTAAAATACACATATTTTTGTTATCTGTATGTGAAATATATAAGGTGTATTCATCTGGTATTTGATTTGCCAAAAGGGATTCTCAACTCATTATTCCCTGCCCATTGGGAATGCTACTTAGCTGATAACAGAAGGAAACAGGAAAACTAATTTTTGCCAGAGTGACAGTTAATATTGAAGGAGATGGTATGTTTTCTTATGAAACCAAGTTTCTAAATATGACTAAAATTTTTCTAAGCATTGGTCAGCAACTGAAAACATATCTAATCAATATGTGTTAGTTGTTCAGTCGGGTTTGATGCTTTTGTGACCTCATGGACTGAACCTCACCAATCTCCTCTGTCCATGGAATTCTCTAGGGAAGAATATGAGTGGATTGCCATTTTCTTCTCCAGGGAGGTCTTCCTGACCCAGGGATTGAACCCAGATTTCCCACACTGCAAGCAGATTCTTTACTGTCTGAGCCACCAGGGAAGCCCTGTCTAATCAGAGTTCTGAGCTGTACAGGTATATTATTTGAAAAAAAAAAAAAAATACTGAGAGACTGAACTGAACTGGACTGAAGCTCTTTTTAAAAAATTCTTGGCTGCGAATGTCCTGAGAGATGGTGCTCTATACTAAAAAATAACAGACAGGGCTTCCCTGGTAGCTCAGTGGTAAAGAATCCACCTGCCAGTGCAGGAGATGGAGAAGGCAATGGCACCCCACTCCAGTACTCTTGCCTGGAAAAACCCATGGATGGAGGAGCCTGGAAGGCTGCAGTCCATGGGGTCGCTGAGTCGGACATGACTGAACGACTTCACTTTCACTTTTCACTTTCACGCATTGGAGAAGGAAATGGCAACCCACTCCAGTGTTCTTGCCTGGAGAATCCCAGGGACGGGGGAGCCTGTGGGCTGCCATCTATGGGGTTGCACAGAGTCAAACACGACTGAAGTGACTTAGCAGCAGTGCAGGAGACACAGGTGTGATCCCTGATCTGGAAAGATCCCACATGCTGTCGATCAACTAAGCCTATGGGCCACAACTATTGAACCTGTGCTCTAGAGTCCAGGAGCCACAACTCTTGAGCCCACATGCTACAGCTAGGAAAGCCCGTGCACCCTAGAGCCCATGCTCCACAACAAGAGAAGGCACTGCAACAAGAAGACTGCCAACCGCACTTAGAAAGAAGCCCCTACTCCCCACAACTAGAGAAAAGCCTGCATGCAGCAATGAAGACCCAAAACAGCCATAAATAAGTAAATAATTTTTTAATTTAATAACAATTTTGGAAATATTAACTGAATTCTTAATAACAGTTGTTTTCTTTTTCCCCCCTAAGACTTTGACCTGAACATTATGCTAATCACAAAACCAAGCAATCTTTTGGTTTACTCAAGGTTATTATGTATACTAAATTCTAGAAATATGTCAAAGGAGAACATGCCTGTGGCTGACAATTTGAGAACTTTTACCTGATGGCTCAGCTGAAAAGAATTCACCTGCCAAAGCGGGATATGCGGGTTCTATCTGTGGGTTGGAAGGATCCCCCAGAGAAGGAAATTGGCAACCAAATTCAGTATTTTTGCCTGGGAAACCCCATGGACAGAGTAGCCTGGTGGAATACAGTCCATGAAGTTGCAAAAGAGTCAGACATGACTTAGTGACTAAGCAACAACAATAACAACAAATGCATCCTTAAGTGAGAGTTAAAGATACCGAGGCAAAAAATCTGTTAAATTATCTAATCAGATCACTAAAACCAGACTTTTTGCTTTATAATTTTATGAGAAAAATGTTCCATCCTATTACTATACAAAGTAGGACAATTCACCAAAAATGATAAAATATTGATTTACTTTATTTTTCATAAATGCTGTAAGAAATTCAGCTTAAATCATGAATAATTAAAAATAAAACACAATCAAAATGTTTATTTCATACCCTGAGAAACGAAAATCAGTGTTCTGTTTATATTCAGCTATTCTTTAGGTGACACAAACATAATACTTCCAAGTTGACTTTTCATGGTGTGCCATAAACTTTATTAGCTTTAAACATAAAATTAAAGTTTCATAATAGCCTAATTGCTGCAAAAGTAATACCAGTACCTTCATTAGTTTTTATATTCTTTACAGCTAGTTCTTACCATCTTTTTCCCAACAGAGTACTCAGATACTTTCAAGTTTTTTCTCTGAATCTTTTCTTTGTTTATTGATTACTTATATTCAGAACACTCTTCAATAGCTTTTAAATCCAAATAGCCAAAGGAAATGATGCGTATTTGTCTCAAGTGACATTTCAATGATTAATAATGTAAAAGTTAACATTTGTGGTGTCATGTACATATAAATGCTAAAGGTATTTCATTAGAACATGATAAACACTCAAATCTTAAGCCTCTATTGTTAAACTATTATGCAAACTATTAATAATGTATTTGAGTTTTAATAATATTGATTTTTAGAAATTAATTATTGGGACATGATATCATATTATAATAGTGATACATTCCCATATAAGAAAACTCAATTGGATGATAATTTTCTCACAGATTCAAGCATGCATGAAACTGGATAAGTTAAGAAACTAGACAGGTAATGAAGTTCATAATCACTTTCTCAATTTCTAAAGTTTTAGAAAACTGGCACTTGCTGGGTAACACTCTTGATTGGTGATACAGGCTAGTTACATAAAGAATATTTAATGGCAACAATTGTTCATATTAGTGGGTATCAATCAGAAACATCTTGTTAATTTTATTTGAGATAGAGGATTGATTTCTTGCAAAACTAGCAAGTTTTTAACTGGCCTTGATCTCTCTACTGACTGCTTCCAGTTAAGAAACCACATTGAAATGATTTTCCTGGTACATTTTTTCATTCTATGGAGGGGAAAAATGAAAACTGTATTTCCTTCTGTTTGGGAAAAAGTTGACCAAATTATTATATCATTTGGTAAGTCACTTTATTCAGACAGTTTCACTCTGTTCTTCCTTTCTTACAAATAATTTACATTAAATAATTTTCTTTAAATCTCCTCTTGATTGTTATCAGAGTTTCATATAACAAAATCCTCTCTTTTACTGCCATTTTTAACTTTTTTTTAAAAATTAAATTTTGATCATACAGAAATGTTGAAAGAATTTTACAGTGTTAACCCAGATAATAGCAATAGATTCTACCAGTGGCATGTATGGTACACATTAGGTGATTTAGCACATAACATTCCATGCATATTATTTTTGATGCAATAAAAGTACATTGCAGAAACAAAACACTTCCACCAAATACTTCACTTTCATAACACCAACTATAATTCAGTATTGTTTAGATTTGTTTCCTTGATGAAAACATTTGTACAATAAAATGCACAAATGTTAAGTGTACATTTGCCAAATTATGACAAATGCATACATCTTTGTTAGCAAGATATAAAACATTACAATCACCTAAAATAGTTTCATTTTGATTTATCCCAAGAGGTAACCACTGCAATGTAATAGATTTGGATCAATTTTGGTAAAATGAAAAACTAAAAAATGGAAAGATATCATTTACTTTAAATAAAAGACAATTGAGTATAGAGTTAATGATATTTATTAGCCTCTCAATCCTTGGATTGATCAGAAGAATATTTTCTGTGAAAAATAGCAATATGTCAGAGATACTTTTACTCTGCATTATTAATATTCATTTTCAATTTGCTTCTTTCATAAAATGAAAGAAACCTAACCTTGGGAAATCATTCTTAAATGGTAATATTATGCCATCTCCTTAAACAAATTTGCTACACTATAGTCCATAGACAAATCTTTACAATAGGGTTGAGAACAGATTTTATTGCTGTACTAAATGGCTACTGGAACAGAAAACATGTACCTTGCTTTTAAATCTTTTATAATGTTCTCTTTCTTGCTTCTACAACTAGGGTTTGCTTATTCATTTTTTAAAATGCTGGTCCCTTTATTGACTCAAAGATTACTATCAGATGTCACCTACATCACTTAACCATATATCATAATGCCCATTAAACTATGTGCCTATGAACATATGGAAATAACACTAAATAATGTGGGCACAGAGGCTCACTGCACCCATGAATCAGAATAAGTAATAAAATGTTGTTTACTGACTAGAGATGTGGTACTTCAAGACAGGGTTACAAAAGGGCCCCCGAGCCCTCTTTAAGAGAATATGTCAAATGATATCATTGAATATCATTTTCATGTAAGCTAACAAAACAGGAGCTATACCTAAGCTATAGCAACTCATCAACTAGAGAGAATCACTTGAGTTTAGGAATTCGCTAAGACCCTAATGGTGTCATTCTGTCTTTCTCAAGTAGTGACACAGCTGGGTGCAGGGATTACTGCACATATCAGTTCAGTTCAGTTGCTCAGTTGTGTCCAACTCTGTGACCCCATGGATTGCAGCATGCCAGGCTTCCCTGTCCATCACCAATTCCTGAAGCTTACTCAAACCCATGTCCATCAAGTCAGTGATGCCATCCAACCATCTCATCCTCTGTCATCAATCTTCTCCTCCTGCCCTCAATCTTTCCCAGCATTAGAGTCTTTTCAAATGAGTCAGTTCTTCAAATCAGGTGGACAAAGTACTGAAGCTTTAGCTTCAGTATCAGTCCTTCCAATGAATATTCAGGACTGATTTCCTTTAGGATTGACTGGTTTGATCTCCTTGCTGTCCAAGAAACTCTTGAGTATTCAACACTACATTTCAAAAGCATCGATTCTTCAGCACTCAACTTTCTTGATGGTCCAACTGTTATATCCATACGTGACTACTAGAAAAACCATAACTTTTAACTATGTGGACCTTTGCCGTCAAAGTGAAGTCTTTTTTTTTTTTTTTTTAATACTCTCTCTATGTTTGTCATAGCTTTTCTTCCAAGGAGCAAGCATCCTCTATTTTCATGGCTGCACTCACTATCCACAGTGATTTTGGAACCCCCAAAAAATAAAATCTGTCACTGTTTCCAATATTTCCCCATCTATTTGCCATGAAATGATGGGACCGGATGCCATGGTAAGTTTTTGAATGTTGACTTTTGAATCAGCTCTTTAACTCTTCTCTTCTACCCTCCTCAAGAGGCTCTCTAGTTCCTCTTCACTTTCTACCATTAGAGTTGTATTATCTGCATACTGGAATACTCAGATGAAGCTAGTGGTAAAGAGCCTGCCTGCCAATGCAGAAGACATCAGAGACATGGGGTTCGATCCCTGGATTCCCTGAAGAAAGTCATGGCAACCCATTCCTGTATTCTTGCCTAGAGAATCCCCTGGACAGAGGAGACTGATGGGCTATAGTTTATGGGGTTACAAAGAGTCAGACACAACTGAAACGACTTAATACATACATCTGCATATCTGAGGTTGTTTATATTTCTCCCTGCGATCTTGATTCCAGCTCGTGTTTAATCCAGCCTAGCATTTCTCATGATGCACTCTGCATATAACTTAAGTAAGTTGGATGATAATAGACTGCTTTGACATACTCTTTTCCCAATTTTGAACCAGCCCCTTGTTCCATGTCTAGTTCTAACTGTTTCTTCTTGACCTGCATACAGGTTTCTTAGGAGGCAGGTAAGGTGGTCTGGTAGTCCCATCTCTTGAAGAATTTTCCACAGTTTGCTGTGATCTCCACACTCAAAGGCTTTAGTGTTGTCAACAAAGAGAAAGTAGATGTGTTTTTTTTTCTGGAATTCTCTTGCTTTTTCTATGATCCAATGGATGTTGGCAATTTGATGTCTGATTCCTCTGCCTTTTCTAAGTCCAACTTGTACATCTGGAAGTTGTTGGTTCACATACTGTTGAAGCCTAGCCTGAAGGATTTTGAGCATTAGTGAAATGAGCACAATTGTGCAGTAGTTTAAACATTCTCTGGTATTGCCCTTCTTTGGGATTGAAATGAAAACTGCCTTTTCCATCCCTATGGCCATTGTTTAGTTTTCCAAATTTGCTGGCATACTGAGTATAGCACTTAAACAGCATCATTTTTCAGGCTTTGAAATAGTTCAGCTGGAATTCTATCACCTCCACTAGCTTTGTTCACAGTAATGCTTTGTAAGGCCCATTTGACTTCACACTCCAGGATGTCTGGCTCTAGGTGAGTGACCACAACCTTGTGGTTATCCAGGTCATTAACACCTTTGTACAGCCCTCCTATGTATTCTTTTCATCTCTTCTTAATCTCTTCTGCTTCCTTATCATTTCTGCCCTTTCTTGTGACCATCTTTGCATGAGATTTTCCTTTGGTATCTCCAGCTTTCTTAAAGAGATCTCTAGTATTTCCCATTCTTTTGTTTTCCTTTATGTTTTTGCATCATTCACTTAAGAAGATTTTCTTATTTCTCCTTGCTCTTCTCTGGAACTCTGCATTCAGATAGGTATATCTTTCCCTTTTCCCCTTTGCCTTTTCCTTCTTTTTCCTCAGCTGTCTGTAAAGCTTCCTCACACTATCACTTTGCCTTCTTCCATTTCTTTTTCTTTAGGATGGCTTTGGCCACCGCCTCCTGTACAATGTTAGGAACTTTGGTCCATAGTTCTTCAGGTACCATGTCTACCAGATCTAATCCCTTGAATCTATTTGTCACCTTCACTGTATAATCATAAGGGATTTGATTTAGGTCATACTAGAATGACCAAATGGTTTTCTGTATTTTCTTCAATTTGAGCCTGAATTTTGCGATAAGAAACTGATAATCTGAGCTATGATCAGAGCCAGTTCTTGGTTTTATTTTGCTGATTGACTAGAGCTTCTTCATCTTCAACTGCAAAGAATATACAGCTGATTTCGGTATTGACCATCTGGTGATGTCCATGGGTAGAGTCCTCTCTTGTGTTGTTGGAAGAGGGTGTTTGCTATGACCAGTGTGTTCTCTTGACAAAACTTTGTTAGCCTTTGTCTTGCTTTGTTTTGTACTCCAAGGCCAAACTTGCCTTTTCTCCAGGTATCTCTTGACTTCCTACTTCCGCATTCCAATCCCCTATGATGAAAAGGACATCTTTTTTGGTGTTAGTTCTAGAAGGTCTTGTAGGTCTTCATAGAACTGATCAACCTCATCTTATTCAGCATTAGTGGTTGGAACATAGACTCAGATTACTATAATGTTGAATGGTTTGCCTTTGAAACAAACAGAGATCATTCTGTCATTTATGAGAATGCACCCAAATACTGAATGTTGGACTCTCTCATTGACTATGAGGGCTATTCTGTTTCTTCTATGGAATTCTTGACCACAGTAATAGATATATAATGGTCATCTGAATTAAAGTCATCCATTCTCATCCATTTTAGTTCACTGATCCCTAAAATGTTGATGTTCACTCTTGCCATCTCCTGCTTGACCATGTCAATTTACTTGATTCATGGACCTGACATTCCAGGTTCCTATGCAATATTCTTCTTTACAGTATCAGACTTCACTTTCACCACCAGAACCCTATAAATGTACAAAGCACAAGTGAGAAATAAGTCATTATTGTTTGCTCTTACAGCTAGACCCTCTTGACATATACAGCTAATGGGTGCTGCTAGAATAAGACATTATAAACGTGGCATTGTCTTAATTGTTGTTTTAGTCATTGCCATATCAACCATTTGCAACCCCATGGATTGTAGCCAGCAAGTCTCCTCTGTCAATGGGATTTCCCAGGCAAGAATACTGGACTGGGTTGCCATTTCCTTCTCTAATTGTCTTAATGGTTGATTGAAAAGTAGGAAAGGAATAGATATTGCAGGATGAGATGCTGGTGATCCCTATTGTACAATAGCAAAGAATGTGGTAAACTTCTGCCTCTCTTAACTTGGGAAAAAGGCCATTTACCTAAAGAATCAATAGCTCTCAGGAAAGAGATTGTAAAAGCAGTCTTATTAAAGATTGTAAAAGTCTTCTTATTAAAAAGAAGACTGCATTTGGAGCATGGGGTATAAAAAAAAGAGGTAGTCTAAGAAAGAAGGAGAAATAGCAGGAATAAAAGAGAATAAAATGCAGAAAACTGGCTACTCGCAAGGTTAGAAAGGGAAAGTGTTCCTCAATCTCAAGTAATAAATGATAAAATGAAAAGTTACTGGAGAGTCAAGACCAGTTGAAACTCAGCCTGGTGGCAAATATTGAATCAATGCTCTAGTCATCAGACCTATTGTTAAAATATCTAAATAAACTAAGATGCCTTAAAGCTGAGACATTTATGGCTGTGTCACCCAGTAAATCCTACAGATTTGAGAAGTGACTTGGAGAAAGACTCAATATAAGACTCTTAAATCTCAGTCCCATAAAGTCAACATAACTACAATTAGCTTGTGATGAAGGGAATGGGGTCATGAATGTAATATGTGTAGCAAATCTAAGAGCTGTCTAGAAATAGTTTTGGATATAGCTTTTAGTTCTTGGAGATCTACAGAGTAAAATAGCTAAGAAGCCATGCAAGTTTTAATAGAACTTTCCTATTAAATGAATGCATGAAGAAATAAACCCATAAGCCTTAACTAAGAATATCTATAAATTTGAGGGCTTCCCTGGTGGCTCAGTGGCAAAGAATGTGCCTGTAGGAGACACAGTTCAATCCCTGGGTCAGGAAGACCCTCTGGAGAAGGAAATAGCAACTCACTTCAGTATTTTTGCCTAGGAAATCACACAGATAGTGGAGCCTGGTGGGGTTGCAAAAGAGTCAGACATGACTTAGCAACTAACCAACAACAATGAAGATTTTGAACTTTACAATTTAATGATAAGGAAGTAATTAATTTCTTTGAAAATTAAAAAATAAGTAAAAACCCCATTATTTATTTTCAAAAAATACAGGGGGTGTAGTGGAGAGGGAAGAGGGAAATTATTTACTTTAATGGTAGAACGAAGAATGCATTTTTTGTAATTGTAAATATGAGCCACTGTCAATAACAAACAAAAAGTAAAATGTGCATGCATTTAAACATGCTGAAAGCCAGCTATATTGAAGGATATTTCCCTCTCCAGCAATCTTCTGAATCAGAAAATTTGGCAAATGATATTTGGCTATCTTGGTTATTTCCTTGAGTGAAGTTTATTGAATTTTCCTTAAAAATAAACATACTTCTATCAAAGTGTCTATAAACTTAATTTAAATGTTCTAAGCGCTTTACTTTTAATTCTATTTACATGTAATTCAAAGTGGGAAAGAAAAGATAGGCTTTTTTTTTTTTAATAGTAACTTCATTTTGTATCACTCAGTTTTAGTGCATAAATAGTACATAATCTGCTTCCCCCATGGCTCAGCAGTAAGCAATCCACCTGCAATGCAGAAGACACAGGAGACCCGGGTTCAATCCCTGGGTTGGGAAGATCCCCTGAATAAGGAAATGGCAACCCACTCCAGTATTCTTGCCTGGAGAACCCCATGGACAGAGGAGCCTGGCAGGTGACAGTCCATAGGGCCACAGTGTCTGACCTGACTGAAGTGACAGCCTGCATGCAGTACATAATCCAATGAACACAAGATAGTTAATAATTTGGGTTGATTATACTTAAAATATACATTGCATCAAACAAAACTAAGCTAAATTAGAAAAGGAATCAAGTATGTGTTGAGATCACTATTTTTGTCAGTTGTTTCATATAAAAATCAATAGGAATCAATTTGAAAAAAGCATAGTAGTTATATAATTGCACTAAATTCAATTAAAAATTAAAGCATTTGCTTTCCAGGAAAATAATGTACTAATTAAATTTAGCATTTAGTTTTGAGGTTTTCAAGTTATTTTTTTTAACTTTATAAATAGGATATATAATCTTACTACACTGGTTTTAATATTTGCGTTAAGATGTGTATAAGAGACAGGTTGCAAAAGAGTCAGACATGACTTAGTGACTAAGCAA
>SJYT01032475.1:108466-150628 GCA_006410635.1 Cephalophus harveyi | reverse complement strand
CCATGGGATTTTCCAGGCAATAGTACTGGAGTGGATTGCCATTTCCTTCTCCAGGGGATCTTCCCAACCCAGGGATCAAACCTGGGTCTCCTGCATTGTAGACAGATGCTTTACCATCTGAGCTGCAGAGACATTACTTTGCTAGAGAAGGAAATGGCAATCCACTTCAGTACTATTGCCTGGAAAATCCCATGGACAGAGGAGCCTGGTAGGCTACAGTCCATGGGGTCGCAAAGAGTCGGACATGACTGTGCGACTTTACTTTACTTTACTTACTTTACCAACAAAGGTCCATATAGTCAAGTCTATGGTTTTTCCAGTAGTCATGTATAGATGTGAGAGTTGGAACATAAAGAAAGCTGATGCCCAAAGAATTGATGCTTTTGAACTATGGTGTTGGAGAAGACTCTTGAGAGTGCCTTGATCTGCAAGGAGATCCAACCAGTCCATCCTAAAGTAAATCAGTCCTGAAGATTCATTGGAAGTACTGATGTTGAAGCTGAAACCCCAATACTTTGGCCACTTGATGGGAAGAACTGACTCATTTGAAAAGACCCTGATGCTGGGAAAGATTGAAGGCAGAAGGAGAAGGGGATGACAGAGAATGAGATGGTTGGATGGCATCACCAAGTCACTGGACATGAGTTTGAGTGAACTCCAGGAGTTGGTGATGGACAGGGAGGCCTGGCACGCTGCAGTCCATGGGGTTGCAAAGATTCGGACATGAGCAAATAACTGAACTGAACTGGTTCAACAGGAAGCTGCTACACCATCAGATGGAGCTATGTGATCAGTGTGGACACCAGCTGACCCCACAGCTATCTCTGCCTCCCATGGAGTCACCCAAGAATTTCTGAACCATCTTAATGGTGAGTCTTCTGGCCTTTTCTCCCTCAATGTGAACTCTCCTGCTAAGAAAACATTCTGAGAAAATTAAGAAAAGCAAACCTTACATTTGAATCAGTACTAATGAGGTGGATGAAACTGGAGCCTATTATACAGAGTGAAGTAAGCCAGAAAGAAAAACAACAATACAGTATACTAATGCATATATATGGAATTTAGAAAGATGATAACAATAACCCTGTATGTGAGACAGCAAAATAGACACAGATGTATAGAACAGTGTTTTGGACTCTGTGGGAGAGGGCGAGGGTGGGATGATTTGGGAGAATGGCGTTGAAACATGTATAATATCATATATGAAACGAATCACCAGCCCAGGTTCGATGCATGATATTGGATGCTTGGGGCTGGTGCCCTGCAATGACCCAGAGGGATGGTACGGGGAGTGAGGTGGGAAGGGGGTTCAGGATGGGCAACACGTGTACACCCGTGATGGATTCATGTTAGTGTATGGCAAAACCAATACATTTTTGTGAAGTAATTAGCCTCCAATTAAAATAAATAAATTTATATTAACAACAACAAAAAGAAAAGCAAACTTTAACTATAGTTGGAATCTGTAATGTCTGTAGAGGGAGCTCTCATGCCGTGTCATTCATCCTCAATTACCCAACAGGAAGAAATATACCTTGCATTCTCAGACAAGAAGTGCAGCCACATTACCACTCCAGCTGAAGGAGGAAGACTTCCCTTTTGGACAACAAGAAACCCAGCTAATAGAAAATTCTGCCATTTGGCTAAAGAGAAGCCATTGTCACCTGGATGTTTACTTTCCTCCACTGGTGTTACACTTGTTCACATAGTGACAACTTACTTCCTTGTCCTGCCCTCCTTACCTTAAAAGCCTTCTGTGATGTGTCCCTCCTTGGAGTATCTCTCTGTTTTCCGAATTAAATGCTGCCTGGTTACATGAATCATTTAGTAGAGTCATTTGTTTTAAATTTGAAGTAAATCTTCAAATTTACTTAGCTAATTTTTGTTTTTTAATGTATTGGTGGCAATGGTGGGATCTCAAGGGAATTTCTGATGACATTTGGAGACAAAGAGAAACAATTGTGGTGCCCACACATCCTCTGAGCTCACTGCCTTTCTTGCCATTCATGGAGGTTGTTAGTAAGCTCCTCTTGGTTCACACTCTTTGCATTTGTGCCCCTAATCTAATTGGCTTTCCTTTCAGGTCAGGTTAGGTTGTCTGGCAGATCGTTCTGCCTGAGGCCAAACCCATAGCCTATTAGATCAAATTTCCAGTGCACAGTAACATTTCTTGGTTGTTGCCAATCTATTTTTTTATATAAATTTATTTATTTTAATTGGAGGCTAATTACTTTACAATATTGTATTGGTTTTGCCATACATCAACATGAATCTGCCACGGGTATACACGTGTTCCCAATCTATTTTTGAGTGGTAAACCCTAGCCCCTAATTTTGTTTGCTAGATTCCAAGCTGGAAACTGACAATGTAGTCTCTACTTCCCCATGTGTTTGGAATCAGTATCAGCCCAGATTCTGTGCTGAGAACTCTCGGTGGCAGCTATAGTTCTCCATTTTGCATGGAATCACTTTGTAGTCCCCATTTCCAGGGATTTGCTGCTTCTATCCTTTTACTCAATACAAGGTTCTCTGAGAACTGGTAGTTGTGCACGCCAGGCCTTATTGTGGCCAGGTCATAGTAGTATCTCTCAGGCACTGCTGATGGCACAGGTTTGTCTTGTTTTGGGATGACCAAGGCTACCTAAGGAAGTATGGGAGCCTTACACTACTGAGAATGCCACCCTCTGGCACACCTGCTTATTTTGTATTTTATATGGAAGAGCTGTAGACCTAGAGGCCATAGATATTTATAGTATCTAAATATAAACATATTTAGATATATAAATATTTATAAATATATAAATATAAATATTTATATTTAGAAGATGGCAAAATTTTACTAATATTGATCTAGAATTATAGTAGTCATTGTGGGGAGTGTTGCAGTTAGACAAGATTGTTCATTTAAGGAAAACCCTAGAGGGCATAGGATCCCAAAGTGGACAAAGTGAATGAGATGTCTACTTTAATTGATACATAAAAGCTTACAGAAGTTTTCAAGATTCCAAAATAGCTTCATTTAAGGACTCAGTACAAAAAGCTAATAAATGCATTGAAACATGTGCATTACCACGTGTAAAATAGTTAGCTAGTGAGAGGTTGCCATATAACCCAGGGAGTTCAACCTGGTGCTCCTTGACAACCTAGAGAAGTGGGAAGAGTTGGGGTGGGAGGGAGGTTCAAGAGGGAGTGGATAAATGTATATATACTCTTATGGCTGGTTCACATTGTTAAACTGCAGAAACCAACACAACATTGTAAAGCATTTATCCTCCAATTAAAAATAAGTTTATAAACAATTAAAGAGACAAAATGTATCTAAATCAAAAGACTATAAAGACTTAAATCCTACTGCCTACCCTACCTTGTCTTTTTTCACACGAGTACTCATGTTTTACTAATTCTCTGTCTGAACTACTTTTCTAATTTAAAGAGTATATTTAACAATTATCATTTTAAATAACTGTACCTGAGGTTGCAGGTGAATCCCCTCAGGTGTTCTTTACTCCTTGGCCAAAACTGAACTGAGAGCTCCAGTCAAAGAGTTCTTTAAACCTAAGAAAGAGCCCCCCAAGTTTTTTGAAGAGCTAAGAGTCATTGTCAGGACCTATGACCCCAAAGTGCTAGATCTTTCTCAGCTTGTACACATGTTGGCAGGACTGGGGGAGGCCCCCAAATGGATACAGGCAGCAAAATGGAAAACTCCTAGGATGATATTCAAGGGTTGGGAAGAACCCCCTGGGGGAAGGCATAACAGCCTACTCCAGTATTCTTGCCTGGAGAATCCCCATGGACAGAGGAGCCTGTCAGGGCTACATCTACGGGGTCATAAAGCGCTGGACATGACTGGGAGACTAAGCACAGCACAACAACTTTAAAAGTCTTCCAAAATAACAACTGACTTTTACAAGCCATTTCTAAAATCATCCCTGCTCACACTGATTGATCTGTTATTTGATTATACAAACAAGAGGGAAGAATCTGCGGTCATATGACAGCTAGTTTGGAAGCTCTCTTTTTACAGCATTTGGGGTTCCATGTAATAAAAAGGACATTCAGCCAACTTTAGCTGCCCTCTTTGTTGTTTTTCAGTCATTGAATCCTGTCTTAATTCTTTGCGACTTCATGGACTGCAGCACACCAGGCCTCCCTGTCCTTCACTGTCTCCCTGAGTTTGCTCAGATTCATTTCCATTGAGTCAGTGATGCCATCCAACCATCTCATCCTCTGTCACTCCCCTCTCCTCTTTCCCTCAGTCTTTCCCAGCATCAGGGTCTTTCCCAATGAGTTGGCTTTTCAAATTAGGTGGTGAAAGTATTGGAGCTTCAGCATCAATCCTTCCAATGAATGTTCAGGGTTGATTTCCTTTATGATTGACTGGTTTGATCTCCTTGCAGTCCAAGGGACTCTCAAGAGTATTCTCCAGCACCACAGTTCAAAGCATTACTTCTTTGCCATTCAACCTTCTTTATGTCCAACTCTCACATCTATTTATGATTACTGGAAGAACTATAGCTTTGACTATAAGGACCTTTGTCAGCAAAGTGATGTCTCTGCTTTGTAATACACTCACTAGATTTGTGATAACTTTTCTCCCAAGGAGCAAGCGTCTTTTAATTTCATGGCTTCAGTCACTACCCACATTGATCTTGGGCCCAAGAAATGAAATCTGAACTGTCTTCACTTTTCCTCCATCATTTGCCACAAAGGGATAGGACTGGATGACATGATCTTTGTTTTTGAATGTTGAGTTTTTAAGCCAGCTTTTTCTCCCTCCTCTTTCACTTTCATCAAGAGGCTCTTTAGTTCCTCTTCACTTTCTGCCATTAAAGTGGTGTCATCTGCATATCTGAGGTTATTGATATTTTCTCAGCAATCTTGATTCCAGCTTTGAGTCATCCAGCCCTATCTTTCGTATGATGTACTCCGCATATAACGTAAATAAGCAAGGTGACAATATACAGCCTTGACGTACACCTGTCCCAATTTGGAACCAGTCTGTTGTTCCATGTCCAGTTCTAACTGTTGCTTCTTGTCCTGCATACAGGTTTCTCAGGAGACAAGTAAGGTGGTCTGGTATTCCCATCTCTTTACAAATTTTCCCCAGTTTGTTGTGATCCACACAGTCAAAGGCTTTAGTGTAGTCACTGAAACAAAATAGATGTTTTTATGGAATTCTCTTGCTTTTCCAATGATCCAACGGATGTTGGCAATTTGATCTCTGGTTCCTCTGCTTTTTCTAAACCCAGCTTGTACATCTGGAAGTTATCAGCTCAGGTACTGCTGAAGCCTAGCTTGAAGGATTTTGAGCATATTTTTCTGGCATGTGAAATGAGTCAGGGTCTCACTTCACAGCAATTGTACAGTCATTTCAACATTCTTTGGCATTGCCTTTCTTTGGGGTTGGAATGAAAAGTGACCTTTTCCAGTCCTGTGGCCACTGTTGCATTTTCCAAATTTGCTGACATACTGAGTGCAGCACTTTAACAGCATCATCTTTTAGGATTTTAAATCACTCAGATGAAAATCCATCACCTCCACTTACTTTGTTCATAGTAATGCTTCCTAAGGCCCAATTGATTTCACACTCCAAGATGTCTGACTCTAGGTGAATGACCACACCATCATGGTTGTCTGGGTCACTAAGAGCTTTTGTGTACAGTTCTCCTCTGTTCATGGAGATTCTCAAAGCAAGAGTACTGGAATGGGTTGCCATACCTTCCTCCAGGGGATCTTTCCAACCCAGGGATGGAACTCACGTATCTTATGTCTCCTGCATTGGCAGGCAGGTTCTTTACCACTAGTGCCACCTGATTGACATAAATAAGCCAAAAGAGCCCTTATATCAACCCTGCTTCTCTTAGAGGAAAGATTGTCATCATGCAGATAATCTGACTTAAGAATCATAAATGCATGGCAGCTATCATTAAGTCAATTTTACCAAAGCAGGGAAACTAGTTGCTTATGAGTAATGAGAAGTATGACTGTGATATCACCGAAGTCCCCCTTTGGAAAGGGCTGGAAATACAATGTGAGGATTTGGATGATTGCAGCATACTTGGTGTATGTTAATGCACACTTTGATTATTTATGTAAACTTGCTTCAATTCAGACAGGGAGTCCCTTCTGGTCTTTGTATTAGACCATGTGTATATATCAAGCAAGATTAAATGATATCTTTTGTAAGTTCCACACTATTTGAGGCAATGTATCCTTTTTTAACCATGTAATGAACATAGAATTGAGCCCATTTGAGTCTTGGAAATTGTACGTTTTAAAAGAATTATTTAAATAGTGAATCTTCTTAAATAGTTAATCAGTGTAAGCTATGTTACTTGGACATTAAGATTATATCATATGTTGGAAATATGGATAATATCATTTGAGGGCATTACCACATTGTGAGAAAAAAATAAGTATTTTTTGCAAGGGACCAAAAAGGAATATTGCCAGATATATAATTCATTTGAAAAACCTACACATAATTTTAGGCTGTTTTATTTGAACTTAAAACCCAAGCCTGACACAAGCTGTTATGTACAAAATGCTGTTAGTTGCATGCCCCCCTGGGAAGTGAGTGAAACTCCACACGCCTTCTTGCTGCTTTATTTTATTCCTAGAGCCCATTTGCTGCTGTCCTTTACCTTGTTTCCAAAGTAAAGAAACCTGTATCATGAGTTCAGATCTTTTCCTCCAGAAAAGAAAACAATATGATATTGGCACCATCTGACAGGAAGATGAATACATGGGACAAATAAGACACTTTCATTGGAGGTTGGCAGCATTTAACTCATGTTTAAAATTTGTGATTCTCGAAGCCATGGGACAGAGCTCAAGCTAATGAAGATCTGTGCAGGCAAGACTTCTGCAGGTCTGCACGTGGAACACCATGACTCTTCTGTTCAGAGGCAATCGTTACAAAAGACAGAAGTCATGAGCATTTCCCCAAGCAGAGAATGCCATTTAGGGCAATGTTGACAATATCTGGATGTCTTGAGTTCTGGGAGCTGGGGCTGGGGCCGGGCACCATCTCTGGTCCTTCTCCTGTGCTGCCAGTTTGTTAACTGACATCAGACCCACCATGAAGGACCTGTCAGTGGGTGGATACTCAGATCCTAAAGAACACCTATGAGGTGTGTGCATGGGGGGTCTCACAGCGAGGTCTCTGTGGGATGCTCTGAACGGTCTCTGGGTGAGATTTCTCAGAGTGGGTGTGTGGGAGGTCCCCATGTGGGGACAGTGTGGGTCTCTGTGTGGAGACTCTTAGTGAGGGACCTCCATTGCTAGCTGTTCTGCCCCTTTCAGCAAGAGAAGGGCACAGGGATTCTCCCTTTCTGCCTTCTTGCTGTTCTGTTGATGTCCCTCTGTGTCACTTATCCCCACAGGTGTCTTCAGAGTCAGCTCCCCCCACCCTCAGCACTCACCTCTCGATGCCTCTGAGAGGACCAGGCAGCACCCAGGCTCAGAGTCTCTGCTTTGGGCCTCCTTCTGTCCTGAGCTCTGGAGGCCACTCTGTGCCCTGAGTCCCAGCTGCTCCCTTAGATCCTATCTGAGCCCCCACTGCTGTGCCCACCCTGAGGGATGGGGCCCAGAGGCAAGACCTGGCTCCAGGTAGAGACCTCAGCACAAGCAGGCCTGTGCACACCACCATGCAGACCTGGACCTGGTCCCGTGTGTGGGGGGCTTGTCCCACATGTGGGGTCCTAACAGGCATGGGCCAGGGCCATTCCAGCTGTCACCTGGACCAGAGGCCCCTCCTGGAGCTGGTCTGTCCACCGCTGTAGTGACTATGACACAGAGCCCTGAATCGCTCTAGAGAATTGCTCATCTCCCTGCTTTCCAGGGCTTCCCTGGTGGCTCAGATGGTAAAGAATCTGCCTGCAATTCAGGAGACCTGGGTTCGATACCTTGGTCAGTAAGATCCGATCCCTTGGAGAAGGGAATGGCTACCCACTCCAGTATTCTTGTCTGGAAAATTACATGGACAGAGGAGCCTGCAGGGCTCAAAGAGCTGGAAATGACTGAGTGACTAACACTTTCCTGGGTAGATGGGTCCCGGGGAAGAAAGCTGACAGCACCCTTCTCCACAGGTCACTCCCCGCTTGCTGGGTGACACATCCTGTCTGCTGGCTTGCTCCCTGTCTGGGCTCTGGGCTGAGCAAAGCTGATGACAGGTCAGACTTGCTATGACTGTAGCAGAGCCCTTGGGCCTATTGAGTGCCCCCTGTCACCTGGGAGCCTCCTTGGGCCACATGCACAGGTAGAGGTCCCAGAGCTCGAGTCTGTCCTGAGCGCCCAGTCCTGTGAAAGCCGATTAACTACACTGTGGAGAGGTGAAGATTGCCTGCTTGGAGGCTCTGCTGCTTCTGAGAGCCTGGCCCTCTGTCAGGGAGTCCAGGTGGCCTCCCTGTGTCTGGGTTCTGGAAGCTAGAGTAGAGGGGAAACTCTGGGGTGGGGCTACCAGGAGCCAACGGCCCCTAACTTCTTTGGGGCTGTAGATGCTAGTGGGACACCAGGTCCTCCTTGGTCACTGCACCATCCATGGGCACCTCTGCCCCCTGCTTCCTTTCCCTGTATCCGACACTAGGGGCACAGTGTCCCACCCTCAGACAGTGAGAGGACTGCACACAAAAACATGCCCCCTGCCCATTCCCTGGCAGAGGCGGGTACTATGAGCTCTCCACTTCTCCAGGGCAGGGGTGGATCAGCCCTCAGGGGCCTCCATGCTCCACACCGCAACCCTCAGAGCTGAGAGTGAGTGGTCCTCATTCTCACCCCTGCTTCAGAGCATGAGAAAAGCAGAGGAAGCGTGACAGGCCTGGCACATCTCATTACAGCTCCATCTGGAAGAGGAGGGGCTTCCAGGACAGCATTATCTAATCCCACTATGACATGGGGATGAGGTTTCCCTCACCCTGGACTCGGCCAGCACTGCCCCAAACTCCCCTCCTTATTTTGATGAGTGAACTAGTTTCTGACACTTTCTGAGCCTGGGGTGAATTTCAGCTTCTGCAAACTCTTCCCCTACAGCCTGAGAAGTTCAAGGCAGAGAGAGAGGTGTGGAGGACTGAGCTACATCCTGAGAAGGGAGAAGTCTTTAGGTTTAGTTCACCGTGACATATCTTGAATACTGTTGCTTGTTTCTTTAATACTGTGCTGGTATTATGGACACTGAGGTGCAGGGAGGGAATTGAGTGCAGGTGAGTATCCATGCTGGGGTTCACTTTCCTTCCATGGCCCTGTCCCATATGGAAGTCAAAGCATGCACCTGGGAAGAGTGGTCCCCTATAGGTTTCTCAAGAGGTAGGTCAGGTAGTCTGGTATTCCCATCTCTTTCAGAATTTTCCACAGTTTATTGTGATCCACACAGTCAAAGGCTTTGGCATAGTCAATAAAGCAGAAGTAGATGTTTTTCTGGAACTCTCTTGCTTTTTCGATGATCCAGTGGATGTTGGCAACTTGATCACTTGTTCCTCTGCCTTTTCTAAAACCAGCTTGAGCATCAGGGAGTTCACGGTTCACATATTGCTGAAGCCTGGCTTGGAGAATTTTGAGCATTACTTCACTAGTGTGTGAGATGAGTGCAATTGTGTGGTAGTTTGAGCATTCTTTGGCATTGCGTTTCTTTGGGATTGGAATGAAAACTGACCTTTTCCAGTCCTGTGGCCACTGCTGAGTTTTCCAAATTTGCTGGCAGATTGAGTGCAGCACTTTCACAGCATCATCTTTCAGGATTTGTAATAGCTCAACTGGAATTCCATCACTTGCACTAGCTTTTTTCATAGTGATGCTTTCTAAGGCCTACTTGACTTCACATTCCAGGATGTCTGGCTCTAGGTGAGTGATCACACCATCGTGATTATCTTAGTCGTGAAGATCTTTTTTGTATAGTTCTGCTGTGCATTCTTGCCACCTCTTCTTAATATCTTCTGCTTCTGTTAGGTCCATACCATTTCTGTCCTTTATTGAGCCCATCTTTGCATGAAATATTCCCTTGGTATATCTAATTTTCTTGAAGAGATCTCTGGTTGTTCCCATTCTGTTGTTTTCCTCTATTTCTTTGCATGGATCGCTGAGGAAGGCTTTCTTATCTCTCCTTGCTATTCTTTGGAACTCTGCATTCAGATGCTTATGTCTTTCCTTTTCTCCTTTGCTTTTTGCTTCTCTTTTTTTCACGGCTAGGGATTTCATACGGAACTGTATACCATTATTATATCAGTGGCTCAGTCACATACTTGATAATGTAAGGAAAAACACTTCTTGAAACAGGCAACATAGAAAACAATACAGTTAGCAGTAATAGTAGAATAAGTAAGAACTTAAGTCAAGAACTTCTATTAGGTATAGCCCAGTGACATCTCCAGGTCATCTGACTTAGTTTATTAAATGACTGTAGCTTGCTGTTGATCTCCTGGTTGTAGATCCTGAGCATCTGATCTTTATTCAAAGACGGGTTATTGAGATAAGCTTTAGAAACAAAGTCAGAGTGTCCTTTTTAACAACTTAATTAAACCTCTTAGCAACGTAAAATAACCACAAGGAGCTATCTAGGAAGTGCTGCTGCTGCTGCTGCTGCTAAGTCGCCTCAGTCGTCTGACTCTGTGCGACCCCATAGATGGCAGCCTACCAAGCTCCTCCGTTCCTGGGATTCTCCAGGCAAGAACATTGGAGTGGGTTGCCATTTCCTTCTCCAATGCATGAAAGTGAAAAGTGAAAGTGAAGTTGCTCAGTCGTGTCTGACTTTTAGTGACCCCATGGACTGCAGCCCACCAGGCCTTCTGTCCATGGGGTTTTCCAGGCAAGAGTACTGAAGTGGGGTGCCATTACCTTCTCCGATCTAAGAAGTGAGTCTTAGTAAATACAGACCTTAATTAACAAAACGGGAACTTCATATTCAGTGAAACATAATAGATGCCATAGGTCTGACATCAGTTAGGTGGATTTTCTTTTAGAGCTCCCCAGTATATGTTGAGATTTCTGTATATGTTGGGAGACAGTCTTTTTATTTACCTGATAAGGCTGTTCAGAACCCAAGTGTCTCCAGTTTCTGGAGGGATGAGGCAGAGAGAAAAAATGTAGGAGAAAATCACTAGATTGTTTTAAATAATCAGTAACTCGAGGAGAAGTGCGTCTTTATATCTGAAAACACAGATTAAAAGTCAACAATATGTCAGACAAAAAGTCATGAAAATTGTGGTCATGTTTAGCAGTCTACTCAATCCCATGCAATCGATCCCTTTGTTCTGCTGTCCTTGCCCAATGACCAAGGACATCAGTGAAAGTGATCGTCTCCAAGTAGCTCATGAAATTTTTGTGAATGTCTGTATGACCTGTCCAGCAAAGTGGGCGCCCTGGAGACTGTGGAAAGCACCTTTTAACCATTTTTTTCTATTCTGAGATATTAATCCTGAAGCCAGGAAAGGCATTATCAAATAAAAATGAGGCTTGTCAGGGAGCCGGGAAAAGCCAAGCGGCCCTCTTGGACCTCTCATAGCCCCAACTGTTTGGTTTATAGCCATTTTTAATCCATTTTAAATTCCCTGAAGAGGGGTTAACTTTTGTAGAAGCAGAATGAGCTTTGTTCATACGTGCTATAGTCTGTTATCAAAAGCCACATTCCAAGAAAACTTTGTTCTTTTAATTAGCGAGAGAAAACCAAATTCCAGTTTGGTAACAGCTTATATTCACTATGAAACAATAGTTATTCACTTAGTCATAGTAACAATAAGACTTCAAAGGCAGTTTAACGTCTTAACAAACTTGTACCATGCACAAAACTCTTCTTTTACTTGCCACAAACCTTTTTTACACTTTCTGTATTCATCACTTCATTTGTCCATTTAGAAGACAGCCACCTTTACATTTAGACTTACTTTCCTTTTCCTTAATAGAATGTAATTCCATTCCTTACTACTTTTTATTAAAAACACACATTTTACTTTTCTTCAGCAACCATGACTTGTACTTTACATCATCATTCTGTAGATTGGTAAGGATAAATCACCCAAAGTTATGTCATTTATAAAAGTATCTTCACAATGTCTCTGTTAATTAGATCAGTAAACAAACATCAATATCATGTATCAATTCAATAATGATTATTTCCAAGTTCATATAAGCCTGAAATTCATTTACTTTAATTTTCTTGAATTTAGAATTGTTTGATTTGTAAGCACTTACTTTTCTTTAGGCCAATTAATTAGATCTCATTGAATCACTTAGCCTTTAGTACTTTTTCCCAAGGATGGAGACATACACCGAGACACACACAAATGTGGACAGACAGAAATCTTGCAGTTTTCTGCTTGAAATTTAAAATGTCTCTTTGTCCCTTTTTTTCCTTGGCTTGAGTTACAGCTCATGGTTGGAGTCCCAGATAGAGTGGGCTAGGTAGCTCAAGGACATGACAAGTGTTAATTCAGGTTTTTCCCCAGGCATGTTTCTGTTTCTCAGGCAAGATCAGAGCTCCCCCAAAAATATTGTAACAAGTCAAACTTTTAGTAATTACATGTGCAAAATGAACCAGTTTTGAAATTTCAAAAAGATTTCATTTTAACTAGTTTTCTCCGGAGTCTAAAGAATACACATGGCCATTCAGGGTCCAAAATGTCATCTCTCCTTCTTGTAGTCATAGCTTCGTAGCCAAAATTTAAAGCAGAGAGTGTTCAAATTGGCTCTGATAACAGGGATAGACTGATAGATAAGATGTCCCATCAGGGATTATCTCTCTAGGCAGGTGAGGTCTTCTCTTAAAGAAAAGAAACCCTGTATATAAGGGATTTTTAGGCCTTGAGGATCAAAATTATCCCAGTTTTTCAAGATATTATTCAAGGGGGTGGTTCTGGACTGTTAGCTCCCATCTGTAAGAGAGAAAAAAACACCGCCCAGTGCCATGGCTTTTTTCTACCAGAGGTGTCTGCTCCTGCTCTAGATGGGGTGGCAGACTGATTTTCCACCTAAGCTTTCTTCCCTGGCCAGAGCTAACCTGTCTCTTACCAATGAAGGTATCCTACTCCCATCCCCCCTCATTCTACCACCCAGGGGTGGTGGAGATGCACCAGGGTTAGATCTGATGGCATCCCAGATTGATGTCCAGGTCCTCACCATTAAAACCTTGGTTTGATTTCCCTTTTATTCCCGCACCACCTGGGGTGGAGCAGAGTAGTCTTCCGGATGCTTGCCAAGCCAAGACCACTAGGGGAAGCACCCAGCTTCTGTGTGCCCGTGCACGTTCCTCACAACAGTATAAGTGGCAAGTCATAAAGGGATGAACAGAAAACCCAAGACATCCTTCTGAGAGTGGCCACACACATCTACTTAATAACAAAGGAGGCGATGGAGGGCCCGCCTGCGAGGAAAAACTAATCCTTCATGTTCATGGAGTGCTAACATCATCCTTTTTATTCCTGTCCAGCAGACTTTACAAAAAGAATACCTAAGGAGTTGAGACAAGAGCCACTGGAGGGCTTTCTCTGGTCTGCTAAGAGCTAGTGCTACTAAAGGAAGAAGCCCGATTCATTTTCAATCTGCCCAAATCTGGGGTGTCCCAATCTGTGTCCTCAGGAATCTCATGCTCACCAGCAATGCCTCAATCCATATAGTCCAGAGGCATCGGCATGACAAGAACTTGCCTCTGTGTCTGTGGGGTCAGGATGGTGATTTCCAGTCTGAGAGATGTCCCTGGAGCTAGAGCTCCAGCTAGCTCCCTAAAGTGCTCCTGTCTGCAGTGTCCTGAAAAACTTGGAATGGGGGCCTGGTTAGAAAAACACAATAACAGCATGGATTGTAAGTCCCCTGAAAGACTACAATCTGGCACACAAGGTTAATAACTCCAATTCCCCAAGGAGATATGAAATGATTGGAGGGACCAGGGAAAGCTGACCGGGGAAAAGAAGTTCAGTCCATATGCTTCTGTTTAGTAAAGTAGAGACCACAGTAAAAGAGCAAAAGAGTCTCAACTGAGTGTTCCTACCTTGTCTTGAAGATAAGGACAAGCCCCCAAGATGATAACCTAGCAGTCAACAGTGACCGATGCCACTGAATTCATGGTGTCTGAAGAAGAAGGTATAACTCTGGGACCAAAGACAATCTCAGTCACTCTGAGCTTTGTGTATATTTTATTTAAAGTGAAGGTGACAGAAAAAGCTTCTGACACGGACATCAGAAGGGGGTAGGAGTGTACCCACCTCACTAATTCAAGCGGGGCCATATATACTTCTCAACTAGCCTCTGAGAATAGCAAAAAACACCTCAAGGATGTGAGCATTTTGTCCAGACCCTTTCCTATAACATATATCCAAAGCTCAAAAAAAGGAATGTCCTTGAACCTGAGATACTGCTCCCTACAATGCCTACTTGTCTAAGGCAAAAGAATGTGAAAAAGAAAGAAAGTTTGCCTCCTCCTTAAAGGGGCTTTAGGCTTGGATTACTTATCAACCTGCTGGGACAGGTAAGTATACAGTTAAAATCAGAAAACTCTAATGTTGTAATGGTGGTGAGTAAAGCATTTGTATAACATACCACTGATAACTCATATAAGTATATCACTTATAAATTCAGTATGAAGGTCAAAAGATAAAGTATCAAAATAATGATAACTACAAAATGAAATAATGGAACCTTGTTTGAAGAATTAGATGAAAGTATGATACTAAGTCAACAAACAGAGAAACTCGATGAAGAGCTACAAATTAAAAAAGGAAACTAGTATAAATTCTGGATTTGGAAACTAAAATAATTAAAATAAAAAATTGATTAGACAGGTTCAATAGCACATTTGAGATGCTAGCAGAAATAATCCATAAACTTGAAGATGGATTCATAGAAATCAATGTAAAAACAAAGAGAAAAAATGTTGAGGGAAAATGATCCATGGCATCCATTCAGCACACCATCAAGTATGGAAGGAAAGAGACTATCAGAAAGCAGGGAGAGAAAGGGGAGGGAGTAAAATTACTTGTAGACATAATGGCTGAAAACTTATAAAATTTTGATGGAAAACAATTTCCAGAGGCAGTGTTTACCTCTAGAAAAATGAAAGCAAACTGATCCACTCTAAGACAAATCTTGGTCAAAGTGTGGAAAAATCAAGAAAAAGTCTTGAAAATAACAAGAGAAAAGCTGTTCTCCATATACGAGGGGAACACAGTAAGATTAATCACTGATTTCCATCAGCAACAGCAGAGAGAAGACTGTGAGATTGCATATTCAAAGAGCTGAAAGAAAAAATTTGTCACCCAAGGATTCCATGTCTATAAAATCTATGCTTCAGAAAAGAAGGTAAAATAAAAATATTCCCTGATAAACAAAGACTGAGAGAATTTGCTGCTAGCAGTTCAACTTATAACAAATACTGAAGGAAAATGTTTGAACTGAAACAAACAAACAAACAAACAAAAAAACCTTGATCCTTAGATTTGAAACTGCTGGGCTGATTTGTTTAAAGAATGAGACAGGGTGCTCAGGGCTGGTGCACTGGGATGACCCTGACGGATGGGATGGGGAGGGAGGTGGGAACAGAGTTCAGGATGGGAAACACATGCACGTCTATGGTTGATTCATGTCAATGTATGGCAAAAACCGAAAATATTGTAAAGTAATTAGCCTCCAATTAAAATAAATAAATTAATTTAAAAATAAAAAGTAAAGGATGTGTGGGTATGTGTATAGAATGTTTCAAAAGTTTTTATTCAGTTTATTGATTTCAGAAACAAGGGTGCTGGCAACTAATGAAAAATTGACTCTGAAGGCTTAACTGTTTCTATTTGCTTTATATTTGATTGCCTTGTAAATTTCATATAATTTTTTATCTAATTTTTAATTGCCTGTAGTTGAATAAGAGGAACCCAAGAAAGACGATAGGCACTGAGAAAGGGCATCAGAGGGCAGACAGACTGGAACCACAATCACAGACAACAGGCCAATCTGATCACACAGACCACAGCCTTGTCTAACTCAGTGAAACCAAGCCATGCCATGTGGGGCCACCCAAGACAGACAGGTCATGGTGAAGAGGTCTGACAGAATGTGGTCCGCTGGAGAAGGGAATGGCAAATCACTTCAGTATTCTTGCCTTGAGAACTCCATGAACAGTATGAAAAAGAAAAAGATAGCACCCTGAAAGATGAACTCCCCAGATCAGTAGGTGCCCAATATGCTACTGGAGATCAGTGGAGAAATAACTCCAGGAGAATGAAGGGATGGAGCCAAAGCAAAAACAACACACAGTTGTGGATGTGACTGGTGATAGAAGCAAGGCTTGATGCTATAAAGAGTAACATTGCATAGGAACCCAGAATGTTAGGTCCATAAATCAAGGCAAATTGGCAGTGGTCAAATAGGAGATGACAAGAGTGAACATTGATATTCTAGGAACCAGTGAACTAGATGTACTTGAATGGGTGAATTTAACTCAGATGAAAATTATATCTACTAGTGTGGGCAGGAATCCCTTAGAAGAAATGGAGTAGCCATCATAGTCAACAAAAGAGTCCGAAATGCAGTACTTGGATGCAATCTCAAAAACGACAGAATGATGTTTGTTTCCAAGGCAAACCATTCAATATCATGGTAATCCAGGTCTATGCCCCAACCAGTAATGCTGAAGAAGCTGAAGTTGAACAGTTCTATGAAGACCTACAATACCTTCTAGAAATAACACCCCCCAAAAGATGTCCTTTTCATTATAGGGGACTGCAATGCATGAAGAAACACCTGGAGTAACAGGCAAATTTGGCCTTGGGTTACAGAATGAAGCAGGGCAAAGCTTCTTAGAATTCTGCCAAGAGAACGCACTGGTCATAGCAAACACCCTCTACCAACAACACAAGAGAAGACTCTACACATGGACATCACCAGATGGTCGACACTGAAATCAGATTGATTATATTCTTTGCAGCCAAAGATGGAGAAGCTCTATACAGTCAGCAAAAACAAGACCAGAGGCTGACTGTGGCTCAGATTATGAGCTCCCTATTGCCAAATTCAGACTAAAATTGAAGAAAGTGGAGAAAACCACTAGACCATTCACGTATTACCTAAATCAAATCCCTTATGACTCTACAGTGGAAGTGAGAAATAGATTGAAGGGACTAGATCTGATAGATAGAGTGCCAGATGAACTATGGACGGAGGTTCCTGAGATTGTGCAGGAGACAGGAATCAAGACCATCCCCATGGAAAATAAATGCAAAAAAGCAAAATGGCTGTTTGAGGAGGCTTTACAAATAGCTGTGAAAAGAAGAGAAGTGTCTCTTGATGAAAGTGAAAGAGGGGAGTGAAAAAGTTGGCTTAAAGCTCAACAATCAGAAAACGAAGATCATGGCATCTGGTCCCATAACTTCATGGGAAATAGATGGGGAAACAGTGGAAACAGTGTCAGACTTTATTTTTCTGGGCTCCAAAATCACTGCAGATGGTGATTGCAGCTGTGAAATTAAAAGACACTTACTCCTTGGAAGGAAAGTTATGACCAACATAGACAGCATAAAGCAGAGACATTACTTTGTCAACAAAGGTCCGTCTAGTCAAGGCTATGGTTTTTCCACTGGCCACGTATGGATGTGAGAGTGGACTATAAAGAAGGCTGAGCACCAAAGAATTGATGCTTTTGAACTGTGGTGTTGGAAAAGACTCTTGAGAGTCCCTTGGACTGCAAGGAGATCCAACCAGTCCATCCTAAAGGAGATCAGTCTTGGATGTTCATTGGAAGCAATGATGGTAAAACTGAAACTCCAGTACTTTGGCCACCTGATGCAAAGAGTTGACTCACTGGAAAAGACTCTGATGCTGGGAAGGATTGGGTGCAGAAGGAGAAGGGGATGACAGAGGATGAGATGGCTGGATGGTATCACCGACTCATGTCGATGGACGTGAGTCTGAGTGAACTCCGGGAGTTGGTGATGGACAGGGAGGCCTGGTGTGCTGCGATTCATGGGGTTGCAAAGAGTCAGACACGACTGATTGACTGAACTGAACTGAACCAAACTAAAGGTAGGATGGGAAGGCTCAGAGGAAGGGAGATGCATGAAGCTGAGGGGCTGGATGGCTAGGGAGGGGCTACAGTCTGCCTCCTCCTCTGCTGCTCCCTCTTACGCCCAAGAGCCCTTTGTGACCAGACCACAGCTCTATGAGGTGGGCTGAGAACTTTAGTCCCCAAGTGCACATCCTGTGCTCAGTAGCCTGAGGGCAGCAGTGTGATGCAGACAATGGAGAATCCTCTCTTTTCTCTGAAAAGCACTTTTGATATTTGGCTGAACTCCAGTTCCACTTCCTGGGCGATCGATACAATCCTCACCTTTCTGTGTGGACTGGGGCTCTTTTTCCTGATCCTTCATTAACTTGAGTATAACCCATCCTTTCCTCCTCCTAGAAAACATGGAAACATCAGGAAGGTAAGGAACTCTTGGTCCAGACTCACAAGCACATATTTCTGTTTTTTTTTTTTTTTCTATTATTATTTTCACTTTTCTGAGTCAACTAATATGACCCTTGAGATGGAAAAGAACAGGACATGTATTCTCAAGAAAGAATAGATGGTCATCCCTCTAGGGACAAATAAGCCTGGGCAGAGATAGAGTGAACACTAGGATTTCTGTTTAAAGATCTCAACCCATGTATCCAGGTGGGTAGGTGGCTCCAAGGAAGTCCCAAACACAGTGACCAGAGGCCAATGACTGGATTCTGAGTTGAATCTCAGCCAGAGGACAGACTCCTGAGTGCCAGTTCTGCAGCTGTGAATAGTGTCTCAGACAGCACTGGCCTGCTGGCAGTACTGAAGCCCTGAGAGCCTCAGAAGAGGAGCTGGGAAGTGGGGAGGCTGATATCAGGAAACAGAGACCTGCCTGATGGAGCTCGGATTCACCCATAGTCTGAGAATGTGTGTGTTTCTTGAACAGAGGAACACTGAAGAAAGAAGTCTAGAGTGAATCTCACATTGAAAATCCTTTATGTCCTTCAAAGAAGGAAAACAAAATATTTCATCCATTTAAAAATGAGTGAAAGGAAAGAAAAATCACAGAGCTGTCAGTGAAATGTAGAAAGTCATATGTATGGATGCTGGTGTCTGATGCTTGTCTAGACAGAGAAGACTGAGATTTGGATCCTAAGTCCTCATTTTCTCTCTCAGCTATTGAATGGAGCAGAGGGAAAGAAGCAGAAGCATCAAGAGAAATGGAGCTTTGAAAGGTGAGTTCTGACATCCGGCCATGAGTGCCCCCAGAGTTAGTCCCCACTTTTCTGGCCATGAGGACCCAGCTCCACAGACTCTGAGAGGGGCCAATGGCAGGACTTCTCCCTTGAGAAACAGAACTCCCAGGGAGGCTTCTGGGAAGGAGAATACTACCCAGATACCCGAATGAAGCTGTGAGGGGCCTGGAAAAGGCTCTGTACCAAAGGGCATGTGGAGTGCATTGGACAAATAGCACCCACATTGGGAGGTGAGCCATCGAGGACTCGTAGAACACATGATTTTATTTTGCTCAGATTCAACTGCAGAGTGGTGCCTGCCCATTCTCCCCACAGGCAGGCTGTGAGGGCATCAAGGGGTAATGAATATGGAAACACTGTGTAAATGATAAACCTTTCCCGAGCTTCACAATCACTGTCAGGGATTATGTGGCCTTGGACACAGGTGCTTGGTCTCCAGTCTCCCAATGGTGTACTCTTAAAGTGACAGTGCACTCAACTCCCTTTTAGACCCCTAGGTTCCTATGTTCACCACCATGACCCAGTATGCTGATTTTCAGCTTGAAGAGATTGCCAGGAAGCACTGGAAGAGGTCTGGGACCTGACTTCACTTCTGGAAACCTTCCCTTTCTTTTTTAGGTGGTTCTTCCTCCTAAAGCCTAAGGTGTGACCCCAGGAATACTGGCAGCCTGGGGCTGAGCTGAGAGGGGGTGTCCTAGGGGCGGGGTATGGCCAATGTCCTGGGATGAGGGACAGCAGGAGCATTGTGAAGTCAGCACTGGGGCCGTGCCAGACTGTGGGGTGCAGATGCCCACCCCTGCCCAGACTGGCCAGTCCTCCTGGCCCCAGGGCTCCTGGCTGCAGTTTGTTCCTCATGTCTCCTGCAGACACCTAGGGAGGTTCCCTGAGAAGGGAGGCTGTGATCAGCTCTCATGTAAAGATTCACCTGGTGAGGCTTGCCGACCAGTTCCTGCTGCCCACCAACCATGCAGGGGAGAGGCAGCCCCCACCGTCTCCCCAGCTCCTCTGACCAAGTGTCCCCTACCTTGGGCTTCTACCATTTCTCCAGGCTCAGTGATCTCCTCAGTTTCCATTCCCTCACATTCATCCCTGAGTGCTTCTCCAACACCAGAGCCTTTATTTCCACTGGAGAGCCTTTCACCCTGGCCACTTGCCTTGTCCCCTTCCTTGCCAAGCCCCTCTCATGTGAGAACCTGCCCTCCACCTCCAACACCCTCCTCTGTCCCACCACCATCAGGCTCCATGCTGAGTCTCTCAGGGTGACTCCATGGCACTTGTACTGGGCACCGTCCCACACGGGTCATCTCCACACTCCCCCTAAAGACCAGCTATCTCAGGCATTGTCCATTCAAGCAGTCTTGTATCAGCCCTGGCTTGGTGACAGGAGGCAGCCAAAGCCTGGAGCTTCTCCACCTTGACACATTTAGAATCCAAGCAAGACTACCTTCCCAGCCACTCACCAAAGGCCTCATTTTGGGGAGACCCCACAAATAGGCAGGTAGAGGCTGGTGGCCTCTCTTTTGTTAAAATAGATGTCCAGAAGATGCTGGAGATACTAACCACCAAGAGGGTAGAAGGGAATATTTGGAAGGAGAAAAATGGGGAGGAGGCAGGCTATTATCTAACTTCATTGGGGAAGAGGATCAAGTCACTCGGTGACAAGCAGGACACCTTGGGTCAGCAAAACTTCTGAGCATAAAAGGCAAACTAGAACGGCTGCTTGTTCCCAAGAAGCCCTGATATCCTGACACTTTGGGGAACCAGCTACAGAAGACATGCAGTTATCTCTTCGGGGATTACCCCTTTTTGCACAGTGAGAGTCTGGTGGCTGCTGTCATAGTACCTGGGTCCCCTCTTGAGTTATGTCCTGTCTTAACAGTGAGCGTTCTAAGGCTAAACCATTCCAAATTTCATCAAAAGTAACTACACAACTGACATTGGCCCAGCACTTGATTCAACCTGTGGCCCAGGATGAATCTCAAGACTCCATCCATGTCCCAGGTGCAACCGTCACCTCTGCGTCACATGGAGATGCAGGCCTGCCCCCAATCTTGGCTCCAACCATGCCTCTCAGTCACCACCTCAAGTTCACATGGAGAACCAGGCTCAACCCCTAACCTTGACCCCAACCATGCAGCAGTTTCAACCTCCACCTCAGGCTCACGTGGAGATCCAGGCTCGACCCAAACCCTTCACTCCAGACATGCCCAGTGTTAAGCACAAGCTCAGGCGCAGTTAGAGACCACTCTCCATCAATCACCCTCTCTCCAAGTCTGACCATCTTCTCAACACCAGATTGGTCCTATGAAACATCTTGCCCTACAGTCTCAAATAAGGCATAATCTTTCATCTCAAATGCAACTGAAAACCTGGAATGTCACTTTTGGAAAAAGCAACTAGAAAGAGGAAGAGCTTTACCCTCTTTTGTTAAGAAATCTCAGCAAGTTTTTAGCCAGGTCACTCCTAACCTTCCCCAGGAGAACAGGTCTTTCTGGGCCCACAGCTCTGTCTCCATCCTTCCTGAGGATTTGGCCAGTCCTGAGGCTTGGGAGGAACTAGGGCACCAGTTTTCCAAAAGGATCATGCAGCAACAGTTTGGCCTGACCTGCAGAATTTGAGCATCTCAGAAACTGATGCAGCCTTAGGATAAATTCCCAAGGCCTTGTCAGCCACAGGGCTGGGAGAGGCCCTCAAAGACCTCTGCAGGTCGAGGCAAATCATCCAGGACGCAGAGAAGATGAGGTCCAAGTGCCCAGCACGAATCCCACCAGGGACAGACCTGCAATATGATGTAGGGCAGAGTGTGGGGAAGATCCTTTAAGATCTGTACCTGATCTCAGCCAACCCTCCAGTGAATGATCCAAGAGCAAAATTTGAGTCAGAAAAAGAGTTGAGCCTCAGCAGAAAGCATCCAGCAGTCTTACGAGTCCGTATAGGGAGGAAAGCACAGCAGATCCATGAGAGTGAGATTCCTGAGATTCCTGTGAGTTCGAGATTTGTTGACAACCTTGTTTTAGACATTCTTGGAGAGACACATGCTCCCATGGAGACAGAAAATCCACACTCCTCTCAGCATGGGGAAGCCTTCATGAACAACTCCCTCGAGTCTGTTGTTCTCAGTCCTGACATTCAACAGGAGCTGGAAACACATATAGTAAAGTTGAGGGTGAGGCACAGGTGGGATCTACTCTTCCAGGTCCTCAAGTTCATACTTAGTTTGAAGTTGAAAAAGGCCAAGGGTCCACCTTGAAGGCCACCTGTCAATCTGAGGACACCTCAATAGCTCTATTAACCAAGGGAAAGCCTCCTCAGCCCCATGCAAGATAGTAGTAACAAGAGGGGCAAATCCCTCCCCAAAGAGGCCCCGCCCCACTCCTTCACAGGTGAGTGAGGAAGCCCAGGGGGCTCTGGGAGGACCCACAGCTGGTGACATCCATAAGCCCTCAGAGGTCCCTCTGACTGGACAGAAAGCTAGCCGCCTTCTCATGCCGCCACATAGTTTAGTGACCAGAAACTGGCATAGTGCCATCTGTCATGGCAGCTGACAAAGGCAGCTTGGAGCCCAGTTCTAGTTCAGCAATGGCCAGCAGTGGGTCACAGGAGGAAACTGGGGGATGAGCCTCCCCAGAATCTTACTCTATCATGACTGTAGTAAGATACATCTTCCAGATAACAAGAATAAGAGCCTGTGGAAGGAGACTCTGCTGGAGAAGATACTTTGGAACCTAGTGTGTGGGTCAATTCCCTACTTATTAATATGAATTTGAAGAGTCCACGATCTCCAAGGTCCGATTGAAGACCTTCATTGAATACAAAGTCTATTGCCTCAAATCTGGAAGATCTAAATGTTGAGGCACTGTTTCAAAAGCTTGAGTTCCAAGGGTTCACATACCAACAGAATCAGAATTGAGGCTGGGCCACCAGTCTGCTCCTTCAAAACTGTGCCACGGATACACTTCTCTAAGACAGTCACTCAGATATGTTCCTTGCTGCAAACATCTTGGCTTCTCAGGAATCTCTGTCTTCTTTCCAAACCTTGTCCAGAGGAGACACATCCATGTCCAATTCCCAGATGCTCTATGATGTTACATCAAGTGGAGGCAGCAGCCGGGGGCAGCAGGTGGCCCTGAGGTGGGAGACCAAATATAAGAGCCAGAGGAAGAAGTGTGTCCCCCCTGAAGGGAGAGAGGCATATAGGAGTCCCAAACTAGGACAGCACAAAAACGACTGGCAGAACGAATGGCCACCAGGTCCGAGGGATTAGTCACTCTGGCCAGGAAAAGGAATGAGCCGAGTCCCTAAGAAGCAAGTTTCAACAGTTAATCCTGCAGAATGGATAGGTTCTTTCAGAAAGCTGCTTCAAAAAAAAGGATTAATCTCCTTCTTCAGGGGATTTCCCCTAGTAAATGCAAAGAATCAGAAGGGCCCCTGCCAAAAGGCAAACCAGAAACAGCCACAGCCCAGAGCCAAATGTTAGTCAAAACCAAGTCAACCATGGACAGCAGGGCTGTTGAGGCCAGACTCTCATGACAGCTGTAGGACAAGATCCTAAATGAGAAGATGGTGCTTCACCATAGACCTCATGCCTTGGAGTTAAATTGGTAAAAGCAGAATTCCAGGACTCATTAGGTCCACATTACTGCCACCAAAGATTTTTCCTCCGACCAAGAGCAAACAAGAGTCAGAAGCGATACAGCCTGTGATTACCAAGTTACCCCATGGGCTGTAGCTCTCCAAAAGAGAGTAAGTGGACCAGTCCCAGGGACAGCAAGTGGGCCCTCTCACCCAGGGAACCAGGTCCCCTTCCTGGCAGAACCTGTCATCATGGCTCAAGAGTGCAAGTATCACAGGCCATTCCCTCCACTGTCCAAGGCACTATCTCCTTCAGAAACATGCCCCTTTTGGTCAATCAGAACATGCTTTTCACAGCATTCCTGATAGGAAAACTCTATTCCAAGGAAAAAATGCTTATCTTGCAGAAACTATTTTTTTCCTCATATTAGTGCATCCTCTGCGTGATAATAGCTTCTTGTTACTACAAATATTTTTGCTTCCTGAAATAAATGTTTTTCTTATGAGATCTGGTGGCCTCTGTCTGCACCCTGCTGGGAGAAAGGCAATGGATAATGTTCCACTCTTTCAAAAGGTGCCTGCTTTGGCTTTCAGGTGGGATGGGGCCATGGAGGGAGGTACACCCCAGTGTGGATACTCGCCTTCACCCCAGTTCCTTCACTGCACCTTCAGTTTCCATGATCTCAGCATTACAGAAACATCCAATGGCATTCAGAACACATCAAGATGAACTAAACCTAAAGACCTCCCCCTTTTTAGGATCTGGCTGTCTTCTCCTGCTCTCTCTCTACCTAGAAATTGTGGGGCTGTAGAGGGAGGGGCTGTTCAGAGGCTGAAATTTCCCTCAGGCTCAGAAAGTGTCAGAGACAAACTCACGTGTCAGAATAAAAAGGGGCGTTTGGGGGAAGTGATGGTCCTGAGTGAGAGGTGGGAGAAACTTGTCCTCATGTCATGGTTGGATAGATGAAGCTGCCCTGGAAGCCCCTCCTCTCCCAGAAGGAGCTGGAATGAGATGTGCCAGGCCTGTCACCCTACCTCTGTCTTTCTCATGCTCTGGAGCAGAGTTGAGGATGAGGACCACACACTCCCAGCTCTGAGGATGTGTGGTGGGGAGCGTGGAGGCCTCCCAAGGCCAGTCCACCCCTGCCCCAGAGGAGAGGACAGCCCTGCTCAGAGCACCCACCTGGCAAGGGTGAATGAGCAAGGGGCATGGCTATGTGTGCAGTCATCTCATGGTCTGAGGGCAGGATGCTGTGCCCCTAGGGTGGGATGTGGGGAAGGAGGCAGGGGGCAGAGGTGCCCACTGATGGCACAAAGACCAAGGAGCCCCTGGCATCCCACCACCATCTACAGGCCCAGAGGAAAGAAGTGAGGGGCCCGGTGGCTCCTGGTGGCCCCATCCCAGAGTCTCCCTCTACTTCAGCTCCCAGAGCCCAGACAGAGGGAGAACACCTGGAGCTCCTCCACAGAGGGCCAGGCTGCCAGAGGCAACGGAGCCTCCGAGAAGGGAAGCTGCACTTCTCCACAATGTAAATAATCAGATTTCACAGGACGGGGAGCCCAGGACAGACTCGTGGTATGTGACTTCTATCTACACGTGTGGCCCAAGGAGGCTCCCAGGGACAGGTGGGGGGCTCAACAGGCCCAGGGACTGTGCAGGGGTCATAGCAAGTCTCACCTGCTCTCAGCCTCACTCATCCCAGAGCCTGGAGAGGGAAGAGACCAGCAGACAGGATGTGTCACCGAGCAGAAAGTCACCTATCGAGAATGAGGGTGCCGTCAGCTTTCCTCCCCAGGGCTCACCCACACAGGAAAGTGGGGAGACGAGCAATCCCCTAGAACAATTTGGGGCTCTATATCACAGTCACTCCCATGGTGGAGAGAACTGCTCCTGGAGGGGGTCCCCGATCCAGGAGCCAGCGGGAATGGCCCTGCCTCCATGCCTGTCAGGACCCCCACACGTGGGACCAGGCCCGGGGCTGTGGGGACAGAGGACACAGGCCTGCATGTGCTGGGTTTTCTCCCTGGAGTGTCCTGCCTCTGCACCGCATCCTCCGTGGTGGGCATGGAGGCTCAGGGTCTGAGGGAAGGGGTTGTGTCCTAGGTCATCGAGTGCCCCCCAGAGTTCACAGAGGGGAGCACAGAACACGGATCCTGAGCCCACCTCATGCCAGGTCCTCTCAGAGGCTCCAAGAGGTGAGTGCTGAGTCGGGGGAGCTGGAACTAAGGTGCCTGTCTGGAGCAATGATGCAGAGGGACACTGACAGTACAGCAAGGAACCAGGCGTGGAGAAGCCCTTGCCCTTCTCCTGCCGTGAGGTGCAGAAAGGACAGCAATGGAGGGTGCCCCTCAAAGAGTGGGTCAGACCCACACTGACCCCAGAGAGGGACCTCCCACATCCCCACGCTGATCCAGCACAGGCCCCCCCCAAACCCCACACAGAGACCTAGACAGATCCACACTGACCCCAGAGAGGGACCCCTACAGACCCACAGTGTCCCAAACTGAAACCTCCCACTCCCCCGCACTGACTTTGCACAGGGTCCTCCCAGAGACCCACACTCACTCCAGACAGGGACCTCCCACTGACCCACACTAACTCCTCACAGGGATCTGCCACAGACTCACAGTGACCCCACATAGGGACTCCACTACCCTCACATGGAATCTTCCACAAATCCACACTGATCCCGAATGGAGTCAACCACAGATTCATACTGATCCTGCTTACAGATCTCTAAAAACACCCACACTGACCCCAGAGAGAGACCTCTGACAGACCCACACTGACTCTACACAGAGGCTCCACTAACCTCACACAGGAATCTTCCACAATCCACACTAACCCCACACAGGGGTCGAACACAGATTCACAATGATTCTGCTCAGGGATCTCTAGAACACCCAGATGGATCCTACACAGAGACCTGCCTGATGCACATTTACCCCACTAGGAACCTTTGACAGACCCACACTGACCCCATACAGAGCCCTCAGACAGACCCACACTGGCCTCACACAGGACCCTCTCACAAACCCACATGGAGTAATCTTACCCAGAGTCCTCTCAGATCATTGTACAGAGACCTCTCCTGTGACCCCCACACAGACCTCACAGGCATTCTTTACGATCTGAGCATACACCCTTTGATAGTTCATGGCAAGCCCAATATCACTTAACAAACCATATGTATTGATGTTTGGAATGTAAATTGGTACAGTAAACTGTGGAAAATTCTGAAAGAGATGGGAATACCAGACCACCTAACCTGCCTCTTGAGAAATCTGTATGTAGGTCAGGAAGCAACAGTTAGAACTGGACATGGAATAACAGACTGGTTCCAAATAGGAAAAGGAGTATGTCAAGGCTGTATATTGTCACCCTGCTTATTTAACTTCTATGCAGAGTACATCATGAGAAACGCTGGACTGGAAGAAACACAAGCTGGAATCAAGATTGCCAGGAGAAATATCAATAACCTGAGATATGCAGATGACACCACCCTTATGGCAGAAAGTGAAGAGGAGCTAAAAAGCCTCTTGATGAAAGTGAAAGAGGAGAGCAAAAAAAGTTGGCTTAAAGCTCAACATTCAGAAAACGAAGATCATGGCATCTGGTCCCATCACTTCGTGGGAAATAGATGGGGAAACAGTGGAAACAGTGTCAGACTTTATTTTGTTGGGCTCCAAAATCACTGCAGATGGTGACTGCAGCCATGAAATTAGAAGACGCTTACTCCTTGGAAGAAAAGTTATGACCAACCTAGATAGCATATTCAAAAGCAGAGACATTACTTTGCCAACAAAGGTCCGTCTAGTCATCTTATATGCAGAGTACATCATGAGAAACGCTGGACTGGAAGAAACACAAGCTGGAATCAAGATTGCCGGGAGAAATATCAATAACCTCAGATATGCAGATGACACCACCCTTATGGCAGAAAGTGAAGAGGAGCTAAAAGGCCTCTTGATGAAAGTGAAAGAGGAGAGTGAAAAAGTTGGCTTAAAGCTCAACATTCAGAAAACGAAGATCATGGCATCTGGTCCCATCACTTCATGGGAAATAGATGGGGAAACAGTGGAAACAGTGCCAGACTTTATTTTTTTGGGCTCCAAAATCACTGCTGATGGTGACTGCAGCCATGAAATTAGAAGACGCTTACTCCTTGGAAGAAAAGTTATGTCCAACCTAGATAGCATTTTCAAAAGCAGAGACATTACTTTGCCAACTAAGGTCCATCTAGTCAAGGCTATGGTTTTTCCTGTGGTCATGTATGGATGTGAGAGTTGAACTGTGAAGAAGGCTGAGCGCCGAAGAATTGATGCTTTTGAACTGTGGTGTTGGAGAAGGCTCTTGAGAGTCCCTTGGACTGCAAGGAGATCCAACCAGTCCATTCTGAAGGAGATCAGCCCTGGGATTTCTTTGGAAGGAATGATGCTGAAGCTGAAACTCCAGTACTTTGGCCACCTCATGCAAAGAGTTGACTCATTGGAAAAGACTTTGATGCTGAGAGGGATTGGGGGCAGGAGGAGAAGGGGATGACTGAGGGTGAGATGCCTGGATGGCATGACTGACTCGATGGATGTGAATCTGGATGAACTCTGGGAGTTGGTGATGAACAGTGAGGCCTGGCGTGCTGTGATTCATGGGGTCGCAAAGAGTTAGACACGACTGAGCAACTGAACTGATGGGATGGAGATAGAGAATCTTTGGTCTTCAAGAGAACTGTGACCACAGCCACAGAGGTGGGCAGACTGATTTCAGGACCCCTGTCCTAAAAGCTGACACTAACAGGGATGGTAAATAGAAAGACCATGGACTATGAAGCCAGACCAACCTAAGTTTAATTTCCAACTAAGTGTTAAATGACACAATATTTAATTTCACTGAACCACAGTTTTATCCATTTTTTTGGCCTTACCATACAGCATGTGGGATCTTTGTTCCCCAACGAGGGATTGAACCTGAGTCCCCTGCATTGGAGGTTCAGTCTTGCTCACTGAACTGCCAGGGAAGTCCCTCTATCCACTGTTGAATGAGGGTGATAAGACCTCCTCCCTGAGGTTGTAATGTGGTACAAATAAGATCAAATATGGTGTGTCCCAACACTTGCTGGGATTCCCTGGTGCTTCAGTGATGAAGAACCCGCCTGCGATGCAGAAGACACGGGAGACGAGGAGTCTACTTCTGGGCCGAGAAGAATCCCCTGGGGGAGGGCACGGAGGGCCTCTCCGGTGTTCTTGCCTGGAGAATCCCAGGGATAGAGCGGCCGGGTGGGCTACTGTCCACGGGGTCACGAAGAGTCGGAAGTGACTAAAGCAACTGAGCAGGCAGACACAGCACACATGCTCACTCTCCGTCTCGACTACTTCGGTCACCCCAAGGGCTACCCGTGGGCCCCACCCCAGGGTCGCTCTGAAGCAGTATGTTTCAGGAATACATGGTGTTCGTGTAGATAGCAAGTTCTTAATAGAATCTGGGAAGATGTTCTTTGGCAGAAAATGATTTCGTAGACATTTTTCATTGTGATGGATGTGGTATTACCGCCGCGATGAGAAATTTCAAGCTGGGTTGCAGCTTTGTCACCGGCGTTATAAATCACTCACTTGTTTATTAAAATCTGCAGAAAGCCACTGAAGAAAGGGGGGGACTCTCATTTCCTATTTACAGACTAGGTATAATTTGGTATTATTCTTAAAGGTTCAAGGCAGCTTAGAGGATCTGTACTCAGTCCTTCCGATGGGATCAGGAGATCACATTCCATGACTGCTGAGCGGGGAAGGCAGGGGCCACGCAGTGAGCAGGGAGCTGACGCCTTCTGCTGCAAATCCTGATGTGAAAGGGGGAGTCTGTGCTTCTCAGAGATGGAGGGCAGAGAAATGCACTGCCGTGTGCAAGTTAAGCTACTAATGGAATTAATGAAGAATTAATAAATTGCGTATATGAGAAGCAGCTCCGGGCCACTGATGTCATTTATTTGATCCACACGGACATCTGTGCAGGGTGGCCTCTCTCTGGCTGCCCCTACGGGCGCCTGCAACCCCGCCTTGCGTGCTGTGCTGTCAGCTGGGCAGAGAAGGCCCTCATCGGGGCATCTGGTGGCTGCTGGACGTTTTTAATGCCATACTATGGCCATTGCTGTCGTTTAGCTGTTTAGTCGTGTCCAGCTCTTGCAACCCTCTGGGCTGTAGTCTGCCAGGCTCCTCTGTCCGTGGGATATCCCAAGCAAGAGTACTGGAGTGGACTGCCGCTTCCTCCTCCAGGGCATCTTCCCGGCCCAGAGGCCGAGCCTGTGTCTGCTGCGCTGGCAGATGGGTTCTCTTTGCCGCGGAGCCACCTGGGAAGCCACATGGCCCTGGCACGGAGGAGCACGGAGGAGCAAAGGCCTGGGGCGTCATTACACCCGTCTCTTTTTTTGGTCAAAAGCACTGACCTAGACACACAGTTCAGTTCAGTTCGGTTCAGTTGCTCAGTTGTGTCCAACTCTTTGTGATCCCACAGACTGCAGCACGCCAGGCCTCCCTGTCCATCACCAACTCCCAGAGTTTACTCACACTCACATCCATTGAGTCGGTGATGCCGTCCAACCATCTCGTCCTCTGTTGTCCCCTTCTCCGCCTGCCTTAATCTTTCCCAGCATCAGGGTCTTTTCAAAGGAGTCAGTTCTTTGCATCAGGTGGCCAAAGTACTGGAGCTTCAGCTTCAGCATCAGTCCCTTACAGGACCACATGCCGAATAGACAGCCAGTGGGAAGCTGCTGGATAACACGGGGGCCCAGCCCAGGGCTCCGTGGTGACCCAGGGGTGCAGTGGGAGGGAGGCTCACGAGGGAGGGGTAGATGCATACTCAGCGCTGATTCAGTCTGTTGTACAGCAGAAACTAACACACTGTAAAACAATTAAACTCCAATTAAAAAATAAATTAATAAAAATATAAAAATGTTTACTGGGACACAGCCATAAAGAGAAGGTGCCGGCCTGAGTGCAGCACACACTGCTCCAGCCGCCCTCACAGAAGCGGGGCTCTTCGTGGTCACAGTGGTCTGACCCATGTGGCCAAGCAGTGGAGGAGGGCGGCGGGCAGGGATGACACAGGGGCTGCCCTGCCATCTGCAGCTCAGCCTCGGAAGAGTGGTTCTCAACCAAGTGACTGCTCTCCCGGGGACCTGAGGCAATGCACGGAGGCAGTCTTGATTGTCGCAACCGCTTTCCCAGAGATAGACAAGGGCTGCCGCTGCACCTCCTATGATTCACAAATCCCACTTCCTCCAAGATGCCTCGTCCAAGCACCAACAGAAGAAAGCAGCCCATCACTCCATCCCTTCATCACGCTCTTTCAATTACTTCTTCATTCTTTATGGTCCCCAACACGCAACCATATACTGACTTGTTTATTGAGTATTATCTGAACCCCTGACTCCAATGTCACCTCCACAACGGCAGACTTTTTATTCGCTAACTGCATCCTCAGTGCTTAAAGAGGTCCAGGCACATAGTAGGTGCTTAATGAACGTGTACGGAATGAATGGAATCTGGAGGAGAGGGAGAAGGAGGAAGGAGATGGGAAGAGGATGAGAAAGAGAAGGGAGCCAGGAGCAAGGAGAGACAGGCGGAGGGGAAAGGATGGGAGGGGGCAGGGGGACCGCAGCTGAGCAGGTGCAGGGTCCTGGGGGGTCTCCAGTCTGCCTCCTCTGACGGTAACAGGACGCATTTCCTGGCTCCTGAGAGCAGACCCCTCCCTCTGACAGGGCTCTGTCAAAAGCAGAGGCCCAAGCTTGTGTCTGACAGGTTGGTGGGTTCCGGGAGATCCCCGGCTCCCCAGCGCAGAGGAAGGAAGTGGCACCTCACTCTGCAGGAGCTGGTGATGGACAGGGAGGCCTGGTGTGCTGCGGTCCACGGGATCACAGAGAGTCGGACACGACTGAGCACCTGAACTGAACTGAACTGAACTGCACAGGGTCTGTAACCAGGGTCCTTCGGTGCCTCTTGCCCAGCTTCTCATTTCAGCAGTGACTGGTGCTCACTGAGAGAGTCGAATACCATCACAAATGCCTGGTTGGGTTTTAGCTATTTGCACGATTGCATTTTCTGCTTTAATAGCTGGAACACAGACATCTTAGTTAAGTTCAGGCATAAGCCTTGAATAAAATGAATCCTTTAATCAGGAAGAAAATTCCCCAGCTGAAGTAAACAAGCAGGTTTTAAACTGTGCTATACAAGTAGGGTTGTACGAGAATCTCAAAGGAGATGTTTACAGAAATGCTAAATGGCTCAGGCAGTAAAGCCTGCAATGCTGGAGACCCGGGTTCGCTCCCCGGGTCGGGAAGGTCCCCTGGAGGAGGAAATGGCAGTCCACTCCAGCACTCTTGCCTGGAAAGTGCCATGGACTGAGGAGCCCGGTAGGGACACGACTGAGCGACTTCACTTTCACAACGATCCTCCTCTTTGGGACTTAGAGAGCCTCGACTCCAGTGAATGGGAGTGAAGCACAAAGCTAAAGACACCCTGCATCGGAACACCTGCCCCGCCGGTCATTTCACCGCGACGCTGGCCTAAAATCACGAGGTCTGAGGCGTCAAACTGCATGATGGGAAGCATACAGTAGAACCTGTTTGGGTCAGACCCAGACCCGCAAACACGTCTGCTGTTTTCCCTCTTTGATTGGAGTTTGGTTGGTTGGTTGTCGCGTCTGTCATTGGTTTCTCTGCCTCTTTGCTGTGGCTGAGACATTTACAATGAATCTGCGTGACAAAGAGCTTCAAGGCAGGTGAGGGTACCAGATGCTTCAGCACGGGGTGACAGGAGGCAGTGAGCACTTGATAAGACAGGCAGAGGCCGCCCTGAGTCCTGTGTGATGAGAACCGGCAGCTCCCCCCGGGCAGACCCTGTGTCCGGAGCAGAGCGAGGGGCAGTCTCAGATCAGCACATCTCCAGGTCAACTTCGTGCTACTCAGGGTTCCCTTGGTTTTAAGAACTGAAGCCAGAGATCAAAACCCTTTTGTAAACTGCCTCTGAATAACGCAGCTAATGGCATCTTGAAGCCAAAGCTGGATCATTATAATACAAAGAAGTAGCACTAAAATTGTAGACTGTTTTTTCCCCAGGGAAAGGCTCATTTTCTATAGAGAATTTTTAGTTTGCAGGGGGCTCCTTAATAGTATCTCACTGATGGATTCCAATCACAAAAGAACAAAGAGTGAGTGAGCTGCCCCTCACAAGCTGCTGATCGTTCACACATCCCGGAAACTTTCTCATCATTAGAGGAGGGCCAACCTTTGGCCCGAGTGAGGGATTTTACTCATCTACCCAGAATATGATTAAAAAGAAGCCAGGATATAATGAGAGAATCACTGCCGGGGCCAGCGTGTACAGGGTGGGTTTTTAATAAAGCATGAATTATTCTCAGCAGTTGAGACCTCAGTCGGAGGAAAGGGAAAGCCAGAGGGATGGTACAAACACTAAAACGGAAACCTCTGCCCAGAGACCCGGTGTTCCGTGCTCATCAATGCTTAATTTCCGTGCCTCTCTTGGCTTTCTGTCCTGCAGTCCCGCGTTCTCTGCAACTGAAAGGCTCTGCTGTCCTGTTTTGCTGTTGTTCTTTAGTCGCCAAGCCATCTTCGACTCTTTTGCGACTCCATGGACTGTAGCCCACCACTCTTCAGTCCGTGGGATTCTCCAGGAAGGAATACTGGAGTGGGTTGCCATTTCCTTCTCCAGGGGATCTTCCCGGCCCAGGGAACCCGTGTTTCCCGCATTGGCAGGCGGATTTTTTACCACTGGCCGCCTGGGAAGCCCTGTCGCATTTTAGACGCCAGCAGACACTGCTGGGCTCACCCTCGTGGTGACCTGTGGTGAGTTCAGCTCAGTAAGCCCTCACTGTAGGACCACTACCCCCAGGGCTCCGGGAATATGATGCGAAGGAAGACGCACGTTCCAGCGATAATTAGGAATCCAGCTCTGGAGCCAGAAGGCAAGGTCGTGCTCACCTTCTTACTCTGTGATATCAGCTAACTTTTCTTGTCTGCAAACTAGAGAGAAGGCAAGCCTCTACCTGTCACACTCAGGTGAACATTACAAGCGTCCTTGTTGCTGCTCAGTCGCTAAGTCTCATTTTACACTTGGCAACCCCGTGGACTGCAGCACGCTAGGCCTCCCTGCCCCTCGCTGTCTCCCAGAGTTTGCCCAAGTTCATGTCTATTGAATCGATGATGCCATCCAATCACCATGCAAAAATACTTAGAATAGTGACTGATCTTGAGGTCATGCAAGCTTACCTATCATTTTCCTAAGAGGTCTCAGACTACAGAAAGAAGCAAGAACACTCATCCCAACCTTGGGGACTAAATGCCGTGATACTGACCAGCCCGGCGGTGAGTGCTGAGACCTGAGCGAGACGGAGGGAAGGCGGGCTGGAGTAAGGAAGGATTTTCAGTAAGAGATGAAACGGAATGGAGACTTTCTAAAAGCAAAGAAAACCCAACGTGTAGCCGCACCTCTTTACAAACGTCCACTCCTTCCTTAAGAATGAAGGTTTTCTCAACTGTTCAATCCTTTCCTCAAGACTAAACATTTGAAGTTGGCTAAAAGAGTAGACCTAAGTGTTCTGATCACACACAAAAAAGATGGTCAGTATAGGAGGGGAAGGAGGTGCGCATCAACTTGACTGTGGCGTGTCTATAGTGTGCATAGATAGTATAGACATCCACATCTGTAGCCAGTATAGTATCCACAGTGTCTACAGATATTAAATCATCACACTGTACATCTTTCAGAAATCACATTGTCCAACCTCAATATATACAATGTTTATTTTCAGTTATACCTCGATAAAGTCAGGAAAGGAGGTGGAGGCTAAAGCTGAGAACAGTATTCACGAGGCAAGTTGATCCTTCCTGCTCCAGCATCATCCAAGGATATAACGTGGGCTTCCCTGAGGCTCAGTGGTAAAGAATCTGCCTGCCAACGCAGGAGACACGGGTTCAATCCTGGCTCCAGGAAGATCCCACACCCCAAGGAGCAAATAAGCCCACACACCACACCTGCTGAGCCCATATTCCGGAGCCTGGAAGCCCACGTGGTGCAGCCGCTGAAGCCGCACAGCCTGGAGCCCGCGCTCTGCCGAGAGAGAAGCCACCAGCGAGAAGCCCGCACGGCAACCAGAGTAGCCTCCACTCACTGCAGCTAGAGGAAGGCCCGGGCAGCGACCGAGAGCCAGCACAGCCAGGGACAAACACATGCAACTTCAAAATAAAATAAATTCTTAAAAAGGGTATCTCTCCAGGCTCCGCCTAGTTCTGGCCCCAGGTTAAGAGACGGAAATGGATGCAGGACAGCTAAGGGTTAAATCCCAGTTCCACTTACAGTTAGGAACCCTTGGATAAGTTACTTGAGCTTGTGGTGATTCAGTTTCCTTATGGATAAAACAGGGACCAAAATAGCCCCTACCTATATGGTGGTTATGAGGGTTAAATAAATGCATGTAAAGCATCTATAACAATGCCTGGCAGAGCATGGAAGTGAAACGTTAGCCGCTCAGTTGTGTCCGACTTCTCGCGACCCCCATGGATCTCTCTGTGACTCTGCCAAGCTCCTCTGTCCTTGGGATTCTCCAGGCAAGAATACTGGAGTGAGTAGCCCTTCTCTTCTCCAGAAGATCTTCCTGACCCAAGGATCAAACCCAGGTCTCCTGCATCACAGGCAGATTCTTGACTGTCTGAGCCACCAGGGAAGCATAGTAAGGGGCCTGTATAAGTAGAGATGGTCGTGACTGTTCTTTTAAAATGAGAGCGTCCTCAGGATCAGAAGTGGCAGTCTACTCTAAAATGCATTGGCCAAGGGACTCCCCTCGTGGCCCAGCGGCTGAGACTCTGCGCTTCCGCTGCCGGGGCTGCGGTTGGGGAACTAAGACCCTGCATGCCACGCGCAGCACTGCAAGGGGAAAAGTCTCTCCTCATTTAAAGAAAAGTAAACAAAAAGGAAAAACCTATTGACCATCCCAATTCTAAAAAAAAAAAAAGCCATTCTAGTAGTTTCAAGACACATACGGTAGACTGCACGCATTTGAAGAACGATATCGGAAAGCTTAGACGTATGCACACCCTTAAATCCATCCCCACAATTAAATGCCCTTTGTAATCTCTCCCCAAGTCACTCCCTTCCCTCTCCCTTCCATTTGCAATCACTAATCTATGTTGTCACTATAGATTAATTTGCATCTTATAGAATTTATAAAAGTGAAGCCATCCAGTATGTACTGGTTTTTGGTCTGGCTTCTTTCACTCAGCATAACTATCCTGAGCTTCGCACATGTTATAGTGTGTATCTGTGGTTCATTCCTGTTTATTATTGAGCAGTATTTCATGGTTGTTTATTCATGCACCTGATACTTGGGGCTTTCGTGATGTTTCTACTTGGGGCTATTGTAGCCACAGCTGCTATAAACATTCATGTGCAAGTCTTTTTATGAATGTGCATTCCTTTCTCTTGGGTAAATAGATAAAAATAGTTCAATCATAGAGTCTGTATATTTTTCCACTTTAAAAAACTCAAATTCTTTCCCAAAGTGATTGTGCCATTTGACACTGCCTCCAACAGTGTATCAGAGTTTCGGCTTCTGCACATGCCCGTCAGCTCTTTGCTTGGTTCAGTCAGTTCAGTCGCTCAGTCGTGTCCGATTCTTTGTGACCCCATGAACTGCTGCACACCAGACTTCCCTGTCCGTCAACTCCTGGAGCTTGCTGAAACTCGTGTCCATTGAGTCAGTGATGCCAACCAACCATCTCATCCTCTGTTGTCCCCTTCTCCTCCCACCATCAATCTTTTCCAGCACCAGGGTCTTTTCACATGAGTCAGCTCTTCGCATCAGATGGCCAAAGTATTAGAGCTTTAGCTTCAGCATCTGTCCTTCCAGTGAATATTCAGGGCTGATTTGCTTTAGGATGGACTGGTTGGATCTCCTTGCAGAGATCTTCCAGGCTGGATCTCCTTGCAGAGATCTTCCAGGTTGAATCTCCCTTGGACTCTTGAGAGTCTTCTCTAACACCCCAGTTCAAAAGCATCAATTCTTTGGCCCTCAGCTTTCTTTATAATCCAACTCTCACATCCATACATGACTACTGGAAAAACCATAGCTTTGACTAGATGGACCTTTGTTGGCAAAGTAATGCCTTTGCTTTTCAATATACTGTCTAGGTTGATCTTCCCTCATAGCTCAGTTGGTAAAGAATCTGCCTGCAATGCAGGAGACCCCGGTTTGATTCCTGGGTCGGAAGATCTGTTGGAGAAGGGATAGGCTACCCACTCCAGTATTCTTGGGCTTCCCTGGTGGCTCAGCTGGTAAAGAATCTGCCTGCAATGCAGGAGACCTGGGTTCAATCCCTGTGTTGGGAAGATCCCCTGGAGAAGGGAAAGGCTACCCACTCCAGCATTCTGGCCTGGAGAATTCCATAGACTATACAGTCCATGGGGTTGCAAAGAGTCAGACATGACTCTTTCACTTTCACTTTATTTCGCTTTCACTTTCACTTTCAGGTTGATCATAGCTTTTCTTCCAAGGAGCTTGGTTAGTCTGTTTAGGTTTAGCCATAGACATGCAGTGGTATAAAAATTTGGTTTTATTTTGCATTTTCATATTGACTGATGATGCTAAGCATCTTTTCACGTGCTTCCTTGCCATACAACTAAATATCCTTCTTTGGTAAATCTTCTTTTCAAATCTTCTGCCCATTTTAAAAATTGAGTTATTTGATTTCTCATCAGTGAGTTTTGAGACCTCTTTATATAATCGGAGGGCTTACCTAGTGGCTCAGCTGGTAAAGAATCTGCTTACAATGTAGAAGACCTGGGTTCAGTCCCCGTGTTGGGAAGAGACCCTGGAGAAGGAAAAAGCTACCCACTCCAGTATTCTGGCCTGGAGAATTTCATTGACCATATAGCCCATGGGGTCGCAAAGAGTCGGACATGACTGAGTGCCTTTAACTAACTAACAACATAATCTGAATATAAGTTCTTCATTAGATATATGACTGCAAACACTGGATTCCAGTGTGTTGACTTTTTCATTCTCTTACCAGTGTGTGTTTAAAAGAGTCATTTTTCATTTTGATGAAGTTCAACGTATCCATGGGTTTTCCATGGATTACATTTTTGGTCAAGTATCTAAGAAATCCTTGCATAGCCTAGTTCTCAAGGAGCTTCTCCTGGTTCCTGGCTCCAATTACTTCACCCACTGTTGACAAGACTATCCTGTCTTCACTCAGCTGGCTTTGTACCTTTGTCAAAAGTCAGTTGTCATATAGGTGGGGGTCTATTTGCAGATTCTCTATTCCATTGATACATTACGTTTCTGCCAGTCTTGCTTATCTTTGCACATTGTCTTGATTACTATAGATCAGTAATAAACCTTGAAATCAAGCAATATTAGTCAGCCAAGTCTTTTCTTTTTAAAAGTCGTTTTGGTGATTATAGGTCCTTTGCACTTTCATATGAATTTTAGAATGAGCTTATTGATGTTGACAAAAATTTCAACTGAATTCTGATTGGAATTAGATTGAAGCATAGATAAATTGAGAGGATTCACATCCTAACAAAATTAAATCTTCCAAATGGTGAACATGGCATATCTCTCCATTTATTTGGATCCTTAATTTAATCAGTTATGTTGTGCAGTTTTCACGCATGTAGCTTTGATTATGGGAATTTCACCTCTTATCAGATGTATCCCTAAGGCTTTCACATTTGTGAAATATATCACTGCAAGTTATATTGGTTTTTAACTGCAATTCCAAATTATATGTAAGAAGGATATGGAGACAAAGTTGGTTCCTATACGTTGATTTGAAACCTGAAAACATGCTAACTATAATGTGTTTGTTCCAGCTGCTTTTTTGAAGATTCTATTAGGAGTCCATGTAGAAGATGTGTCAACTGCAGAGAAAAGCAGGTTTACATCTTCCTTTCAAATCCAGATTCTTTTTGTTTCTTTTTCTTGCCTTATTTCACCAGCTAGAAGCTTTAGTACAAGGTTGGATGAAAGAGGTAAGAACACACATCTTTGTCTTGTTGCTGATCTTAAGAACATCATTCTTTCACCATTATGCATGAGGTTAGCTGTAGGTTTTCCGTCAATGTCCCGTATCACCGAGGAAGTCCCTTCTATTCTGAACTTGATCTGTTTAAACTTTCAGCTGAATGCTCGTGGACCTTCGGCAGATCTCTGTGATTCTCCCTCCCCTCTGGCATTCCTCTGCAGCGTCTACCCACCGTCGCTCCCCCAAACTCTCAGGGAATCGACTGGGCCCCTGAGTTCCTTCTCTCTGTGGCACCATCTGGAAACCCGCTCTAGGTAGTAAACTGAGGTAAATGTGGGCTCACCCTTTCTATTTCTCATCTCTCAGGGATCGCTGTCCTTCACTGCCTGAAGTCCAGTGTCTAGAAAGCCATTCTTTTACATACTTGATCTCTTTTCAGATTGTTTCAGTAAGAAGGCTAAATCTTCCATCTTAGAAGTGGAGGTCTCTGTCCTAACCTTCACCCATCTAATCTGGTTTCTAATGAGGATCACTCCTGTGTTCCCCACCAGCTGACCTCTATGCCTCGAGAGCCACTTTCTGTCGCCTCCTGGCTCTCCAGGGAGTAAAGCATGCTCCTGGGACCAGAAATATCTGGGGGCAAGTGCTGCCTGTGGCGCAACAACGCACGTCGTTAGTCTGACCGTCTGTAAATTGAAGTAATCTATGTTACAGGGTTGTTGGAAAGATCAGATGCCATCACCAGCTAAGTAACATCTCCGGCGACTGGAAAACGACAGAGACTCGATGGCTGAGGGCTGGCATCACTGTCACTAGGCTCTGTTCGGTTTATTCTCTCTCCCTCCTCCTCCTCCCTGCCTCCGCTTCCCTAACCTCCGGACGCTTTCAGCCCTAACATTCGCGGCTGCGGCTGCAGGGACAAAGCACACTTTAAGTTTCAAGCCCCATGACAGCTGAGTCACGCCATCAAGAGTCGTCTGTAGGGCAGGATTCAGCCCTAGCCCTGAAATATCAGGGTGTGTGGGTGGTTTCTGCAAGAATTGCTGACTAACACCTGTTAAATATTTTGCTTTTCTTAGACAATCCTCAGTCATTCACTTTTAAGATTTAAAATAGTCTCCCTACAGTTGACAAAAGACTGGACACACTAGGGCAGCATCCAGGACTGTTCTGAGGGTTCTCTGCACGGCTCCATGGGGGCACCTACCACCCTGCAAACACCGGCCATCTGCCAGGTGTGACACGCACCTGACTGACTGATAGCAGCAAGCACGTTGAGAAGAGACCCCTTTTGCTCTTTTTCATAAGTAGAAGGTTTACAGAGAAGTTAACAGTGGTTGAAATCATTCAAAGGGTACCGCACTAGTTTCATAATGGAACAAAGATTCAACTCCCTGCTGGAAGCTAGCTTGGCCACCCCTTCTGGAAATTTGTTTCAGGCCTGGAAAATAGTCTGATGGATGGAGGAGCGGTATAAGGACCAAGAATGGACTGGCTAAGAACACGGGCGCCCACCGGCCGAGGCTGGGCCCCAGGCCCAATCGCAGCATTTACCTACCAGCAGCACGGCCTTGGGTGGCTTGTTTGACCCTTCCATGGATTTGTAAAACGAGAGCAAGCATGTCAGGATGGCCAAGGGGTCATGACCCCCGGACTGAAGATACGAAAAATGAGAGTAAGCGCATCCGGGTTAGGTAAGAGGGTATGTGAGGCTGGCACAAGATAACATGTATAAAGCGCCCCGCATGTGCTGCATACCCAGTAACTGGCGAATCATATCATCACCACCATCATCACCGTCAACATCATCATCAGTGTTTTTGCTACAGCAGTCGTGCGTCTAACAGGACGACACCGTCCCGCAGAGTTTTCCGTGAGGACAGGAGAGTTCCGCCTCCGTGCTCTCCAGCCCGATGGCACAAGACACACACGGGTGCTGAGCACTGGCACTGCCTAGCAAAGCCCCAGGGAACACGACCGCCTTGGCCTGTCCAGCTGCTGCAGCAGAATGCCGTAGGCGAGCGAGTTAGAAACAGCCGACATCTCTCACGGTGACTTAGAAACAGCCGCCATCTCTCACGGCTGTGGAAGCTGTGAAGTCCAAGGTCAAGGCACCGGGAGACTGCTGAGGACGCCTGGTTCATAAACAGCCATCTCTCACTGTGCCCTCCCGTGAAAGAGGGAGTAAGGGAGCTCTCCGGGGCCTCTCTCATAAGGGTCCTAGTTCCACTCAAGAGGGTGGAGTTTAATTATCACTTCCTAAGGCTCCTCCTCCAAACATCATCACGTTTGGAATTTGGCTTCAATCTATGAATGTAGCTCAGCTGGTAAAGAATCCACCTGCAATGCAAGAGACCCGGTTTGATCCCTGGGTCAGGAAGATCTGCTGGAGAAGGGATAGGCTACTCACTCCAGTATTCTTGGGCTTCCCTGGTGGCTCGGCTGGTAGAGAATCTGCCTGCAATGTGGGAAACCTGGGTTTCATCCTTGGGTTGGGAAGATCCCCTGGAGAAGGGAAAGGCTACCCACTCCAGTATTGTGGCTAAAGAATTCCGTGGACTGTACAGTCTATGGGGTCACAAAGAGTCGGACACGACTGAGCGACTTTCACTTTTCACCATGAATTGGTGGGTTGGGGTAGTGAGACACAAACGTTCACTCTGTGGCACCAATGATGGGAATCACTGATTGGAAAACAGAGCAGGAACCTGTGGTCCTTCTCCTTCATGTCCTCTGCCTGCCACTTGCCTGTAAAAAAAAACTTCAGCCAAAGAATAAATTTAATCAGAGAAGCGAGAAAATTCAGAAGCAAAGGGAAACAGTCAAACAAGACCAAATGATAACAGTTTAATCGTTAAGGAAAGTCAAGGACTGCTAGTTCCTCCTGGAGGACTATAAACAATATTCTGAGCCATGTCCTTTGAGCTGTGCTGTGGACACTAAAACTCCCACCAGGCGGGAGAAGTTACTACACAAGGCTCAGACTATAGCCGTGACATAAACTGCCACAGTTCCAAGAGCTGGGCTCAGAGAAATGGGAACAAGCCAACCCTGTAGCTCACGATTAGCAGCACTCCAAATGATAGACAGACGTTGATCAGATGCCTGATGACCAGCCTCACGGCAGCTGTCGCAGCGGAGTGAGCTGCTTCTGCAGGCAGCCCCGCCCCTGGACCTGTGCACCGCCCCCCCCAAAAAAAAACTCTGCTTTAAAAGCCTTTGTTCTTTGTCCGCTGATTGTCAGTGGGGAGAGTCAACTTGGGCAAATTCTGAAAGACGGTGAGGGACAGGGGAGCCTGGCGTGCTGCAGCTGTCTCTTATACACATCTTTATGTTGTTAGTTAGTTAAAGGCACT
>SJYT01032475.1:65226-103773 GCA_006410635.1 Cephalophus harveyi | reverse complement strand
CGGGAGGCGGGGCAGACGCACAGGCCGCCCTCGCCCGCCGCCCCCTGTCCCACCTGGGGGCTCTTCCACCTGCCACAGGGGTCTGAGCCTCTGCAGGGGAAGACGGGGCTCGGGCCGAGGTCAGGCCCATTAGTGTCCTGGGGCTTCTTCACGTCCTGGCTGAGATGCTTAGGAACCAGTATGCCACACAGGAAGCAGTGACAGATTTGACTTTCTTGGACTCCAAAATAACTGCAAACAGTGACTGCAGCCGTGAAATTACAAGAGCTTACTTCCTGGAAGGAAAGCTATGACAAACCTAGACAGTGTATTATAATAAAAAGCAGAGATAGCACTTTGCAGACAAAGGTCGATATAGTCAAAACTATGGTTTATCCAGCAGTTGTGTACGAAATGTGAGAGTTGGGCTATAAGAAAGGCTGAGCGCTGCGGTGCTGGAGAAGACTTTTGAGAGTCCCTTGGAGAAAAAGGAGATAAAAGTCAATCTTAAAGGAAATCAACCCTGAATATTCATTGGAAGGACTGATGCTGAAACTGAAGCTCCAATACTTTGGCCATCTGATGTGAAGAGCTGAACTCACTGGAAAAGACTCTGATGCTGGGAAAATTGAAGGCAAAAGGAGAAGGGGCAGCAGAGGATGAGATGATTAGATAGCATCACCAACTCAATGGACAGGAATTTGAGCAAATTCCGGGAGATAGTGGAGGACAGAGGAGATTGGCATGCTGCAATCCATGGGTTCACAAAGAGTTGGACATGACTTAGCAAATAAACAATAGTGTCAAACCCACATCCTCTCTTGTCTGGAAGCTCGTATGTTGAGACATTGAAGTCACACTGCAGAGGGATACACGGCCCCTTCAATTCTTTCGAAGGAGAAACTTGTCTAATTATGTAACATGAAAGGTCCACTGGATTTTTTTGGATTTGATAAAAATAAGCTTTACTGCATCATTTAACAGATTCAAAGAAGATGCTAACATTTTTAAACATTTTCTTCAGATTTGGGGTTCACTAATACACTAAAAAGCCTCTTGATGAAGGTGAAAGAGGAGAGTGGAAAAGTTGCCTTAAAGCTCAACATTCAGAAAACGAAGATCATGGCATCCGGTCCCATCACTCCATGGGAAATAGATGGGGAAACAGTGGAATCAGTGTCAGACTTTATTTTTTGGGGCTCCAAAATCAAATAGTAAAATGACTGTGGTTCAGGCGTCCATTTGGAAGGAATGAAAGGCGTGAGAAGGCTCGTGAAACCTGTCCTGTCGCATGTGGTTTTGAAACTGCCATCTCATTGGTGGTTCCCTTTGAATTCAAAAAGAAATCAAAATATGGTCCAGTCCAGAAGAGAGAAATACCCTCAAGCTGGGAAGACTCCACTGCTGTACTTCAGGGGCAAGAAGCAGGTGGAATGGCTTAAGGAAGAAAAAACCGCAAAACTGTAAGAAAAGTCAGATCAGAAATTAGGAGGAATAAGACAAAATAAGGAGAGGGGAGAGACTTGAAGGGAACATTTGCACGCGCGCACGCCTGCACAGCGGTCCAGCTCTCCCTCACACGCCGCAGGCTCTCCAGCCACGAACATGACTCTGTCCTCTGTCACCTTGCAAACACCCAGAACCCGACTGAAACCCCTGCTTTGAACTCACAACCACTTCTGGAACTCTTGATCACTTTCAGCTTCTCCCCAGCAGCCCCGTTCCATGCCTGGCTCCAGTTCTGGCTTGTTTTTAAGCAATTTGTTCCTCACAGAAAGTCACGGGACACTGTAAACTCGTGGTGCGTGGTGGGGCTTAGAGTTTTGTAAATAACTGCTATTCCCCTCATGTCCGTTTCTTGCATTTATTGTTTAAATATGGAAACACCACAGAACTTCCTGATGACATATAATCCAGATTATTTGAGCAATCATTCTTTTTGCTAGGAACATTTTATTCTCATTTACTCTTACTTTATATTGAGAAAGTGTGTTCCCTTTGACAAAATTACAAAGTAGAAAAAAAAATTTGCTTAACAATATGTTCCAATTAAAAGATAAATCATTTCCTTAAAAACAGCTGCAACTTGAATAGCACAGATTTCTATTTCAGAGTAAAATGATTTCCTCACAACAATCTTCATTCTAGAAGAAAAGTTAGGAGTGGCTGTGTGACCCTGGTGAGGAAAGCAGGGTCTCAGTTTCCTCATCCATAGAATGGGGATAAAACTAGAGATTATTCTCATCTGGAAAATCCCGTGGACAGAGGAGCCTGGAGGCTATAGACCACGGGGTCACAAAGAGTCAGACACGACTGAGCGACTGAGCGTGCACACACACAACGCTAGAAACAAGGGCTCATATTGAAGGGGTGTTTCTAGATGACGCCTCTTTCTCTGGGAGGTCCCCTCCACTGGGGTCCTCTTCTCAACCAAGGCAAACACTTTTTCCAATCAGATTCTCTCTCCTGGGGTCTGGAATTAGGGTTCAGACATAGCCAGTCACATTACACAAGGAAAGTAAACCTGCCCAGTGTAGGCCGAGCCTTCTCCTGCTCACAGAGTAAAGCCGAGAAAGCGGGTCAGCAGACATGGAGGAGTGAGGCTCAGATGGACAGAGGCATGGAGGGAGGTGCGCAGGTCCGAGCAGCCTCCAGAGTTCCTGCTGACGGTCCACTTCTCAAATCGGGTTCTATGAGGAAGGGCCACATGTCAACATTCAACTTCCTTAAGACATCATGGGGTGCGGAGAGACGGATAAATAAGAGCCTGGCGTTAACAGATACACACTACTATATGTAAAATAGATAAACAACAAAGATACGCTGCATAGCGTGGGGAACTATATTCAATATCTTGTAATAGCCTGTAATGAAAAAGAATCTAAAAAGAATATCAGTTCAGTTCAGTCGCTCAGTCATGTCCAACTCTTTGCGACCCCATGAATAGCAGCACGCCAGGCCTCCCTGTCCATCACCAACTCCTGGCGTTCACTCAGACTCACGTCCATCAAGTCCGTGATGCCATCCAGCCATCTCATCCTCTGTCGTCCCCTTCTCCTCTTGCCCCCAACCCCTCCCAGCATCAGAGTCTTTTCCAATGAGTCAACTCTTTGCATGAGGTGGCCAAAGTACTGGAGTTTCAGCTTTAGCATCATTCCTTCCAAAGAAATCCCAGGGCTGATCTCCTTCAGAATGGACTGGTTGGATCTCCTTGGTGGTAGTTTAGTCGCTAAGTCATGTCCAACTGGTGGGATCCCATGGACTGTAGCCCACCAGGCTCCTCTGTCCATAGGATTCTCCAGGCAAAAGTACTGGAGTGGAATACATGGGATTCCCCAGTGGCTTAGATGGTAAAGAGTCTGCCTGAAATGTGGAAGTCCCAGGTTAGATCCCTGGATCAGAAAGATCGCTTGGAGAAGGAAATGGCAACCCACCCCAGTATTCTTGCCTGGAAAATTCCATGGACGGAGGAGCCTGGAGGGCTACAATCCATGGGGTCACAAAGAGTTGGACATGACTGAATGACTTCATTTTCCTTTTCCTCATACATATGTATAAATGCATGAGAATAAGAATATATGTGTATAAGAATCCCCTGGTGGCTCAGATGGTAAAGAACCTGCCTACAATGCAGGAGACTTGAGTTCAATCCCTGTGTCAGGAAGATTCTTTGGAGAAGGGAACGGCAACCCATTCCCGTATTCTTGCTGGGGAACGCCATGCACAAAGGGGTCTGGAGGGCTGCAGCCCAGGGGTTGCAAAGAGTCAGACATGACTGAGTGGCTAACACTTTCACTTCATAAGGGAATCATTTTGCTCTATACCAGAAGCTAACTAAGTCAACTATACTTCATTAAAAAAAAAATACAAACTAAAAATTTAAAAATACAAAAATTAGTTTCCCAAAAAAGACATTATCATAGCCTCATTAANGGAGGGCTGCAGCCCAGGGGTTGCAAAGAGTCAGACATGACTGAGTGGCTAACACTTTCACTTCATAAGGGAATCATTTTGCTCTATACCAGAAGCTAACTAAGTCAACTATACTTCATTAAAAAAAAAATACAAACTAAAAATTTAAAAATACAAAAATTAGTTTCCCAAAAAAGACATTATCATAGCCTCATTAAAAAAAAAAAAAAAATACTACTGCCTCCCTCTCCTTTAAAATTTTTTTTTTCATTTAAAATTTTTTGCTAAATGCACCGTAGCTTTGTTTCTCTTTCTGACAACTGGAAGTATGTTAACTAAAACGCAGAAGGAAAAAGAATCCCAAAGATATCTCTCTTGATCCACGATGGCCCTTCAAAGACAACTCTCTTGTGCAGCTAGAACTCCCGTTGGTCTCTCCCAGGCACAGATTCCAATTAAAGAGAAACAAGGCCTTTACAGCACGTGATCGTCAATATGCAAAGAGGAGACACCAGACCAACGTCACAAGCCCAATTACCCAAATGTCTTGCTCAGGTAACAGCCTTTAAATAGTCAAAGGCTCTTTGGCAAATCCTCTCCTTTAGAGAAATTAAGGCCAACATTTTATGCAGATGATTTCACATCCTCTTAACAGCTCCTCTCCAAATAATTGAAAGAGCTTCCCATCACAAGTCACAAGCCCAATTACCCAAATGTCTTGCTCAGGTAACAGCCTTTAAATAGTCAAAGGCTCTTTGGCAAATCCTCTCCTTTAGAGAAATTAAGGCCAACATTTTATGCAGATGATTTCACATCCTCTTAACAGCTCCTCTCCAAATAATTGAAAGAGCTTCCTATCACAGAGCTCATCAGGTCAATGGGGCCTGCAGAGCCATGTAATTTAGCCAGAGGAGTTCATTCCAGCTCAAGACCCCGTCTGGATTTCCAAGTAATCATCACTCAAGAGAGGGCTCAAGCTAAGACCTCTTCCAACTTGCCCTTTGAAAGGAGTCATGCCTTGGGGGTCCCTGCCGCTCCTCCAGATGCGTCACAACAATGCAAGTGGACAAAGTCCACATCTGGCCGCCGGCTGACAGAGGAGGAAGGTCTGAGAGTTCGCACCCTGCCATGTGTTAATGTGGGTCTTTAAAAGACTGTTCAAAGAATTTCATCACTGATTTCTGAACTTGGAGCAGGCCAGCATGGAGGGCAGAGGCAAACCATTTGCCAGGACACAGGTGTTAGCACAAAGAACCCTCTTCACTCTCCACCCCCAAAGTTCTCTGCTCCATGCATCTGAATGGACCCGTTGAGCAATGAACTGGCCCCTGGTTTAGAGAGCAGAAATTCACACTCATTCTGCAGCCTCAGGGCGCAAATTCAAGGTCTAATTTTCATGCAAATCGACTCACTCCTTTGTATTTCTAGCTGATATTTTCTCTGGGCCCTTGTTAATCAAGGCAAACATGCTTCAGTGCAGACTCCTCACCTCCCAAACAATAGCACAAGAGTATAAAGACTTTGGCAGAGTTAAGTCCAGGGTTCAGAGTGCAAAATTATGCAGAAGACAAGCTTCCTGCAGCGTAGTCAGTGTCCCCCACATTTCCAGGGACATTAACAAGTTCCTAGAAACGTTAAGGACTCCTCAGTGTGGAGAAACCAAGCCTCCCTGGGGCTTTATTTGTTTAGGTGTCTGTTGACTCTGGCTTCAGTCCCCCGTGTGAACAGCTAAGTAGTTTGTCTCACCATCCTTCTAACAAGAGAAAGCTCAGCAAGCTGGAACTCAGTGTTTGGTCCGGGAGCCCTCAGAGCCGAGGCTGTGCGGCTCACTGCCATCGTGAAGTCTGCAGAGACAGGAGGATTCAGAGGGTCATGGCCAAGACGGGCTCACCTGGAGCAGAGACTGGAGACTGGAACTGGTCGCAGCTCTGAGATGGCTGTTGATGAACCGCTGAGGGCTGAGGATGAACCCGCATGCGGCTGCAAGCTTAGGGGACCCCACCATTTCATGGCCTTCACTTCCAGAATTCCCACCAACTTTTCATGGCAAAGACTCAGGTAGGATCCCCTGGTGGCTCTGAACTGGGCAGAAGTGTCATCCTTGGGAAACTGACAGAGCCTTCCTCAGATCTCAGGCATCACTGATCTCAGAGTCGGTACTGCCAGACACAGCACGGTTTTCACGACACTGTCCTCCAGTGGAATGAATGTCGGAAGGGTGGACGTTTGGGTGGATGGGTGAATGGATGCATGACATGGGATCCATGCCCTCCGGGAAATGATAGTACAGAAATTCCCAAATTTGTCTCACCAAACACTAACACCATAAGCTGTGCCATGGTGCCAAAAGTTCCTCTACGCTCAAGAGAATTGAAGGAAATGCTCAGTTTGGCAACTTAAACAGATTTCTTTACTCCAAGAGCCTGGATATCACACACCGTTATCTTCCTAGAATTTAGCACACTGTTGTTATACACTCAATTAGATAATCAAAAGGAGGAAAATAGAGAATAACCCACTCCTGCTCATTTATTCCACAAATATTCACTGAGCATCGAAGCGCTGCAGGCCCTAAGCCAGGGTCTGTAAATATATTGGGAGCAGAAATGGGCACACCCTGCCCTCATGGTGGGACAGTATAATAGAGGAGATGGACACTGAGCAGTCCCACAAGCGAGTATAAAATTGCAACCACAACGGAAAAGTATGTGAAAAAGATACAATAAAGCAAACACCCTGGTCACGGAGGTCAGAAAGAGCTGGCAAAGGAACCGAGAACTGAAGCACGAAGAATCATCGACGTGGCGAATGGATGGGGCGGCGGGCGGGGAGGGAGTTTGCCAGGAACCCGGCAGAGGAAACAGTGTGTGTTGCCAAATGCCCCCTTTGAAGTCCTGTAGCAGAAGGAAGCATGGCTCACACAAGGAGTATAAATGGAGACTTCCCTGGGGATCCAGAGGTTAAGATCTGCCTGCCAAAGCAGTGCAGCCAAAAATAAACAAATATCCAGCTTTTAAATACTTAAGCAAAATAAAAGAATGGAAATGAGGCCAAAATGGCTGAGAGTAGGGGGTTCCACGGTCGGTCCTGTTTAAGCCTCTGAGATCTGGCTGGTCCATTACACAGCAACAGAGGACGCACACAGGTCAGGAGCGCAGTGAGGCTCAGCCCTCGCCGTTCTCGCCCCTGCTTTCTGCCTTGGAAGGGACGCTATGGGCTGAGCCACCCCGGCTCCCTTGCCCTCCGGCTTTCGGTGGGGTTTGGCCCATGGGTAACCACAGGAGACAGGGCGTGGGAGGCAGGGGGCTCAGCGGTCTCCCCTCTCGGCTCAGCTGGGTGCCCTGTGACGCTGACCCGCCCTTCGCCCTCCCTCCCCAGGTCTTTCTGGGCTCCAGGCTCTTGGCCGTCACTGGCCCTGGGGTGCCCCACCAGCGCCTGCTGGTTTCCGTGCTTCCTCCTGCCCACACCTTTGCAAGCGACTGTTCCCACTGACCTGCTCTATTCATCCCCTCTGAGTGCGCCATCTGATTCTGAGGGACAGATATAACTCCTTCACTAGAAACAGGGGAAGCTGAGACATAAAGTCTCAGAACCTTAAAATTACTCTTTAAAAAACCAGAGTATCAGGACGTCCCTGGTGGTCCACCTTGCAGCCCAGGGGATGCTGGCTTCATCACGGAACTAAGACCCCACATGCCCAGGAGCAACTAAACCCACGAGGTCCAGAGCCTGCATACCACAGCCAGAGAGCTGTGCTCCGGAACAAAAGACCCTGCACGATGCGCGGGAGACCCGACAAAGCCAGATAAACAAATATTAAGAAGGAAAAAAATAAAGTAACTATGCCTCCCCTGGTAGCCTAAGCACAGACTGGAGACGCCCTTCAACTTCAGATTAGCACGGGTGCAGAGGCTAAACTCTGTGGAAAGGGACAACATCTTTGAGCCTCGGTTTCTTCACCAACAAAACCTCCCAGTCACTACATAAAACTACCATTAGAATTAAATGCAGACACTTACGTGAAAGAAGGCTGAGCACCCAAGAACAGATGCTTTCAAATTGCAGTACTGGAGAAGACTCTTGAGAGTCCCTTGAGCTGCAAGGAGATCAAACCAGTCCATCCTAAAGGAAATCAACCCTGAATATTCCTTGGAAGGACTGATGCTGAAGCTGAAACTCCAATCCTTTGGCCACCTGATGCGAAGAGCTGGCTCACTGGAAAAGACCTGGATGCTGGGAAAGATCGAGGGCAGGAGGAGAAGGGGACAGCTGAGGATGAGATAGTTGGATGGCATCACTGACTCATTGAACATGAATATGAGCAACTCCAAGAAACAGTGATGGACAGAGGAGCCTGGCGTGCTGCAGTCCACAGAGTCTCCAAGACTTGGCAACTGAACAAGCAGGACAAACTCGTGTGAATCGCAGGCCCCACAGCAAGGGGCCAGGAATGGTCTCCCCTGGGGCACCGCCACCAAGAGCTCATTTCGCTAAACCACCCTGACCCCAATGCCATTCTCTAACGTCAACAGCCCCGGGGGTACAGGAGCCCCCAGTTCAACAGGCAGACCCCCAAGAGGATCCTGGAATCATCCACAGGGATATCGCCTAACCCATTCTTAGACGTGCCTCAGCCCTGCAGAGCTGCAGCAAGCGTCACCCGCCAGCACCACGGGCGGCCCCTGGTTGCAGGGAGCAGCCCGGCCGACACAAGCGCGGGCCTGTCAACGTCTCGGCGCTCAGGGGCTGGCGCGGGCGGGCAGTCCAGTCGCTGGAATTTTCTCCTCCTGGGTCGCACCCTGCCCAGGCAGGCTTCTGAATGTGCAAGAGCATGAAGGAGGGGAAGAAGAAGATGGGACTCTGGACCTGGTGACATTCCCAGAAACATATCTGGACTTCGGATTATGGTTCTCAGAAAGGGCAGCAGTGTGCGCCGTGTTTACAGCTGTTCCTTGGTGGTTTAACGAGTCCCGGAGTGCGGCCGAGAGGCCCCTTAGATGGGAGTAACTGGGTCACCGTGGCCTCCCAAGGACACAGGGCAGGCTGCGAGGTCTGCACCTCTGGCAGAGAAGCAGCTGGTGGACATGATTCAAAGTCAGGGACGGGACTGGAGGCAGGTAGCAGCCAAGAACTGGAAGGCCCCCGGAAAGACACCGCAGCCCAGCCGCGAGGGAGCTCTGCTGGGCGGGCCCCGCCCGTGCGTCACAGGCTGGACCAGGCTCCCCACGTCGGTCCTCTGTGCCCTTCCCCACCGTTTCTGCAGGCTTCCATCCACGGTTGTGTTAGCTTCGTCACTGTCTTTAAATCAACTCAATGTCTTACTTACATTTACTTCAGTTGAAATTTTATTATCACAACCACCATGGAAGCCAGCATCACTTGCCGTCAATAGCAACAAGCAAAATAAAATCAGTGAAACCAGCTTCATCACTAGATTCCAGCTGGACCCTGTTTCCTGTGGGGTCTGCCTCCTGGTGTCTCCTAATACAAAAGGGGGATTGGCAAGTTTTCCAGCAACAAATGAGATTTTTTTTCTCTTATAATCAGAAACATTAGCATTGAAACATATACATTACCATATGTAAAGTGAAGTCGCTCAGTCGTGTCCAACTCTTTGCCACCCCATGGACAAAGAGTCCAGGCTCCTTCGCCCACGGTATTTTCCAGGCAAGAATGCTGGAGTGGGTTGCCATTCCCTTCTCCAGGAGATCTTCCTGATCCAGGGATTGAACCCGGGTCTTCCTCAGTGTAGTCAGACACTTTACGGTCTGAGCCACCAGGGAAGTCCACCATATGTAAATCAGACAGCTACCGGGAAGCTGCTGTGCGGCGCGGGACGCTCAAGGCCCTGTTCAGTGACAGCCTAGAGAGGTGGGAGGGCATGGGGGCTGGGGAGGTTCCGGAGGGTGAGGACGTGTGCGCTCACGCGGATGCGCGCTCACGCGGATGCACACTTACGCGGATGCACGTTGTTGAACTGCAGACTCCAGCACAAATCATAAAGCAGTTATCCTCCAATTTAAAATAAATTAAAAAAAAGAATGGAAAAGAGAGTAACTTTCCAACTGTGCTATTCGATTTTATTTTATGCTAAAGTCACCTAGTTATGCATCCACAATCATCTTGTTATGTAAAGCAAAGATACCTATCTGGAAGACAGTGTCTTCTTTGACCCTCCTAAAGCCTGCTGCTGCTGCTAAGTCGCTTCAGTCGTGTCTGACTCTCTGCAACCCCGTAGATGGCAGCCCACTAGGCTCCTCTGTCCCTGGGATCCTCCAGGCAAGAACACTGGAGTGGGTTGCCATTTCCTTCTCCAATGCATGAAAGTGAAAAGTGAAAGTGAAGTCGCTCAGTCGTGCCTGAGTCTTCACGACCCCATGGACTGCAGCCCACCAGGCTCCTCCATCCATGGGATTTTCCAGGCAAGAGTACTGAAGTGGGGTGCCATTGCCTTCTCCTCCTAAAGCCTAGCCCTAAGCAATAAAGTTGGCTCTTGAGAGTCCCTTGGACTGCAAGGAGATCCAACCAGTCCATCCTAAAGGAAATCAGTCCTGAATATAAATTGGAAGGAATGATGCTGAAGCTGAAACGCCAATACTTTGGCCACCTGATGCGAAGAGCTAACTCATTAAGACCCTGATGCTGGGAAAGATTGAAGGCAGGAGGAGAAGGGGACAACAGAGGATGAGACGGTCGGATGGCATCACCAACTCAATGGACATGAGTCCGAGTAAACTCCGGGAGTTGGTGATGGACAGGGAGGCCTGGTGGGCTGCAGTCCTTGGGGTGAGAAAGTCAGACACGACTGAGTGACTGAACTAAACTGCAGCAATAAAGCCATAAGTCATGGTTTGTGGGGCTGATGCACATTACAAGAAATAATTATCACCATTAAAATCTTCCAAGTACCACTTAAATTCACATCATCTTCCCCCCAGGTAGCAGATGCCATTCTTGGGGAAATGCCGGGACACACAGCCCTCAGGTCCCCGGGTTGAAGAGCACGTGAAAATCCCCACCCTGCTCTGTGAAGGGCTACACGCTCCTGTGCAGAAAAGCCTTTATGGCTGGAACCCCAGTGAAAGGTTCCACCCTTCCTGCTTCTGGAAAGGTCCACGTGGTGGAACAGTGTCAGAGAGCCATCGCCCTCCAACGATTTTGGGGAGAGACCATCAGGGCTCACATCCTGACGAGGACCCCTTCCAAGGCCTTGGGACAGAGTTGAAAATGAAAACTCTAAGGTGAGGGAGTTAGAGAAGGCGAGGTTTGGGAAAAAAAAGCGAGACCAGCACTCGACAGGGAAGGGAGAAGGGGCAGCAGTCAGATCAGCGGGCTGCTGCGCCAGGTCAGGAAGAGGGTGGGTACACAGAGAAGCATCTGTGTGCGGAGATGCGTCGTTGTGAGGGGGTCTGTTTTCCTCATGATTACTTTGATTAGTTAGCTTTCAACAACTAGGGTAAGGAATTCCTGAGACCAGCTGGAGACTGGGATCGGCTGGGAGCTGAACGTAGCCAGTCTTAATGTCCATTCCTTTCTTTGGGGGAGAAAGTTCTTTATTCTGTGTAGAATTGGGCGGGGGGTGGCTGGAGGGGAGTTTTGACTCCAGGCTCTCCTGAGCCTGTAGCTTTCCTTCAGAAACCACAGTCGTGTCCTTGGGGGAGCTGGAGCCAACAGCTCGGCGGCGTCTCTGCCCTGCCCTGATCTGCTGAAAAGCTGGGATCTGAACTTGTGCGCCAGTTGGGTCCAAGATGCATACTCTTCCCCACCATGACCTGCGTCTAACTGTCTAGTAACAGAGTTTTAACATCAATGCATACTTCTTATGGTGAATCCCACGGAAGAGTTTTCCATTTCACTCCCTGACTCTCTCAAGCTCCTCTGAGTGTCTCTTTGGCCCTGAATGACTGTCCTGGGACTGCTTTTTCCCAGAGCCGCAAGCACACAGGGAATGAAGGGACAAGGACTAACATAAGGAGACTGGGCCGGGAGTCCAGCTACAGACGGCGCTGCCGGCCCTCCCTCTGTTTCTGTAACTGCCGCCGCTGACCTTCAGCTCCCCTGAAAGGGGTTCAGGGGAGAGAAGAAATATGGGGTCTGTGCCCGGGGGAAAATCTGAAAGACAAGTCTTCAGACGGGTATTGTCAGGAGCCGATTTTATGAGCCCAATTCTTATATCTCTCCGTATCTAGAAAAGCACCAGAATCCTTCACGGTGACGACGGCTCCTCGTGACTAGCAGAGGCTTCGTAATATTAGCATTAATAGAAATCTTCTGGAAAGATATGTGCTGGATTGCATGTATCTCCCCCTTCACCAGAAATCATACATATACTGACCTTTCCCCCCTACCTCTTTGGTCCAATTTCTCAGAGCTGTCTGATGTGCTGTCTCCCAGACTGAGGGCCCCATTTTGCCCCAAATAAAACTTGGCTCTCAGCTCTTGCACTGCACATTTTTTTGTCTGACGGGAGGAAGCTGAGAAAAGTGCCAGCCATTCAGATGCGCTTTGTTTCTTTACTCTGCACATTTCTGCTCCCCTCTGCACCCACACCTTCCCTGAAGACCCCTTGGAGTCTCTCTGTTTAAATTAAAGAAGTCACTGCCTGCCCAGCAACCAAGCAAGGAAGTGAGGAGCTGGCATGATGATGAGACAATAGAATGGCCCAGCTTTCCCCCTGGCATCCGAGGCCCGTGTCCCTGGCCCCCAGTTGGAGAGACGTTGGTTAGAAGAACCAGACGGGAACGACACCACCACTCACTGCGTGACTTTGGGCAAGTGGCCTAACTTCTCTGAGCCTCAGTGTCATCTGCCTGAAACACACGTATCAGGGATACACAGGGTATCACAGGCGAGGCAAAGTTTGGAAGAAATGTATAAAAGGGATTTGCAACATCTGGCCCAGAGAAGACACTCACCAAAACAACAAAACCAGGCAGCTGCTCTTAGTGACGAGTTCCTTTATTTGACAGGTGGTGGCAAAATTCCCACAGCACAGCCAGATGGCAAAGGGAAGCCCTGGCGGCCACCCCATAGCGGCGTGGAATCCCGACATGCTCACCTCCCTGTAGTCTGACAGTACAAACAAGGTCCTGATTAACTTTGCCAGAGATGTTTCTAATTTAAACTGAATGCTGTTGGACAGCTCATCCTGTCAGGGAGAGGAGCATAACCATCACTGACCTTTTCAAACAAAGCTAATTGCTCAGGTTTTAAGGTTACAGAGCTGAAATTTTGCCATATATTGATCCAGGAGCGCAAAGTTTCTTCCTAATTTCTAATTTCCCCTAGAGGAGAAAACAGGAATTTGCCTTGATGGAGCTCATCTTCTCTGGGAGGAACACAGCTATTTAGAAACTTTCTGTTACCAAATCCGCTTGGCCAGCAACTTCCTTGCAGGTCCAGTGGTTAAGACTCTGCCTTCCAGCGCAGGGGGTGTGGGTCCATAGCTAAGACTTCGCCCTCCAGTGCAGGGGGAGCGGGTTCGATCCCTGGTTGGGGACTAAGATCCCACATGCCTCACGGCCAAAACACCAAAATATAAAACAGAATCAGTGCTGTAACCAATCTGGACACTTGGCCAATGATGCAGCCTCCTTTCTCAGCTGAAGAGTCTAATCTCACTACTCAGGTTTTCAGAGTCAATAAATGCATGTTACTGTATGGCCTGGTGGGCCAGGCCACGTGCTGGGCTCAGCAGACGGTGAGCCAGTCCTTGCAAGCAGAGGGGAGAGACGGCTACGAATCGACAGTTGATGCAAACGGAGGAGGCGGCCTGTGCTGCTACCGGGAAGAACCAGGGCTGGCGAGTGGGCTGAATGGGCGCCCCTCCAGGCAAGGAGAAGCGGGGGCCTTGTCTCTGCGGGATTTAAAAGTGACTCAGTCTGCTTTTTATTGTCACCAAACGCTGGAAACCCCAAACATTATTGGTGATAAACGCTCCTCCCTTAATGGACAGACTGTCTCCCCACGGTTCAGGTATCCAGGAGATGAGAAAGACGGACCAGATCACTCAGGTAAGGACTCCCAGAAGATGCGCAACTTGAACTTAAGCTGGGGTGGGCAGGAGAGCAGCAGGTATGCAGGCAAGGCTGCAGGGGCGGGGGGCGCCTGGAGGACCAGGCGGGAGCAGGGACCCCAGGCCAGCGGAGGCCCAGGAGAATCAGGGCTAGACGGCATGCCTGAGGGGAGAGGGCAGGGGGTCTACTGGATGAGAGAGTCTGTGTCCCAGAAAACAAAGCACAACAAAACGGTAACAGTCATGCAGCTGCAGCTGATTCACTTTCAACAAAAGCCCCAATTCCTGAGTTTTAGGTAAAATACACTCTAGATTTTTTTTAAGTCTTGGCAACTTATTTAAAAACAAATCGTAGCCACTGGCCAAGTGGGTCCCCCTGGGCCTTTGGGTGGGTGGGAGACAGGCCTTCTTCTATCCTCTGCTTTAGCTCCTCTCTGAAGTACCTAGGTAACAGTATGTGATGCAGATTTCCTGAGTTGTTCTGAAAGTGTGAAAACCCCACCAAACAGAAGGCATTAACTATTCATGACCAGAGCACAATGCCCCAGGCCTCCTGGAGGAAGGGCTGATACTGTGAACCCCTGCCGCCCCGCCCGCTAGTCAGAGAATCCCGCACAAGCTGACCACACACCCCTCCACGCGGCCCCCACCCCTGACCACAAGGGCACATGGCAGAGCAGCCACAGGCCTCAGAGGAGAACACCCAAGCCTGACAAACGGGCTTCCGGGGCCCAGCGGTGTGAACCTGCCTGCCACCTGCCCGCACAGGAGCCCCGGCTCGTCCCTGGGTCAGGAAGGTCCCCTGGAGGAGAAACTGGCAAGCTACTCTAGAGCTCTTGCCCGGAGAGTCCCGCGGACAGAGGAGCCGGGGGGCCACAGCCCACAGGGCCGCAGAGTCGGACACGACTGAAGAGACTCAGCACGCACACACACGCGCGTGAGCTGTGATAAAGAAAAATATTGTTCACATCCATCAGACGTCTTTAAAAATGCTTTGTACCCAGTTCTGACGCTCCCATGCTCTGCATGAAAATGGACTGCTCCCGGAACTCTCCTCCGGAAATCTTTTCCAGAAGCCCCGGCTGGACAGTGCCGGTGACCCTTCCCCGCCGCCTCCTCACCCCACGTGCTGCTCCTACAGCATCTTCTGCAGCTTCCTTGGGCCTGCCTGACTCCTTTGATCTTTGCTCTCTCATCCCGTTACTCAGATTCTGCTTCATCCAGGAAACCTGGGGCCTGCTGCCCCAAGCAAAAATCACTGTTTTAGACAGCAAGAGGGCAAGGGAAAGACTGAAAACTCACAAATGGTATTTTTCATCCTATTTATTCACAAATGCATTTTCAAGATGCATTTCTGTACATAGACTTAAAAATGTGCTGTCTTTTGATCACAGCAGCTGGTGGCAAAGCTGTCTGTTTATAGTCAACTTAATGTCAAGCGCTGGTACAGAAGTTCCCAACAGCCGAGAACGCTATCATCTGAAAATTTTGAGGAGGAAGTTACTGCAATCAAGTGGGAAGCCTCAGATCAGTCTCTTAAAGCACAGGTAGGGAAAAAAAAAAGGCAAAAACAAACAATACATAGAGTGGGCCGCCTGGTAGATACTCAATAAGCCCTAGCTAAGGGTTAAGGCCGGAGAAGGCGATGGCACCCTCTCCAGTACTCTTGCCTGGAAAATCCCATGGACAGAGGAGCCTGGTGGGCTGTGGTCCATGGGGTCGCGAAGAGTCAAACACGACTGAGCGACTTCCCTTTCACTTTTCACTTTCATACATTGGAGAAGGAAATGGCAACCCACTCCAGTGTTCTTGCCTCGAGAATCCTAGGGACGGGGGAGCCTGGTGGGCTGCCGTCTATGGGGTCGTACAGAGTCGGACACGACTGAAGTGACTTAGCAGCAGCAGCAGCAAGGGTTAAGGGGCTTCCCAGGTGGTGCAATTAGTAAAAAGGGTGCTTGCCAATGCAGGAGATGCAAGAGACATGGGTTCAGTTCCTGGGTCAGAAAGCTCTCTTGGAGGAGAATACTGCAACTCTCTCCAGTGTTCTTGCCTGGAGACACCCACGGACAGAGGAGTTTAGACTACCGTCCATGGGATCACAGAGAGCTGGACACAACAGAGCCTGCACATACACACTCACACACACACACACAAGGGCTAAGGAAGGCATACAGCTGAATTCGTGCAGTCCCTAGAAAGTGGTGCTCTAAAAAAAAAAAAACACACACACACAAAACAGTTGGATCCGTTAATTTAATTCCTAGGGGGAAGGGTTCAATTTCATTTTTCATTATTAAAGCCAATTCTTCCTTCCTTCAGTTAAAATGCATCAAATACACCTTCCTCTGGCTATGTTAAGAAAGGCGAGCAGCGGCCTCTGCCCCACATGCGCACCGTCTTCGGATGGGTTTCGTGGGTTGGGGCCTGTTTGCCTCACACTGAGGTCCCGAGCACAAGGTGGCGAGGCCTGCTCGAAGGAGGTGGAGAAAGAAAAGAAGAATGAACTCCCCTGTTTGCTCATCTGATGCCCAGAAGAATCAAACAGGAAGACAGTGGTCACCACAGACTTCTTGAGCTTACTTTCTTTTTGTTCCTGGGGATGTCCCCTTTATTTCATGATTCCAGTGCCCACAAGACCCAGTATTGCATCACTCCCCACCACCACCATCACGAGACTTAATTTGGAAAATAAAGCAAGCTCCTTTTTGATGACTCTCTCTCTCTCTCTCTCGGTGTTCAAAGTGACTTTACGTTCAGATCATTCTGGAAGAAATCATTTTAAAAGCCTGTCACTGCACACTGCAAATGGCTGCAAGGACACACTTGTGCCTTTCACCATTATTAAAACAGCTACTGAAAATAAACAAATAAACAAATAAACAAGTCATTCCCTTGCGCGATGACTGGGAATCGCCTCTGCTCTATAGATTAGAACCGGGGCGCAACCATCCCATCACCCGCCTCACTCTTGGTGACCGATTTCAGCGATGGCCCCGCAAGGAGGACGCCTGCTCTTTTGTTACCCACCGTTGATAAATGGGCATCAATTTTTCACTTTGAAGCATTATTTCCTCTTGCAATTTGCCAAGCGCCTTTTCATGCCGCATTTGAAGACTGTCCCATGAACAACGCTCCTTCAGGGAAGACAAGTTAATTATCTGACTGCCATTCTGATTGTTGGCTGCTGGAAAGAAAATTCTTTGCCAGCTCCAGTGGTGAGGCACCAATGCTGCTGTTTGACAATGGTCAAATTCCTACAGGATCATCACTGGGCGAGTAGGAGAGCAATGGTTAAGAACTCAGACTTGGAGTCAGGCGGAGCTGGATTCAAACCCTGCGCTTACTTTGGCCAAGTAAATCAGTCTCTATGAGCCTCTGTTTCCCCACCTGTAAAATGGAGGTAATACTGGCTCCTAGGTTGTAAGATTACTACAAAGATCAGAGAGAGAAGGAAATGGCAACCCACTCCAGTGTTCGAGCCTGGAGAATCCCAGGGACAGGGGAGCCTGGTGGGCTGCCGTCTATGGGGTCGCACAGGGTCAGACACGACTGAAGCGACTCAGCAGCAGCCGCTGCTGCAGGGTGTGAGGTCACTGCAGAGACCACACAGCAGAGTGTGTGCTTGGCTCTTGCCGCCTAGTGAGCATTAAACAAAGACTCTGTTCCGATAAAACGCAACTGCACAATTCCCTTCCATTCACCAGAAGATACTGTGGAGGGTTACGGTTATTTCATGATGCTTCCTTAGAGGTTATTACAGGAACATGGTTTCCACACCAGACACATTTCTTCATTTACCATAGGTTTCAGTTCAGTTCAGTTGCTCAGTCGTGTCCGACTCTGCGACCCCGTGAATCGCAGCACGCCAGGCCTCCCTGTCCATCACCAGCTCCCGGAGTTCACTCAAACTCACATCCATCGAATCGGTGATGCCATCCAGCCATCTCATCCTCTGTCGTCCCCTTCTCCTCCTGCCCCCAATCCCTCCCACCATGAGGGTCTTTTCCAATGAGTCAACTCTTCGCATCAGGTGGCCAAAGTACTGGAGTTTCAGCTTTAGCATCAGGCCTTCCACTCGTTTAGGGTTGCATTTGATGCTGGGAAAGATTGAGGGCAGCGGGAGAAGGGGATGACAGAGGCTGAGATGGTTGGATGGCATCACTGATTTAATGGGCATGGGTTTGAGCCTACTCCAGGAGAGAGTGAAGGACAGAGAAGCCTGTGTGCTGCAGTTCATGGGGTTGCAGAGAGTCAGACACAACTCAGCCGCTGAACAACAACAATGAGCAAGCTTCATGAATGACGCTGAGAAGTGTTTTTTCTGGGTGTGGCGCTTTAAGATTCCTATTGTGGATCTATAACACATCACTGCTTATTTGGGATGTTTTTCTAAATGCAAATTAATATTCCTCGGCACTTCCGCTTTTTTCCTTAAGCATATAATTGTAGCTTGTTTACTAAACTCTCACTTCTCCAAATACATTCTTTTAAGTCATCTCATTACTAAGTATCCAAATGGAAGGGATCTGGGACAAGGACATTCCTCCAGTTAAAACAATTAGTTTAATACAAGACAAGAGAAGGAAGGGATAAACCAAAGTCCCTTTGGTTTAAACATTCAAGCTGTGGGATGCATATTCTAATCTGAGCTTCAGAAGAGGAAAATAAACAGTACAAGAGCCAAATATGTATTAATTATGATTTATTTATTTAGTGCCACTGATGTGTATCGAACTATGCAAAGGTAAATTGAAGGGGGAAAATCAGATCCCAGTTCAAGAGAGCAAACCTTAAGTGCACATCTGAATTCCTTAACTACACAGAATTCCTTAACTACTCATCTGAATGTTCTAGGAAAAGCCTGGTGACTGATGATGACAGGAAAGTGGAATTAAACCCATGGTCGGGGGCAGGGTGGGGGTAAGGATACTAGGAGGGGGTTAAAGAAAGAAAAACCCCAATACTGTTAAGATACTGGCCAGGCTGGGTCATGTCAATGGAAAATTCCCATTGCCTACTTTCAGCTCCTCAGAATCCTTCATGAACAGGAAAGACAAGATTCCAAACCAGAGGCAGTTGTTTAGACCTTCTCACTGCACAGCTCACCACTAATTCTGGTCATGCAGACAGGCCCAGGACGTCCCTGGCAAGACATTTCTCCCCTGATGAGTTAACAGAGAGAATCTCTAGCCCTGGCGGCAATATGTAACTCTGGGTTTTCATGGATGCCATTATTAACATGTTCTGGCTTAACAGAAATGCCTGCTGGATGATTCTAGAATCCTGAACCTGCAGGCAGGTGCAAACCATTTTACCAGCGTAGGAACCAAGGCACATTTCTCCAGTGGATTTTGCAAAATGACCTTATTTTTTTTAATCTCCCTTTTTGAGGTATTACTTATATACAACACAATGTACTCATTTTAAATATGCAATCTGATGAATTTGGACAAATGTGGACAGTCACGAAATCACTACCAGAATCATTATACAGAAGACGCCATCACCCCAGAGGATCCCACATGGCCCTTCGCAGTCAGTCCCCTGCCCCACTCCAGATGCCGGCACCCAGCAGCCCGCTTTCTGCTGGTGTAATCCCTGCCTGTGCGAGAACTCTCACATGCCTTCTCCTGTCTCTAGCGCTTGTTACTCCCCACACTGATTGTTGAATAGTATCCCTCGTGTGGACATACCATAATTTGTTTATCCGAGGGCATTTGGCTTGTTTCCAAATTGCTGCTTGTGTGAATGAAACTACTATGAATATACAAGTAAAAGTATTTAGGGGAACATATATTTGTATTTTAGGGGGAAAATACTGAGGAGATTGCTTGGCTATGCAGTGAAGGCTGTTCACATTTATAAGAGCAGCCCATGTGTCTTCTAAAGAGGCTGTATCATTTTGCATTCCCATTCTTGTCAACACTTACTACTGTTGGTCTTTAATTTAAAGCCACTCTAGATGTGAAATGATATTCATTGTACTTCTCTGCTGCTGCTGCTAAGTCACTTCAGTCGTGTCCGACTCTGTGCGACCCCATAGACGGCAGCCCACCAGGCTCCCCCGTTCCCGGGATTCTCCAGGCAAGAACACTGGAGTGGGTTGCCATTTCCTTCTCCAGTGCATGAAAGTGAAAAGTGAAAGTGAAGTTATTCAGTCGTGCCCTGTGACCCCATAGACGGCAGCCCACCAGGCTCCCCCGTCCCTGGGATTCTCCAGGCAAGAACACTGGAGTGGGTTGCCATTTCCTTCTCCAGTGCATGAAAGTGAAAAGTGAAAGTGAAGTCACTCAGTCGTGCCCGACTCTTCGTGACCCCATAGACGGCAGCCCACCAGGCTCCCCCGTCCCTGGGATTCTCCAGGCAAGAACACTGGAGTGGGTTGCCATTTCCTTCTCCAGTGCATGAAAGTGAAAAGTGAAAGTGAAGTCACTCAGTCGTGCCCAACTCTTCGCGACCCCATGGACTGCAGCCCACCAGGCTCCCCCGTCCATGGGATCTTCCAGGCAAGAGCACTGGAGAGGATTGCCATTGCCTTCTCTGTGCACTTCTCTGCTGACCAATAATCATGCAATATTTTTTTTCACATGCTTACTTGTCACTCATATGTAATTCTTGGTGAAATAGCTATTCAAATCTTTTCTCAATATTTTTAGTAGGCTGTCTTATTTTATTGAGTTGTAAGAGTCCTTTATATAACTGGGATACAAGTCCAAATAAATCAGATAGTTGTTTTGCAAATATTTTCTCTCTGGCTAAGCGTTTCATTTTCTAACGGTATCCTTTAGGAGGAAAAGTTCTTCACTTCTATCATGGTTACATTCTCTGTGTCCTAACAACTTCTTGCCTAACCAAGATCAAAGCATTTTCTCCTGTTTTTCTAGAAATCTTATATTTTCAGATCTTCCATTGAGGTCTATGGTCTAATTCACTTTATTTTATTGTGTATGAAATCAGGTGAAGATTTAAGTTCAGTTTTTTTTGTGCATAAAAATATCCAGCGATTCCAGCACCATTTGTTGAAAGCCAGTCTTTCTTGTCTTGAGCCGGTTCTATCACTGCTGCTTGCGTGCTTTGCTGGCTGCACTGGTCTCTGCAGCGCGAGGGCCCTTCACTGCTGCACACGCTCTCTCCAGCTGTACCGGCTTCTCACTGTGCAGCTTCTCTTGCTGTGGAGCATGGGCTCAGCTGCCCCATGGCATGTGGGATCTTAGATCCTGGACCAGGGATTGAACCCCTGTCCCCTGAATTGGCAGATAGATTCTCAACCACTGGACCACCAGGGCAGTCCCTTTTGAGTTAGTTTCAAGCTGTATTCTCGGTAGATGTTGGGCTACTGAATCACCTCTGCACTAAGAAGGTCAAAGCTCTACATAAATGGTCTCCCAGAAGTTGCTGCAGTGAGAGGCAACAGTGAGACGGTTTTTAAATAATGACAGAAGTGTTTAATACACATATTACAGAATCCTACTCCACAGTCATTTAAAATGAGAAAGATCAATATTTATTGATGATGGAAAGATACTTAATAAAGTCTCACTTAATGAAATGATAAAATATTCATCACTTAATGAAATAATAAAAACCACGTGACAAAACAGAACAGATGCGATGACTTCATGTCTGTAAACAGAGGAGGAGACCACAGGATGCAGAGTGATGGAAGCCTCACTCCAAGAAGCTCACCCAGGTCACCCTTAGGTGGCGAATTAAAAGCGATTTATACTGCTTGCAATTTTCTGAAGTTTTTCAATGCATGTGAGATTGTCACTATTTTTTAAAAAGCTGTTTCTGTTTTGAAATAGTGAATAGGTGGAAAGAGACAGGAATGAGGATGAGCAGTAAGGTATTGCTCCAGATCTGAAAGGCAAGCTCACACCGTTTAGTACTGTGAAACCTTAATGAGTCTCAGCGTCATGGGAACAGTATGGAAACAGTCCCAAAGCACGTCCAGGCGAGGCACCTAAAGAATGTGTTCTGACATCTGTAACTCTTAAATTTGGGGATGATAAAGTTGAACGCATGGCAATAAGAAAAACCCAGGGAATGTATAAATAACGGTAGAAACTAGTAGTAAAGCCTTTTCTAATTGATTTTTATTCAGATTCAGTTGTTTATGGCCATAGGGCAATACCAAGCTACTTTCTAAAGAATCTTGGGGTGACTTCTAATTACCTATAATTGGATTTTCTGCCTTGCAGATTATCTTCAGTGGCTCTGGCATTATTACCCCATTTATCTAAGGAGCTTTCCAGCTGAGTAGGGTCACATAGCCCAACACCTATCAAGAGCAGAGTCTATAACTGATTCAAAGGAAGCAAGATAAAGGAACTGGGAATGGATCAGCAGAGAGGAGAGACGCCTAAGGGGTTTCTAAATTACTGCCTTCAGATTTTCGATAGTAAAGCTATTAACTATCTGGGCAAGAAACAAAAGGGAGTAAATAAACTTAAGTTAAAATTAGAGAGACATCATTCTGTCCAAAGGATGTGTCTTCTTAATAACATTCTCCCATTTATTCACTGGGCTTCCCAGGGGCACAGTAGTAAAGCATCTGTCTGCCAACAGGAGACCTGGGTTCAGTCCCTGGGTCGGGAACATCCTCTGGAGGAAATGGCAGCCCACTCCAGTATTCTTGCCTGGAGAATTCCATGGACAGAGGAGCCAGAGGCCTACAGTGCTCAGGGTCGCAAAGATTCAGGCATGGCTGAGCGCACCCACACCTGTTCACCCTGGCTCAGTCCTGTCCGAAGTGCTGGATTTTTCCAAAGCTGACCGGTCAGGGTCTCAGATCCTGAGGGAGCCACGTGAGGACACGTGCCTGGATTACGAAAAGAAACCAGGCGTTAGGGATACAGCTCCCAAAGTTTGACCAAATACCAGTGATCAAAACTGTCACTGACCCCATCGACTAATATTTCCTGAAAATCAAATATAAGCTGGCCCCGCCCATTCCCCCGGCCTCTTGTTCATTTGCTAGGCGCTGTATAGAACGTAGGTCCGAACAGACAACTTCCATAACAACGTGACATCCCGTTTAGGGTTCTCAGTGTGAGAAGTAGGCCTCCCAGCGTTCGGAGCTCTGACAGTCACGGCAGCGCCCCTGCCCCACGCTTTCTGTCAGCATCGACTCTTCCTCCAGGCGAGGGCTGCTGAGTGCTGGGAAGCGAAGGCAGGGGAGGGTGCGGTGGTTTTGGTAACTGGGAGGAGAGGAGAGGAAGTCCTGCCGGCCTGGCCTTGCAGGAGCAACGATGTTTAAAAACCATTTGCAAGTCTGACTTCAGAAAACAATTTCACACACATTGAGCCAGCATTCTCAGGAGGAAACCTCCCTTTTCTCCCGTTCTTGTATCCTGCCTCCTTCGAGGATTCATAAATGAGGACTTTTGGGTCACACATCTCTGCCCTCAATGATTGTCAAGGAATAAGAACTGAGTGATCTGTTAAGCTGTATTACTCAGCTCACCTAGTTAACACCACAAACAAGTTCCCCTGTATAAACGTCTTGAGTTTGTAGGCAAAGAGGACATACAAATACTGCTGTGAGCCCATCACCGTCATAACAGCTAATCATTATCAAACGTTCCCTGCGGCCATCCCTGGTGCCTCAGCGGTAAAGAATCCACCTGCCAGTGCAGGAGAGGCAGGTTGTCTTCCTGGCTCAGGGAGATTCCCTAGAGAAGGAAACGGCAGTTCCTCATTCCTTCAAATGAGAGTTCCCAGTCTTCTTGCCTGGGAAATCTCAAGAACAGAGGAGCCTGCTGGGTTACAGTCCACGGGTCGGAAAAGAGTGGGACACGACTCAGTGGCTGAACAGCAACAATGGACTGATACTAAGGCAAGCACTTTGCGCAGGTCGTCTAATTTTATCCCCAACCTAGCCTGTGAGGAGGGTGTTATTACCACCTCTCTTTCATGACCAGAGACCTGGAACCCAGAGAAGTTAAGTCAACTGTTCAGGGTCATACAATGGTGGACTCGGGGTTTGACCTCCGGGCGGACTGCACCTGGGCGGGCTCGCAGGCACCCCTGCCTGGGCTTCACGCGGGAGAGAAGCGGCCTGAACGCTGATCTCAGGGTCTTCGAGGTTTCATGCTTTCCTTCGGCTTCTAAATCAGATTTGCCGAAACAGAGCTTGTCCTAAGCCCAAGTTTGATCAGGGTCAAGGGGCACCAGTGGAGGCTCCGTACAGCCCCGGGGCAGGACAGTTACCTGCCCCCCCAAGCCCCACCGCCTTCCTTTATTTGGAAGGTTTTCAGGCTTTGCTGCTCACACACTGTGCGAGTTTGACACAGCTTACCTCGAGAGCTGAGAGGAGACTTTTTCGGTGCTTGGGCTTCAAGGAAAAAGGAAAAGGAAGAGAAAAGAATGAAAACCATGAGCAAAGCAAGGGAGGAGGCTGGTGACCTTTTTAGCGCTCGGTCAAGCAACTCAGAGTCGCCATTGACGTAGTTTCCTAAATCGTCAAGCAATTATTCTCTAAATCAAGAGAAAAACTGCCAGTTAGAAAAGAAACCAATTCAGCAAGGCCTCTGCAGTCTGGGGTTTCAGCACTGTAACCTCCACTAACAAAATGGTATTAGTATTAATAATTATCATAATAGCTAAAAAAGGTTTTGCTGTTGTGCCAAGCCTAGTGCAAAACCATTTATATCCACATAATATTAGATTCTCAGGACTACCCTGGTCATCCAGTGCCTAAGACTCCATGCTCCCGATGCGAGGGGCCTGGGTTTGATCCCTGGTCAGGGAGATTAGACACCACCTGCCAAGGGCAGAATCGTCTCCCCAACACATGAGAAAAGACCGACACCGGCCTGCACCCATTCCATGCTCTCCTGCCTGCCCGGCCCACCCAGAGCAAAAGGCGCTCCTCCTCCTCGCAGAAGCAAAGCCCAGGCAAAGGGCTTCGACGTAAAGGAAACGAGAATATCGTCTCGAGGTACAGACACTTTGGGGCTCCCCAGGCGGCTCAGGGGGTGAAGAATCTGCCTGCGACGCAGGAGAGCTGGGACTGATCCCTGGGTTGGGAAGGCCCCCTGGAGAAGGGAATGGCAACCCACTCTAGTACTCCTGTCTGGGAAATTCCATGGACAGAGGAGCCTGGCGGGCTGCAGTCCACGGGGCTGCACAGAGTCGGACACGACTGAGCAACTAGCACACACACATGCACACAGGGAACCAGGTCCACAGGCCCCAACTTAGAGCTCGCAGGCCACAGTGGAAGACCCCACACGCTGCAGAGAAGACTAAAGACCCTGCGCACCAAATGAATAAAAATAAACGTTTTTTTCTAAAGTAGCAGAAAGTACAAATATTAAAATATGGATTTGATTCCCATAATTCTATGAAATAGGATCTATCATTATCCCCATTTTACAGATGAGGAACACGAGGCTCAGAGGGATTAAGAGATTTACCCAGATTGTCGGTCACATAGGCGGGACTTGAACCCAAGCCTGTTTGAATCCACAGCCCAGGCTGCCAACCACTCTTCTGGATCAAATGTCAGCATGCATTTTCTTTAAAATGCCAGAGAGACAATGTTTTCAGCTTTGTGGGTCACATATTTTTTGCTGGCACTGCCCATATTCTGTGCTTTTGTAGCACAGAACCATCCAGGTAAGTGAACAAATGGGCATGGCTGTGTGCCGATAAAGCTTTATTACAAAATCAGGTCACCACCAGGTTTGACAACCCCTGTTCTCTTCCTTCACAGAGGAGACAAGATTTGAACTGAATCTGAGGAGGAGTGGCTTTTAGTCAGCTGGGGCTGCCATAACAAAGTGCCACAGACTGGGGGAGGCTTCAGTAGCAGAAATTAATTCCTCACATTTCTGGGGACTAGAAGTAGAAGAGCAAGGTATCAGGAAGTCTGATTCTTTCTGAGGCCTCTCTCTTGACCGTTTATAGATGGCCGCCATTCGGCGGCGTCTCCGTGTTTTGTGAAGTGTCTGTGTCTGAGTCCCCTTTTTTTATGTCATTTTGGATTACAGCCCAACCTAATGACCTCCTTTAAAAATATACCTTTATTTATTTATTTGGCTGTGCCAGGTCTTAGTGGTGGCACACAGGAGTTTTAGTTGGGGGATGTGGGCTCTAGCTCCCTGCCAGGGGTTGAACCCAGGCCCCTGTATTGATAGCATGGAGCCTTAGCCACTGGACCACCCTAATGATCTCACTTTAACTTGAATACCTCTTTAAAGAGGTATTCTCCAAATACAGCCACATTCTGAGGTATTGAAGTTGAACTTCATTATATGAATATGGAGGGACACAACTCGACCCCTGACAAACGGCGTGTATTTCAGCAGGTGAAGAGAGGAAGGGAAGAACAGCAAGGCACGGCACAGAGGGGTGAGAGTGGCTGCTAAGTGGCCCAGGTCTTACACTGGACGCCTAGAGATCTTTCTCTGAAAAAGTGGTATTTCCATGGAAGCTGCTTAAGAAAATCATCAAGCAATCAGACAAACGAAACAAAGAGCACGTATTGGCTCGTGGAATTGAAAAGTGCAGGCGTAGGTATAGTGGGCCCTCAATCGACGTCACCCACAGAAGGAGGTACAAGCAGAAGCCTGCCTTCATTTATCCAACAGACATTTGCTCAGTTTCCTTTCCATGCCAGCCTTCTCTTGGCTCCGAGGGCTCTCCAGCGCATGAGGTTTGGTGCCAGCTTGGGGGATGCCGCCATAGGAAAGAGCCTGCCTCCACAGGAGAGGAGAGCAGTGCTGAGAAATGGGAGGGGCGAGCAGATGACACTGATAAGGCACCTGGATCAAGCCACACCTGAAGCCGAAGCTCCGAATGTTTCAATTCCATGAGCTAAAATATAACTTCTTTTGATTTTGTTTGCTTGCTTTTTGCTGACGTACTTAAAAAACTTCAACTCAAAGATCCCATCTTCAGAGAAATTGATGCTGGCCATTCACGAGGCTGGATCTTCCTTACTAACCTGCCCATAACCCGCACTGCTTTTCCTTCACAGCTCTTATCACAATCGCAGCTACATTAGGCAATTAACTTCTAAACAGCTGCCTCCCCTGGGAGCTCTATACTGACACACAATGGGTGCTCAATAAATTTAGTTTTTAACATACTTTATTAGAGCAGTTTCGAGGTTCACAGCAAAATTGAGCAGAATGTATAGAGACTTCTCATATAACCCTGGCCCCTAAATAAGCACAGCCTCCCAGCGATCAGCATCCCACACCAGACGGGACGTTCATTAAACAGCGGCCAAGCCTGCGCTGGCTGACACAGGGCTGTTGCTCCAAGGCCACAGTCTGTGTCAGGGCTCACCCTTGGTGCCGCGCGTTCTGCGGGTCGTGGCAAACAGACGACGACGGGGGCCTTCCGCTGCAGTGCCACGCAGGGTGGACTCCCCGCTCCACTTCCTCACCTCTCTCTTCTTCCCAGACCCTGGCAAATTCACTTTCTAAAGAACTAGAATATGATATCCTCATGCCCCCACTAATTTGAGATTCTAGTTTCCGTTCCTGTCTTCTCTTCAAGCCTCCGGGATGGATCCAACCAGGTGACCGGTGCCTGGCCTCCTGGTTCTGCAGGCAGGGACGCGGGGTGCTCAGCAGACTCTCAGGCGGGTGGCCTGGGATGTGTCTATAGCTTCCATTCTATTTTTCAACCCAGCATCCCTACTGCTTTTCGCCCGAGTGCCAAAATGCAGTTGGAATGAGGCATAATCCTCCCACTTCCAACAGACTCACTTAGTGTAATGTCACAGGTAAATGTATCAAAACCCAGTAGATGTTCTGCTTACAGTAACTGCGCAGAAATGTTACCAATGTGTCTCAAAATATAGGTGTTTTCTGGAGGCATGTGATGAGAGGGTGAGGTATGCCCCATTTCCCTCTCTTCTTCCTGGACCCCCTCATGAAACAAAGGCTCCCAACAGTTAACGACAGCCTGTTTTCACAGTTTATTTCTAGCGAAAGGTACTCAGAGCCTCACAGTTCAGGTCTGACCTCACTAAGCAACTTATGCAATATTTATCATTGCCAAAGTTAAAGAAAGGAGCCGGGCTGCCGCCTCCCCGACTCAGCCCCGGAGAAACACTCGCTCTTCGCTCTTCGTAGCCTCATCTGTCTGCTGGGTCTCCTGACAAAGACAGACTGGGAGAGGGGGCGGTGATGCACCCAGAGGACTCCTGCTGTTGGAAGGTGATGCGTCTGTTTCAGCCCTAACCGATTCAAATGTCCCGGAGCCACAGGCCGGCTCCGCCTGCCCCGCCCCGCGCCCAGCCTCGCCTCACCTCCCACCGCAGGCACTCCTCTCCGGCCCGCGGGGCAGAGACCCCGGCCCAGGAGTGCGGGCTGCTCAGAGGGGTCTGCTGCCTTGGGATCTGCAGCCTCCCAGGGTAGGTCCTCCAGGGATGAGAGAGAGAACGGTCAGGATGGGGGACTCCCCTCATGTGCCCACTGTTGACCCCGCAGATATTTACTGAGTGGGTTCTGTCTGCTAAACAGACTGCTGGGAATAAAAGACTGATGGGAAGAGGAAAAGATAGCAGTTTACGCCCTTGTGAGTCTCAAAATCTGTTCAAGAGACAAATGTTGACTACAAAATGCAAACATGTGTTGACTGTCCAACCAGGATTAACAATGCAAAGAAACGCGGTCCTTTGTGGGGGACCCGTTCAAAGGGTTCCCTGGGGACTTGTAAATCCCAGCTGACTTCCTCTGCTGTTCAGATCTTACTTGATTGTCATCTCCTCTGAAAACTCACCTTTGACCCCAAAGTAGCTGACCCGTCAACCCACCTCTCCTAACCGGCAACGCCCCTCGGCCTCAGTGGCCTCAGCTCACTTGCCACAGCCTGCGGTTACGATGCTCTCACGCGCCTCCCTTTGCTGAGAACACAGGCTCCACGCGGGACAGGGTTTCTGTCTTCTTTCAGTTGTTCTGGTAGCACCTAGAACGGTGCTCGGCACATAGTAGGTTCTCAGTCGGTATTTGCTGAACGAACAGATCCATCGGGCTGCTTTCTGAAGAGCCAGCAGGTAGCACCAGGAAAAAGGAAGTGAAGCCTGGGACAGCGCAGCGGTGGCGTGTCTTCTCTTCAAGCCTCCGGGATGGATCCAACCAGGTGACCGGTGCCTGGCCTCCTGGTTCTGCAGGCAGGGACGCGGGGTGCTCAGCAGACTCTCAGGCGGGTGGCCTGGGATGTGTCTATAGCTTCCATTCTATTTTTCAACCCAGCATCCCTACTGCTTTTCGCCCGAGTGCCAAAATGCAGTTGGAATGAGGCATAATCCTCCCACTTCCAACAGACTCACTTAGTGTAATGTCACAGGTAAATGTATCAAAACCCAGTAGATGTTCTGCTTACAGTAACTGCGCAGAAATGTTACCAATGTGTCTCAAAATATAGGTGTTTTCTGGAGGCATGTGATGAGAGGGTGAGGTATGCCCCATTTCCCTCTCTTCTTCCTGGACCCCCTCATGAAACAAAGGCTCCCAACAGTTAACGACAGCCTGTTTTCACAGTTTATTTCTAGCGAAAGGTACTCAGAGCCTCACAGTTCAGGTCTGACCTCACTAAGCAACTTATGCAATATTTATCATTGCCAAAGTTAAAGAAAGGAGCCGGGCTGCCGCCTCCCCGACTCAGCCCCGGAGAAACACTCGCTCTTCGCTCTTCGTAGCCTCATCTGTCTGCTGGGTCTCCTGACAAAGACAGACTGGGAGAGGGGGCGGTGATGCACCCAGAGGACTCCTGCTGTTGGAAGGTGATGCGTCTGTTTCAGCCCTAACCGATTCAAATGTCCCGGAGCCACAGGCCGGCTCCGCCTGCCCCGCCCCGCGCCCAGCCTCGCCTCACCTCCCACCGCAGGCACTCCTCTCCGGCCCGCGGGGCAGAGACCCCGGCCCAGGAGTGCGGGCTGCTCAGAGGGGTCTGCTGCCTTGGGATCTGCAGCCTCCCAGGGTAGGTCCTCCAGGGATGAGAGAGAGAACGGTCAGGATGGGGGACTCCCCTCATGTGCCCACTGTTGACCCCGCAGATATTTACTGAGTGGGTTCTGTCTGCTAAACAGACTGCTGGGAATAAAAGACTGATGGGAAGAGGAAAAGATAGCAGTTTACGCCCTTGTGAGTCTCAAAATCTGTTCAAGAGACAAATGTTGACTACAAAATGCAAACATGTGTTGACTGTCCAACCAGGATTAACAATGCAAAGAAACGCGGTCCTTTGTGGGGGACCCGTTCAAAGGGTTCCCTGGGGACTTGTAAATCCCAGCTGACTTCCTCTGTTGTTCAGATCTTACTTGATTGTCATCTCCTCTGAAAACTCACCTTTGACCCCAAAGTAGCTGACCCGTCAACCCACCTCTCCTAACCGGCAACGCCCCTCGGCCTCAGTGGCCTCAGCTCACTTGCCACAGCCTGCGGTTACGATGCTCTCACGCGCCTCCCTTTGCTGAGAACACAGGCTCCACGCGGGACAGGGTTTCTGTCTTCTTTCAGTTGTTCTGGTAGCACCTAGAACGGTGCTCGGCACATAGTAGGTTCTCAGTCGGTATTTGCTGAACGAACAGATCCATCGGGCTGCTTTCTGAAGAGCCAGCAGGTAGCACCAGGAAAAAGGAAGTGAAGCCTGGGACAGCGCAGCGGTGGCGGGTGAGAGCACGGGAGGGGAACGGCCCAGGGAGGGTAAGGGCCACGAGGGGGCCTGCCTGGAGGAGGCGGCAGGGCGAGGGCTGCGGCCGCTTCAGATGAAACTGTGCCCACAGGGGCTCCGATTTTCACCAGGAAAAGAGCAGGGAGCTGGTGAAACAGTGCAAGCTGGGAGGAAGGGAGGCATGGTGAAGACGCAATCCGATGGGCCTCAGGAAGAGACCGCTCTGGCTGCAGGTCAGAGTGGACCCGAGGTCCCACAGGCCCAGGAGGGCGGCCGCTCCGGAGCAGAGGGAGGAAGCAGCTTGGTCTGGAGTCACCGTGACGGACAGAAGTCGAGAGAGTCAGGGTGCTTCCAGGAGGTAAAATCCGCAGGGCAAGATGAAGGACTGTTCACGAAAACGAAGTGGGGGAGGTCGGGAGCATTTCCCAGATGCCCCTCAGGGAACTGCCACCTTGAAGGCTGAGATTCTCACCTCCCAACCGCACAGCTGGAGCTGAGATTGTCTGGAAACCCTGGCTTATGTTTCTGTTCGCTAATTCCAAACCCACAAAGGTGCCTCTGGTCCTTTTCACCCGCCTCTCTGCACTGTCCTTCTCCTGGAGTCTCTGACTGGTTTTCCTCCATATTCACAGTTCTCTCGCTTCTCTTCTCGCTAATCCACAACAGCTAGCCCAACACGAGGAGGGGCCTCCCTTCCCTGTGCAGGGAACGGAAGACTGTCCACAACCGAGCTGCATCTCCAAGACCCATCAACAAATTGCAATCTCATTAATGTTCTACCTTCTCCCGACAACCTAGCTGTGAATGTAATCCACTGCTGAAATCCAGCAAGAGCCTGCACAATATCAAATACACAGGGCTCTTGTAAAATTTCAAAATACAGGGTGCCCATGTTTGGAAGTGAAATCACCAGGAGATAAGTCTTTGTTCACTACCCAGCTTAGCATGAGGGGAGAAGGTCAACCAATAGAGTGTGTGTGTGTGTGTGTGCGTGCACGTGTGTGTGTGGCTCCCCTTATGGCTCAGTGGCAAACAGCACACCTGCGGTGCAGGAGACACAGGTGAGGGAGGGTTGGCCGCTGGGTCGGGAAGATCCCCCGGAGAAGGGAAGGCTGCCGCTCCAGCATTCTCGCCTGCGAAGTCCCGTGGACGCAAGAGCCTGGCGGGCTACAACCCAAAGGGTTGCAAAGAGCTGGACACGACTGAGAGTAAGCACACTCACACGTGTGTGGGCATGTGTGTGTGACGATGGGAGGAGATAGAAAGCGCTAATCCAGTAGGAATATCCCTTCTCTCTAACACACACACACACACACACACACACACACACACTCACACACACACACACTCACACACACACACTCACACACACACACTCACACACACACACACACACACTCACACACACACACACACACTCCCGAGTGTAACATGGAGCAGCCTGACCCCGTCCTGGGCTGCCATCACTGCTCGGCATTGGGTGCTAATAGCCCGCGGCATTGCAGTTCTCGCTGATACACAGAAACAAAGCCCAGAGCTGTGTTTGGGACAGCGCTATGGATTGTTCAAAACACAACTGTGGCTGTTTCAGAGACAGATGTTGGGGAGGGAAAGGTGGAGCAGGTAAGCCCACCCAGATGTTGTCTGAACACAACAGCAGTCACAATCTCTTATTCCAGTCCAAGGCCACAGGGCACCGACGGGAAACTTGCGCCCCACACAGGCCAGCGTCGCCCTCACCTCTGCACAGCGCTCACACCAGCGCGCCCCCGAAACGCCCCTTGCTCCTCTCACACCTCTGCAGAGCCCGCGGTCATCCTTTTCTGACCCTCATCCGCCCTTTAATGTCCACTGCTCACGTCTATGGGTGAATCTTCAACCAAGAGGCTAGTGGCAGTGAGCTAGAGAAAAGAAAGCAATGGAAGAAGAGTCCTCGAAAAGAGATCTGGAAGCAAAGTCTGGAAGCCAATTTCTGAATAGTCTAAGACAGAGAGAGGCAGCAACAGAGAACAGGGAAGCCAGGGAGCCCAGTGCAGAAGCTATTTAACATCTGTTTCTTTTGTTTGAAAAGAAAAACCAGAAGTCTCAAGCTGGTGTTCAACAAATCAAATATAACCCATAGATATGTTTGCATTAATTTTTTTTAATATGGAGAAATCATATGAAAAATTCAGATCTCTTTTAAAATCTTTTTTAAAATCTCTTTTAAAAGCTTCTCTTTTAAAAGATTTGGGACTGATGGTCCAGTGATAAATAACCTGCCTGCCAATTCAGGAGACGTGGGTTCAGTGCCTGGGACTGATCTGGGAAGATCCTGCATGCCGCAGAGCCGCTACGCCCACGTGCCACGACTGCTAGCCACACGTCCTTGAGCCTCAGCCGCACAAGAGAGAAGGAACTGCGGCTAGAAAAAGCCCGTGCGCGGCACCAGAGGCCCAGCGCGGCCGAAAATAAGCCATAAAGTCAGAAAAGTTAACCACCTCGTAGTCACATCCACCCCCACCCCAGCGACACCCGACTTATCTGGACAGAAGCTGCTCTCCTTAGTCAGGAATTCCCTCTCCCTCTGCCACAGCCCCCACTACCCCCTATTACTCAGCACTGAAGTCAAGCTGTCATTTAAACTTACACATGCAGCCCTTCTTTTCTGGGAGTAAAAGCTACTTTTTGTAACTTAGTGTCTATCACAAGAAGAAAAGCCTAACACAGACCAAAAGGGACACAAATTTCAAGGCAAAAAAGGCAAACACCTTTTGTGTGCACGTGAAGAATATCTTCCATCTTCACTATGCAAACCCCTGCCTGACTCACTCTCTGTGCACCTGTCCAGCTCTGTGGGCATTTGTGGTTGTGAGCCTGGGTTGACAGCATTCCTGGGACTTGGGCCTTCTTGCCAAGCCTTGCTCCACTGCCATCATGAACTAGGTCCTCCCCCAAAGGCTAGGTCCAATGCTCTCAGCCTGTTTCTAACCTGCTTCTGCTTCCTCCTGTTTGGATGCCTGATCATTCAGAAGGCAGGTGATCACATAAGCTCATCCTACATAAGGTGTGACGCTTGGTGACGGCTCATACATTCTACCCCTCGGGATACAATTTAACAGGTGTCTACAGTGCTTTAAGCTAAGGGTTATAAACAGGTTCCTGAAGTTTAAAGTTTATAATAAGCTCCTCTTAGGTGCTGGTGTGGGATCTCAGCAATGGGGAATGAAGTGGAGGGAGACCAGATGACTCACCTGACCGGCTCTGACCCCCCTGAAACAGGAAGTGAAGTTCTGATTTCCTGGTGGGGTGCAGGGAGTAGTGGGGTGTGGAACCAGCTTTTAAAACGTAGAGACTTGGCTTCTTGGCAGCTAGGGGACCATCCCACACTCTACTGCTCCCTGCAGCCCACCACGTGGCAGCTGGGGTTTTTGCTGGACACTAAGGAGTGGCAAGAATACACGGAAGAATACACAAAAAGGAGCTTCACGACCCGGACAGTCATGACGGCGTGCTCACTCACCTGGAGCCAGACAGCCTGGAGTGAGAGGTCAAGTGGGCCTTAGAAAGCATCACTACGAACAAAGCTACTGGACGTGATGGAATTCCAGTTGAGCTGTTTCAAATCCTGGAAGACGATGCTGTGAAAGTGTTGTACTCAATAGGCCAGCAAATTTGGAAAACTCAGCAGTGGCCACAGGACTGGAAAAGGTCAGTTTTCATTCCAATCCCAAAGAAAGGCAATGCCAAAGAATGCTCAAACTACTACACAGTTGCACTCATCTCGCATGCTAGTAAAGTAATGCTCAAAATTCTCCAAGCCAGGCTTCAGCAATATGTGAACTGTGAACTCCCTGATGTTCAAGCTGGTTTTAGAAAAGGCAGAGGAACCAGAGATCAAATTGCCAACATCTGCTGGCAAAAAAGCAAGAGAGTTCTAGAAAAACATCTATTTCTGCTTTATTGACTATGCCAAAGTCTTTGACTGTATGGATCAAAATAAACTGCGGAAAATTCTGAAAGAGATGGGAATACCAGACCACCTGACCTGCCTCTTGAGAAACCTGTATGTAGGTCAGGAAGCAACAGTTAGAACTGAACATGGAACAACAGACTGGTTCCAAATAGGACAAGGACTGCATCAAGGCTGTATATTGTTACCCTGCTTATTTAACTTATATGCAGAGTACATCATGAGAAACGCTGGACTGGAAGAAGCACAAGCTGGAATCAAGATTGCCGGGAGAAATATTAATAACTTCAGATATGTAGATGATACCACTCTTATGGCAGAAAGTGAAGAGGAACTAAAAAGCCTCTTGATGAAAGTGAAAGAGGAGAGTGAAAAAGTTGGCTTAAAGCTCAACATTCAGAAAACGAAGATCATGGCATCCGGTCCCATCACTTCATGGGAAATAGATGGGGAAACAGTGGAAACAGTGGCTGACTTTATTTTTCTGGGCTCCAAAATCAATGCAGATGATGATTGCAGCCATGAAATTAAAAGACGCTTACTCCTTGGAATGAAAGTTATGACCAACCTAGATAGCATATTAAAAAGCAGAGACATTACTGTGCCAACAAAGAACCGTCTAGTCAAGGCTATGGTTTTTCCTGTGGTCATGTATGGATGTGAGAGTTGGACTGTGAAGAAAGCTGAGTGCCAAAGAATTGATGCTTTTGAACTGTGGTGTCGGAGAAGATTCTTGAGAGTCCCTTGGACTCCAAAGAGATCCAACCAGTCCATTCTGAAGGAGATCAACCCTGGGATTTCTTTGGAAGGAATGATGCTAAAGCTGAAACTCCAGTACTTTGGCCACCTCACGCGAAGAGTTGACTCATTGGAAAAGACTCTGACGCTGGGAGGGACTGGGGGCAGGAGGAGAAGGGGATGACCGAGGATGAGATGGCTGGATGGCAGCACTGACTCGATGGACGTGAGTCTGAGTGAACTCCGGGAGTTGGTGATGGACAGGGAGGCCTGGTGTGCTGCGATTCACGGGGTCGCAAAGAGTCGGACACGCCTGAGCGACTGAACTGAACTGAACTGAAGGAACCCAGCTCTAGCTAACCGAGTCTACAATAAACATCACGGCGGGAGGAAAGAAGGGCTCAGTCCCAGAGCCCCAGAGCCCAGCCCGGCGTGAGAGCGGGAGTGGCGCTCAGTCCCAGAGCCCTGGGCCCAGGCCGGCGCAGGACGTGCCGCTGCTCCAGCAGGCGACGGGCACCCCCAGCCAGTGCGGCCGCAGCTGGAAGGAGCGACTCCCCGTGGGGCCACCAGCTTCCTTGGCTGACTCTGAATTCGCCGTCCCAGGAGAACACGTGCGCACAGCTGAGGACTTCTCTTCTGCAGCCCTGCTGACATTTGAGGCTGGAAAACTCTCGGTCGAGACGGGCTGTCCTGTACATGGTAGGAATCTTGAAGCATCCCTGCGTCTACCCACTAGATGGCAACTGAAAACGTCTCCAGACATTGCCAAAAGTCCCTTGGGAGCAACACTACCCCTCAACTGAGAACCACTGAGTTAAACACCAAACATCAGACGCACCCAGATTGTCTCAGGTCGGGCCAGGGTCTGGGCCTTCAGCGTTTATACCAGAAGGCAGGGGCCTGTAACTGCCCTCAGCACTCAGTATAATCACCCCCCAGTGAGATCAGGAGCCGCTGAGGTGATGAGCAACAGAAAGCGGCAGGTCCACAGCAACCAGCTCCAGCGCCTCACGCGCCAAGCTGCGAGGGCGCTCGGTCACGGAGAAGCAGCCGGCGGGAGTGACAGGGATGTCCCGGGAGGTCTTCCCCTCGGCTCTCAGGCCTCCCCACTGCCCGGGGAAGCTGCCGTCAGGCAAGCTGTGCAGACCCTGCACGCAGAGAAGCCGCAGCTTCGGGGGGCTCCAGTGTGTACCACCCACCCCGCCTGCACTCCTCCGGGAGGCCGACATTTGGAAGTCCTCATCAGGGCTTCCCCAGTGGCCCAGAGGGTAAAGCATCTGCCTGCAGTGCGGGAGACCTGGGTTCGATCCTTGGGTTGGGAAGATCCCCTGGAGGATGAAATGGCAACCCACCCCGGTACTCTTGCCTGGAGAAGCCCGTGGACGGAGGAGCGTGGTGGGCTACAGTCCACGGGGTTGCCAAGTGTCGGACACGACAGAGCGACTTCACTTTCATTTCCTTCACTTTCATAAGGGTGGAGCGGGACCGCGGGTTGGTTCTTCATCAGCCCAGACCGCAGATTTGTTCCCCTGGCTCTGCACTCAGGACACAGCGAATGTATAGCATGCGGTTTTCATGGGTTCAGGATTCCGTGAACTTGGGCAGCAGCATGTCCACCAGGGGCTTTGAAGTCTTCTTTCCCACTAAGTAAGTAAGTAAGTAAAGTCACTCAGTCGTGTCCGACTCTTTGTGACCCCGTGGACTGCAGCCCACCAGGCTCCTCAGTCCATGGGATTCTCCAGGCAAGAATACTGGAGTGGGTTGCCATTGACTCAGCTGAAGAAGCTGCATCACAAGCTCTTCAAAACTCTCCTACCCGATCCCACCCAAAGAAATGTCTTTAAGATCATCCAAACAATGAGGAAAGAGGGAGGAAAGCAAATGTAAGTATAAAAATAAAATAAATAAATCTTTGAGTGATTTTTACATGTTATATCTGATTTTTAAGTTTGCTTTATATTTGTGATTCATTCTTAGCACACAATTACATCTTAAGTAAATAATCCTCTATAGGACAGCTCTTATGTAAACAGCCAGTAATTTTGATATATTAGAATTAAAAGAAATGTCCTAAGGCCAAATTCTGCCATCTTTAAAGAAATATGCCTTGCTTATTCCAAGAATAGTTTTGCTTCAGGGACCCAATTAAAGTTATCAAAACTGTAGTTTCTTCTGTAGGCTAAAGATGCAATATATTTTGCATGTACCTCTACAGCAGAAAGTGAACAGTAACTAAAGAGCCTCTTGATGAGGGTGAAAGAGGGGAGTGAAAAAAACTGGCTGAAAACTCAACATTCAAAAAATTAAGATCATGGCATCTGGTCCCCTCACTTCATGGCAAATAGAAGGGGAAAAGTGGAAACAGTGAGAAATTTTATTTTCTTGGGCTCCAAAATCACTGTGGATGGTGACTGCAGCCATGATAATAAAAGATGACTGCCCTTAGAAGGAAAGCTATGACCACCCTAGACAGCATACTAAAAAGCAGAGACAGCACTTTGCTGACAAAGGTCTGTATAGTCAAAGATATGTTTTGTCCAATAGTCAAGTATGGATGTGAGAGTTGGACTATAAAGAAGGCTGAGCACTGAAGAATTGATGCTTTTGAATTGTGGTGTTGGAGAAGACTCTTCAGAGTCCCTTGGACAGGAGTCCCTTGGAAAGGAGATCAAACCAGTCCATCCTAAAGGAGATCAACCCTGGATATAATTAGAAAGACTGATGCTGACTGCGGCTCAGGCCATGAGCTCCTTGTTACCAAATTCAGACCGAAATTGAAGGGAGCAGGGAAAACCGCTAGACCATTCAGGCATGACCTAAATCAAATCCCTTATGATCATACAGTGGAAGTGAGAAATAGATTTAAGGGCCTAGATCTGATAGATAGAGTGCCTGATGAACTTGGAATGAGGTTCGTGACATTGTATAGGAGACAGGGATCAAGACCATTCCCATGGAAAAGAAATGCAAAAAAGCAAAATGGCTGTCTGGGGAGGCCTTACAAATATCTGTGAAAAGAAGAGAAGTGAAAAGTCAAGGAGAAAAGGAAAGATATAAGCATTTGAATGCAGAGTTCCAAAGAATAGCAAGAAGAGATAAGAAAGCCTTCTTCAGCGATCAATGCAAAGAAATAGAGGAAAAGAACAGAATGGGAAAGACTAGAGATCTCTTCAAGAAAATTAGAGATACCAAGGGAACATTTCATGCAAGGATGGGCTCGATAAAGGACAGAAATGGTCTGGACCTAACAGAAGCAGAAGATATTAAGAAGAGGTGGCAAGAATACACGGAAGAACTGTACAAAAAAGATCTTCAC
>SJYT01032475.1:44733-64995 GCA_006410635.1 Cephalophus harveyi | reverse complement strand
GAAGAATTGATGCTTTTGAACTGTGGTGTTGGAGAAGACTCTTGAGAGTCCCTTGGACTGCAAGGAGATCCAACCAGTCCATTCTGAAGGAGATCAGCCCTGGGATTTCTTTGGAAGGAATGATGCTAAAGCTGAAACTTCAGTACTTTGGCCACCTCATGCGAAGAGTTGACTCATTGGAAAAGACTCTGATGTTGGGAGGGATTGAGGGCAGGAGGAAAAGGGGATGACTGAGGATGAGATGGCTGGATGGCATCTCGGACTTGATGGACGTGAGTCTGAGTGAACTCTGGGAGCTGGTGATGGACAGGGAGGCCTGGCGTGCTGTGATTCATGGGGTCGCAAAAAGTCGGACACAACTGAGTGACTGAACTGAACTGAACTGAACTGATGCTGAAGCTAAAGCTCCAATACTTTGGCCACCTGATGTGAAGAGCCAACTCATTGGAAAAGACCCTGATGCTGGGAAGGATTGAAGGCAGGAGGAGAGGAGACAGCAAGGGATGAGATGGTTGGATGGTATCACTGACCCAAGGAACATGAGTTTGGGCAAATTCCAGGAGATAGTGAAGGACGGGGGAGCCTGGTGTGCTGATGGCCATGGGGTTGAAAAGAGTCAGACACAACTTAGTGACTGAACAACAACAACTACAAGTTATTATTTTTCAATATATTTCATTTTACAGATTTTTTTTTAAAAAGTCATCAGCCACGGGCAGGGATTTAGATGATCCCATCATTCTACATTGCAAACAGAAAGCATAAAGTTCTGTAACCGTGAAGGTTTGAAGTGAAGGCACGGACAGGTTTGTTCATGGACAGCAGGGAAAAGGTTGCTCCGAATAGGTTTGCTTGTGAGATGCTGCAGGTTTCAAAGCTCTGAAGTTGAAGGGGCAGTAAGCATAGTCCGTGTGAGGTATAAACAAGAAGTGGTTGTTTCTGTAGCTGCAAAATTATGAAGTGTCACTTGTGGGCTGGCATCTCACACACCTGCAGATGTGCTGAGTGCCCTGTGAGGACCCTGCGACTCAGCGCTTCCTTGAAAAGAAAGGGAAACCACGGCAGGGGCAGCTGACGCCAGTCTTCCACGTTCTTGATCTTCACGGCTGCAGCAGTGTAAGGTGCGAGCCACGTGAGCAGCCAAATAAATACCAGAGAGACCAGCAGGGGAGGCGGCGCCGCGGAACCCCCAGGCAAGTGAGGGCAGCCCTGGCGGCGAGCGCGCCACGGCACCTGTCACCTGACAGCCGGTTGGCGTTTCTGAGAGGTTTCAGTTAGCCAGACATTTTACTTGCAAAGAAGGTTTGAGCAGTTTGACCTTTATCATTTCATAGTCAAGAACTTGCCTGTCACACCCTCATTTCTGTTATATAGCTTCAAAAAGCGAAAGAGAGAATAAAAGAGTAAAACCACATCCTTCCGTTTCCCCCACTGAAACATCAACCCAGTCTTTTCTTGTTATGGGACAGAGGGACTCCCAGAACCAAGAGCTGGCTTGGGGGCAGAGAAAAGGCTTTCTGGACCTACAATGACAGAAACTAAAATTTCCAGATTTTGTTTTCAAAAATAAGTTGGATTTGGACTTCCCTGCTGGTACAGTGGATAAGGGTCCACCTGCCAATGTAAGCGAGAAGGGTTCGATCCCTGGTCCGGGAAGATTCTACACGCCTTGGAACAATGAAGCCGGTGTACCACAACTCCTGAAACCTCATGTTGCAACTACCGAAGTCCATGCTCCCGGAGCCCGTCTCCACGGGACAAGCCACTGAGTGAGGGGCCCACGCACCACGATGAGGAGGAACCGCAGCCTGAGAGTCCGCGGGCAGCAGCGAGACCCAGCACAGCCACGGAAACGCAGCATCTAAAAAACGGCACTAAACCTGCACTTAGAAAACAAGGTGGGTTTGATTTTTCTCCATCGTCTCGTGCAGGGGACAATGAATGGTCCCCATAAGAGGCCAGACAGGAGCTATTTCAGGCTTCGCAGCCACGCGGTCTCTACTGCAACCCTCAGCTCTGCGCGTGAAGCCTGCGAGAAGCCACGGCGTTTACAGGGAACAGCAATGCTGAGTTCCGACAATACTTTGTTTAACAAAAACAGGCCGCAGGCCGGACGTGGCCGGCCGGGGTTTGCTGACCCCAGCCCTGGTAGGTGGGCTGACTCCATATATCTTCAGAGCCTTAGAGACGCTACAGGCCATCTGTTGTTTGGATAAAACTGATGTAACAGCTGAAATTTTGCTTCAAACAGTCAGAAAAAAAAATACAAAAACAGCAGAGCTTTATTCACTTATTACTTTTATCTCGGGTATTCCATCTTGCTCATACAAATCCACGGCAGACGCTTCCTGGGACCTGTCACGGCAGAGTTGCCTGAAGTGATGTCAAATAGGAGGACGGTCGTCCTAGGTCCCTGGGGGTTCAGTGGTAGAGAATGCACACGGGTTCGATCCCTGGGTCGGGAAGATCCCCTGGAGAAGGTGATGGCTGCCCACTCCAGTATTCTTGCCTGGAGAATCCCATGGACGGAGGAGCCTGGTGCGGCTCCTGCCCACGGAACTGCAAGAGTCAGACAGGACTCAGCAACTAAACAACAGTCTCTGGTCTCTCCTGCCACGTGGGCAGGTCTGATGAGAGGCCGAGGGCATGGGGGGCTGCCTCTGATGGCCCCCGTCTGCTTCCAGTCCCAGGAAACACCCCAGCTCTGCTTCTGACCAGGCTGAGCAGAAGCAGCATGCTCTCTACCCCAGAGACCACCTTAGTAGGGTCGTCGCAGCAGAATCAGGGGCTGCCCTCCACTGGCCGATGATGCCTGGTATGCGTGTACATTCTAGGAGCTGGGATTTTTCTAAAGCATCACTTTTCTCTAAAACTAAATCCCATCCCCCCACCAACACACACAACTTGTGAGGCTTTCTAAAAGACTCAGCTCTTTCTGTCTGTTACCAAAAGCTACCTTCCCTCCACCCATACTGATTTAAAATATAATTGCTAGTTTCACATTTAATTTGTGTGTTTTCCAAAGTTCTTGAGTAACAGGAATTAATTCTCCACGTGATTTTTCCCAATGCTATGCTTTAAATTGTGTTAATGTAACATCCTATTAATACCAATTTGTAAAATTTGAATGTTAAAAAAAAAGCCCAATTATGAAATGGGCATTCGGGTAGCTCCCTTGATCTTTCCTTTGATCCCTCAATGTTCTCTTTCTTGATCCCTCCTAGCCATTAATAAGAGAGCCACACACTTGGATACCTGATTTCAGCCCTTTGGGCATCTTTCTGAGATCCTTAATGGAAAAGCCCAGAGGCGCCAGCTCTCAGGGTGAATGGGCTCTGGCCTGGCCTTGCTTAAGACCCAAGACTGTCACTCAGGCTGAGAGATCCCCTGGCCTCATCCTCAGGGCGCTCCACGCAGGTAAGATGAATAGAAAGGGCTTTGCTCTGCCAGCCTGGTTAGCCGATTAGCAAGGGTTTTTAAGAGGCTGAAGGCAGCTTTTCCAGCCCTGCTGGAGCAATTTAAATAACAAGGGTCAGGATTAGCCCTTCATAGAATCGAGGTGGAAAAAAAAATCCGTGGAGGAGGTGAAATGAGAAAGGCAGCTGAGGATGCATTCTCTTTCAATAGACCGGCCCCCATCTTGCTCAGCACACACAGCCGTAATCATACTGCCTTCTCCAACGTGTATGGACACCTCCTCCCTGTCACAAACAAGGCGCGCCTCTAGGGACGAAAGCAGATTTTTATATAGAAACCCTGGTATCTATAATTCATCTCTTTAGCCTTTACATATTTATTCTGCATTTTAATTAAGGCCAAAATCTGAATACTTTAGATGGGTGGTTTCTTTTTCTTCTATGCATAGCTTATAGGCAAATCACCTTGCAGACACCCAGTTGTTACACAAACACAACAGAGCCTGTGATGAGTTACCTACTGTCTGGACACACTGCAGAGCTCTCCCCTTTCACAGGCTTCCATCTCAAGACAGGAAGAACTCATCTCCCCGCCGCAATCATGGCAAAATGAAAGGCTGAAACAGCAAAGTGTGGGGGTCGCCAGTGCCACACAGGAAGCGCGGTGGGTCACACTGGCTGACCGTTGAGTGGGGTGGGCGAGAGAGACAGGGAGAGGGAAGGGGGCTCGGGAAGGCCCTGAAGTGGGCCAGAAGCTCGTCATCAGCTTAGAACTGAAGTTCCCCGTGGCTGGAATGATACAGCAGACACAAAGGCTAGATCCAAAATTAGAAAAGCCAGAAGCTCACATCTGACGTTGGGTTGGAAGGGCCGGACTTTTTGATGAAATGTTGATGCTTTGAAACCCTAGGAGGTTTTCCCATGAATAATATATCAAGGAAGGTGATCTTTAAAATGTGAAATTCTACGCAAGCCTTACCCAAGTAGGCATACCCAGGCGTTCTTTTTTAATTTCTAAAGCAGGCCGAATCTGGACTGATGCCTGTCTTGTCAATAAAGTTTTATTGGAACACAGCTGTGCTCCGTTGTTTATACATTTTCCGTGGGAGACATCAGAGTGGAACACTTGGAACACAGACCATCTGACCTAAAAAAAAAAAAAAAAGCCTAACATATTTACTCTCTGACCCTTCACGGAAAATGTTTACCAACCTCTGCTCCCAAGAGGTGCTCCTTCCTTTTCTGCCTTCTGTTCTCTCCCTTCAGAAAAATAAGAGAAAAATGGATCTGAGACATTTGGAATTCCCAAATTCTCACCATTGTACTATTTCTTCTAATCTTTACAGAAGCAATGAAAAAAAAAAAAAAAAAAACTGCAGAAAAATCCTCCTGAAGCATCTCTGTGGTGGGTAAAACAGTCCATATTAATTTTTCAGGCTTCCTAATAATATCCTACTTCTAGACAAGCGAACAGTGATGGAAAAAATAAAAACCAAAACAGTCAGCACTACAGATAGGGTTAGGGCTGCTGAAGACCTGGCACTGGACCACAGTTTTATCTCGGTTTTCATATTCAAAACATCACAGAGTAGATTCTGCTAAAAAAACAATTTTACACTGTTGGTAAGGGACAGTGGAGTTTTAGAAAATCAGATATATCTTGTTCCAAATCCTGTCTTAACTACTGTACCTTCCAGGATGGGTGTCTGGCCCCGCCTTTGCTGCTGACGGTAACAGCTGACGCTCGTTTACCCTTCAGGCTCTGTTCTCTTCAGCCTGAAAACAGACCCTTAATGAGAAAGGCAGCCTGCCCACTGGGGCTGCACACCCATTCCGCAGCCCAGCAAGCCAGGAGTTGGGGGTAAGTGGCGGGCCTGGGCTGCTTGCTCGGGAGGTGGTGCTGGGAAGTGGGCACCAGACGGCTCAGGCTCATGCCCCCAGGCTCGCACAAGGGCTGCGACTGCCCACAGCTGAGGGGCTGAGGAAAGCGCAGCTTCAGAGATGCAGCAGAAACTGATGTGCTCCCCAAATAATGCCCGCAGGCCACGGAACACAGGGCTGTCCGGGGGCCCCTGTGGACGGCGGGATCCCGCCTCTTGGCCCCATTATAACGAACGCTCAGCCCAGAGGGGGTGCTGCGCAATGCTCGACAACGAGACACACTGCTCCCCGTCACCTTGTAAGAACTCTCTCAAGTCCTCGGGGTTTCCCGATCTGCAGGCACAATGCACACTAAATAATAAGTAGAGGGGCACGTGATAGAAAGGTAGAGAGAGGATACAGAGGGCACCGCCATATTAACGCTGTCAACTGGCGCTTGGACAGGACGTCATTCGGGCCACCCAGAACCCCCTCCTCCTGTCTTTGGGGAGAGACCCCAACCCTTTATAGGAGCCACCTTGTTCCTCCTGATTGGCCTGATTGAACTCCATCTGGAATGTACTCTGCCCTCTCCTGGCCAAACCCCATCCTTCTCAGAGCTGGCCGGGAAAACTCCGAAAGGGGGTCTTCCCAAGCAGGACTCCTTGAAGACGCATGGACCCTGGTAGCAAGACTCTGCAGGGGCCAGTTTCTGGTACCTGCCCAGCCTGGCTCCGGCCTCCTGCTTTGTCTTACATGAGAAAGCTTAAGCAGACGTTTGCTTGCAACCAACCAACACTAACTTTCCCAGTTCCAGGAGCACTATTCTCGGAAAACAAATTGCCTTCAATTAGCGTTATTTCAGTCTCCCTCGGGCTCTCCTTTCTAAGAGTATCTGTTATCCAATTTTGTTTCTACTTTCCCTTTAAAAAAACAAAAAAGTCTAGACAGACATTTTTAGATGCCGGGGAGAGTAGAAACTGACCAAATACAGACAAACCTCCAAAAAGGAATAATTAAACTAAACTTTATCAGTACTTGTTCCGGACGGCAGTGCCCGCACTTATTTTCATTTCATTTCATTTCTGATCAGGCCCGTTCACTCTGCTCCCGGCACTGACTCTCTAGAACTGCGATAAGCAGAGATTCTCTGGACTCAGCTGGGTCTTGACCTCAATCTATTGACCAAATAGGTGCAAATTTTCTGCAAAGCATTACTGTCTACTCCATGTTCTACTCTCCTATCCTGAGTTACTTCATTAAATGCTTTCATAAACATGATCCACAATGCCCCTAGAATTGCTTTAATCTCTTGCTTTCATAAATATTACAAGAAAGGAAACAGAGTTACTTGGCACACTTTGTTCACAGGGAACCCATGGGAACTGTTCAAACAACTGTTTTCTTCTTGATGTGCTTATAAATGCTCTGTATAAACACAATTTAGAGCCTGCAATGGTTCTGTATAGCATTTTGGGGTAATATCCACACTTCTGACCACAGCAAGCAAATTGGGGCGACTCACCGACGTGAGGGCCACCCCCACCGTGGAGCTGCCCCCTCCGCCTGGCCCTGCTCCCCTCCCCGACCCTGCCCGTCTCCCCCCAGCATCCCCAGCCCAGATGTTTGTTGTTTGTCTGCAGGGGAGCATGTGGGGGGTGTGACCCCTTCCCTGGCCCTGCTGGTCCCTGCCTCAGGGACCATGACTCAGTGGGGCCAGGGAGTGATATGCTGCTTCTGACCACAGGCCGTGGACACCGCCACGATGCCCCAGTGGCAGCGGCGGGAGCTTCAGGCCACACTGAAGGCGCTGCAGCGGCGTGCCAACACTGCCGTCCGGAAACTGGAAATGGGGCAGGTGAGAGGGGGTGCGGCTGCACCCCACGGGGCAGATAGCAGGCACACTTGGCGAGCATCAGAGATGCTCCAGCACACACGCTGAGACACCCCAGGCCTGGCGGGAGTGGGGTGGGTGGCAGTTGCTGCCTCTCCTGCCACCTGCGTGCCACACCAGGTCATTCCCACACTTCTCTCTGCCAAACTGGGTCTTTCCCCCAACTCCCAAGCCTGGCTCAGACTCTCCCTCCAGGAAGCTGACTTGATTACGCCATTCAGCCCTAATTGCTCCTTGACTGTGGCTCCTCCTCCCTCCGCCCCCCTCGCCCATCTGTGCTGCAGCCTCAGTCCCTTCACCTTCAGCGGCCCATGTGTAGGGGCCTGGAATAACGAAAGGGAGGAGGAGGGAGGAGAGGAAGGACACAGAGGGGACCCAAAACAAGGCGGCCATTCTCGGCAGAACCCCTGGCACCTTTGCTGGGGGACGGAGGGCATGGGAGGGGATTTCTGGACTAGGGCTCAGTTCAGAAGTGGGGGCTGATTGCTTCCCAGCCCGACCCCTGCGCTGTTCTTCCTGCCTCCTAGGCTGCACAGAAAACCCAGGAGCTGCTCCAGCGGCACACGGAGGGGCCCCTGATTGTGGACACAGTTTCCACGGAGTCCCTCTCTGTAAGCGTTGGGCGTGGGGTGGGCCCAGGGTGTGGAGAGGGGAAAGTCCCGGCCGGGAGGAAGCTGGGAGCTGTGAGGTCGCCATCTGCCCTCCCCCATGCAGATGCTGGTGAAGGTGGTCCGGCAGCTGTGCAAGCAGGCGCCCAGCACATCCGTGCTGCTCCTCAGCCCCCAGCCTCTGGGGCAGGTGCTGTGTGCCTGTCAGGTGGCCCAGGTGAGAGCGGGGAGGGCAGCCCCCACCCCACTCATCTCCTAGTCCAGCTTGCTGATCCCTTGTCTTTTATTCCTCCCACACAAGAGAGCCACCGCTGGGTAGAGGTGATCTCTGAGGATACCCAAGGATGAGGACAGGGCCACTTCCTTGTCCCTAACCCACGCCCCAACCCCGTCCCCTCCTCTTCTCTCTCTTCCTGGTTCGAGGCTGTCTGCCCCTCACCTTCCCCTCACTCAAGCCTCCTCTCCCCTCAGGACCCTGCCCTGCCCTTCCTCTGCCTGGAACGCTCCTCTGATCTCCAGGACTGGTTCGTGCTCCCCGCTCAGGTCTCAGACGAGAGGTCACCACTTTAAAAGGCTTTTCTATACCACTTGACCCTGCTTTCTCCACTGCCCAGTTCTGCTTTGCTTCCCAGAATTCAGTGCCATGCAAAACATATTCCTCGTGCTTTGTCTCCTTATCTGTTGCCTCAACTATAACATAAGATCCGTGAAGGTGAGGATTTGCTATTTCTAGTAGTTTTGTTTGGAACAGCATGCTGGTGGAAGAAAGGGAGGTGAGAAAGGAGGGAGGGAAGAAGGAAGGGGAAGGTGGAGCGGCTGAGAATGAAGTGTCTGCATCCCTTTGGCTGCTTATTAATTTTAGAAATCTACACTTTCAAAAATTAGAGCAACATTTGCCTCTCCCTGAACCTTCTGCTCAGGATAATAATGATGACTCATCAGAGGCAGAGTTAAGAATGTGGTGGCCCATACAGTTTTGGAGAGCCTCTTTAAGAAAAAGAGCACAAAGGATGGACATAACAGCACAGCATGTGTATTAAAACGAGAAGAGAAATCATACATGTCTTGGAAATTCACATCCTTTTTTAGATCTCTCTAGGAAATCTGCCAAAACTGCTCAGATAGAAATGCTTCCTCCAGTGGCCTGGCCTCAGCTTCGCACCTAGGACAGTGGGATCCGCAGCACCCACAAAGCTCGCAGGGGGCCGGTGCGGTCCCGAGGCTGCTGCCCCACTGGTTTTCCAGCCCATCTGCCTCACGTCTGTAAAGGACCGCACCCAGCTGTCTAAGTCTCCACTTATGCTGTCTCATTTTACCCTCAAGGCCACCTGATAACAAAGCCCCACTGATAAGAAAACCCCATTTTGCAGACGGGGAAGGTGCTGTGGGAGTGTGCAGTGTTTCCTGAGCCCACCTGAGAGCATGTCCAGCACCCAGTGACGTCCAGCCCATTCGGAGGGAAGCACGAGCTCATTCAAAGAAGTTCAAGAGCTCCCCACCCACCTTCCAGCTTGACGCCACCTCAACATTAGTCTTTATTAGTCACTTCCTTCCAAGCTGTGGCTCATTTTCCTCTTGTTCCCTGGCCACACTTCTCACATCTTTATGCTGGCTTTCATTATTGCTCTTTGCGGTGGTTCTTAATTCAGCCTGCTCCCGAGTTTCATCAGTATGCTCTTTGCTCCCTCTTGCAAATCACAAAAGCAGATGCATTTAAGGATGCTAACGTGTATCTTCACCATGAGAGTGAACCCTGAGCTGGGAGGAAAGGCAGTCTCTCAGCGATCACGTCGGCTAGAGTCAAGAACAGGGGCCACCCCCTCTCTGTGCCAGTGAGGCCGTGTCTGCTGGGTTCTGTCCCCAGGATACAAATGGGCACAACCTCTCCATATGCACGTGGCAATGCCTATCAAAATCACAGATGCATTTACACTTTGAGCCACTCTACTTCTAGGAATGTTCTTATTTACATACAGGTAATATTTACACAAAGAAACTGATGCCAGAGGTTATTCACTACCATGTTATTTCTGTACCAGGAAGTTATAAACAGCCTATATGTCCCTCATTAGGAGTCTGGTTAAATAAATGATGATACCAGCCATACAATGAAGTGTTATAGAGCTTAAAAAAAGGGACTTCCTTGTCGGTCCAGTGGTTAAGACCCTTCGCTTCTGCTGCAGGGGGCGTGGGTTTCATCCCCGGACAGGGAACATAAGATCCCACATGCCAGGTGGTGTAGCCTCCAAAAATTTTTTTTAAAGAGAGGAGCATTTTATATTCAAATGTGAAAGGAATCATAAGACATATATTGTGAAAGCAGAAGAGGCAGATGTGGGATACTATGTATGGCGGGATGACTTTTTATTTTAAATGTATTTTTTTATTTAGATGAATAAAAACATCACATGAAGAATAAACAAGAATCTGCTAGCAGGCTTTGGAAATTTGTTTTTTTTGGGGCGTGGGAATTAGTACAGGAGAAATATTTTCCACTGCTTATCTTTTTATCATTTTTTAATCTACATGACTGGATTACCCTGTCAAATAGTAAAATTAAAAATTAAATGGAATTGAGAGAGTAGCATATACATGACCATTTGTAAAACAGATAGGCAGTGGGAATTTCCCATCTGACACAGGGAGCTCAATCCGGCACTCTGTGCCAACCTTGAGGCATGGGATGGGGTAGGAGACGGAAGCAGGGTTCAGGAGGGCGGATCATGTGTATTCCTGTGGCTGATTCATGTGGCAGAAACCAACACAGTATTGTAGAGCAATTATCCTCCAATTAAAAACAAACCAATCTGGACTTCCCTGGTGGCTCAGTGCTAAAGAATCTGCCTGCAAAGGCAGGGGACATGGGTTCGATCCCTGGTCTGGGAAGATTCCACATGCAACTAAGCGCATGCACCACAGCCAGTGAGCCACGACAGCTGAAGCCCAGGCACCCTACAGCCCGTGCCTCGCAGCAGGAGAAGCCACCGCAGGGAGAAGCCCACGCGGCGATCGAGAGCAGCCCCTGCTAGAGAAAGCCCACAGGCGTGGACGAAGACCCGGCCCAGGCAAAAATGGAGAAATATTTTTAAAAATAAAAATAATTAACTCATTTGTAAAAATTAAAAGGGTCACCATACCCCCATTAGAATGACCACTATGAGTAAAAAAGAAAATAGCATAGAGTTGACCAGCGTGTAGAGAAATTGGAACGCTTTTGCACTGTTGGTGGGAATATAAATGAAAACCAGTATGACATTTCCTCAAAAAAATAAAAATAGAATTACTATATGATACAGCAATATCAATATATCCAAAATGGCTCAGTGATAAGAATCCTCCTGCTAATGCAGGAGATGTGGGCTTAATCCCTGGTCAGGAAGACAGAAGGAAATACAACCTACTCCAGGATTCCTGCCTGAGAAATCCTACGGACAGAGGAGCCTAGTGGGATATAGCCCATGGGGCCACAAAGAGTCAGACACAGTTCAACAACTAAACAACAACAGACAAAAAGTAATTGAAAGCAGGGCCTCAAAGAGATATTCACACACTCATTATTAACAACAGCCAAAGCATGGAAGCAGCCTAGAGATCCACTGACAGGTGAGAGCGTGAGCAAGATGTGCTATACACAGGCAGACAGTGGCTCGCTCAGGAAACGCTTAAAAGAGGAGAGTCTTAACGGCAAGGAGTGCCTCACGCGTGCTACAGCATGGATGCATCTTCAGGACTCCGTGCTAAATGAAATGCGCAGCCACAAAAAGACAGATACTACATGATTTCATGGACACGAATAGTTGAAATCATATAAACAGAAAGTAGAGTGGTTGGCTGCCAGGAGCTAGAGGGAGGGGAGAATGAGGAGCTGTAACTTAATGGTTATAGCGTTAGCATTCTACGATGAAAAGAGCTGTGGAGCTGGATGGCGGTGATGACTCCCAAACACTGCGCGTGTATCCAGTGCCGCTGAGCCATGCGCTTGAAGATGGGTAAGGTGTTTACGTCGTGTGTGTATTGCCACACATACAGAAGTTCTTATGACATCAAAAGCAAAGGCAACAAAAGCAAATATCAAGTGGGACTACATCGTATGAAAGCTTCTACATAAAAGAAAACCATCCACAGGATGAAAAGGCAACCAACTAAATGAGAGAAAGTATCTGAAAAATCAAACATCTGATAATGGGCTAATATCCAAAGTACATATAAAGCATTAATGAGACTCAAAAGAAAAAAAATCTCATCACAAAATGGACAAAAAGCCTGGATAGACATTTTTCCAAAGAAGACATGCAAACGGTAACAAGGACATGAAAAGGTGCTCAACAGCACTAATTATCAGGAAAATGCAAATCAAAATCAAAATGGTACAGATGAACCTAGTTTCAGAGCAGGAACAGAAACACAGACATAAATAACAGACATGTGGACCCCGGGTAATAGGAGCGGGTGAGGTGAATTGGGAGATTGGGTTTGACATAAATAATTCACCAGTGTAAGATACCTACTGGAAACCTACAGAACAGTATATGGAGGGCAGCTCTGTGCTCTGTGATGACCTAGAGGGGTGAGACGGGAGTGGGGTGGGGAGCGAGGTACAAGAGGGGGGGACAGATGCATGCATAGAACTGATTCACTTCATCGGACAGCAGAACTGTCACAGTGCGGCAAGCCAGCTACACTCTGATAAAAATAAAACCACAGTGAAGTATCATCTCATACCTGTTAGAATGGCTATTACCAAAAAGGCTATTGCCTTTTTATAAGAGGTAAAAAGTTTTGAAGAGGACATGGAGAAAAGGGAACACTTGGTCACTGTTGGTGGGAATGGAAATTGAAGCAATCACTATGGAAAACAATATTGAGAATCCTCAAAACATTAAAATAGGGCTATCAAATGATCCAGCAATTCCAATTCTGGGTATGTACTCAAAAGTGCCCCTACTATTTAAAAGGATATATGCACCCCATGGTCACTGCAGCATTTTAAAAATAGCCAGACATGGAAACAACCTAAGTGTCTACTGATAAATGAACGGGAAAGCCAAGTGAGGTGCATACATACCACATATTATCCAGTCATAAAAGAGAAGAAAGCTTGCCATTTGCCACAACACGGATGAAGCTTGATGGCATTATGCTAAGTGAAATACGTCATACAGAGAAATACAAATATTGTACAAACACTGTGGAACCTAAAGGGAAACAAATAAACTCATAGATGCAGAGAGCAGACTGGTGGTTGCCAGAGGTGGGTGACAGGGAGGAAGAGGCGGGCAGAAAGCATGCAGGAAGCAAAAGGTACAAACTTCTGGTTAAAATAAGTGACTCATGAGGACGTAACACACAGCACGGTGACTACAGTCAATAAACCTCTACTGCATATCTGAAAGTTGCTAGGAGAATGAATCTTCAAAGTTTTCATCACAGGAAAAAAATTCTGCAACTGTGTATGGTGACAGATGCTAACTAGACTCTTGGTAAACATTTCACAATGTATACAAATATCAAATTGCTACAGTGTACGTCTGATGCTAATATAATTTCATATGTTAATTATATCTCAATTTAAAAAAAAAAAGAGCTGATCTGAAACCTGTATCTTAAAATGAAAAAAAGACTCTGAAACATCTAAAAAAGAGAAGTTTGGCTTAAATATTGCTCCGAAATATAGAAATGATTGAACTTCATGATTTTCTTAAAAGGGCACAGCTTAGGGACTTCCCGGGAGGTAAAGACTCTGCCCACCAAGGCGGGAGACACAGGCTGGTCCCTGGTCCAGGAAGGTCCCGTATGCTCTGGGACAGCTAACCGCGTGCCGTAACTATTGCTCTAGAGCCCAGGAGCCACAGCCACTGAGGCCTGTCCACTCCAGAGACTGCCCTGCACCAGGAGAAGCGGCTGGAGTGGGAAGACCACGCACCTCAGAGAGAGAGCAGCCCCCGCTCCCGCAACTAGAGGAAAGCCTGCACAGGGAAAGGCCCGGATGGCCACGCACGGGAACGAAGCCACTCCTAGAAGAGAGCTGAGCTCAATACTTTCCAAATGTAGGTTAGAGCATAAATAGACGCTATCAAAGTGTTCTCAGAGGTAAAACAAACTTGTAAACAAACTTCAGAATCACCTACTGAATCCCATTAATATATAAAAAGAATTTTTAAAGATAATGTCCTTAAGAAGAATCTGTATCTGACAAAACACTTTGCATTGACTAGATGTTCAATAAATTCTTCCTGAAAGAGAAAAAATTGGAAAAAAAATGGGGAGACTAGAGACTGCATCATCCAACATCCCAGGGCCCAAAGCGCAGCATCACCGGCCATGAGCCATCATTCGAGAATGGATACGGTACCAGAAAGTCTTAAAATTCTTTTCATTGAGCCAAAACTTATCAAAGTTCAAAGGGGGACCCTCGCAGTTACCCCTTGGTGAGATCAGCATCCTTAGCAAGAAGCCTGTTGAGAGAGGTGGAGGCAAGGTTATTACCCACGCCCCTCTCCACGCCCCCAACACCATCCTCCTGTGACCCTGAGGAGCCACATCACCGGAAGGCACGGCTCAGTCCCTGGTCCTCCTCCCGCTCACAGGTCAGTCATGTGACTCAGATCGGCCAGTACAAGCCCCCTGATTCTGAGCCGCGATTGGCCCAAGGTGGAGCACGTGGCACGCAGGGCTAGGACTCTGTGCTCCGAGCGCAGGGGGCCCAGGTTTGATCCCCGATGAGGGAACTAGATCTCACATGCTGCTCCTAAGAGTTTGCCACAACTAAGGCCCGATGCAGCCAAATAAATTACCTACTTCCTTTTTTTAAAAGAAAGAAGTTTAAAGAAGAGTGCTGGCTAATACGCACTCAGTATCAGCGACACTGCACTGCCTGTCCGGTGATAGGGGTGGTCCCCTACCCGCCTCTCCTGGCTCCTTCGCTAGACTAACGACTAACCGTGTCAACAGTGCTACAGTCTTGCTCTCACTAGTTTCACAGTCTTACCTACTGAGTTAATGCCACGAATCAATCAACACTTCAAAGGCATTGTTCTGAGGATAATAAGTGCTGTCAAAAAGAACAAATCTCCTTTGACAGTGATGTCCTAGGAATGAAGATAAGGTGCACGAGAGGGCAGCAAAGTCCCTGCAACCTTCGGCTATGATGTCACCCACTCGCCTCTGATTCAGCCTGAGCCCTACTCACGGCAAGAGCTGAGTCATGGAAAACAGTTAAAGAGACTCAAAGCGACACGCTGCTCAGAATTCCTTCCAACTAAGAAAGCTAGCAAAGCTGGGTGGGAGGGGTTTGCATCAGACAGAACCCAAATTCATAACCTGCTCTGCTGTGTGCTTGCTGTGTGTCTCTGGAAAGACACCTAAGCTCTCTGCAACCTCAGTTCTAACCATAAGACAAGGATGCTTATTGTTCCTAAATCATAGGATTGTTGCAAGGATCCAATGTAATAACAGGGAAGGAAGTGGCCACCAGTTCAGACACAGAGAAAGCATTCAAAATATGCTGCTGCTGCTGCTGCTGCTAAGTCGCTTCAGTCGTGTCCGACTCTGTGCGACCCCATAGACGGCAGCCCACCAGGCTCCCCGGGCCCTGGGATTCTCCAGGCAAGAACACTGGAGTGGGTTGCCATTGCCTTCTCCAATGCATGAAAGTGAAAAGTGAAAGTGAAGTCACTCAGTCGTGTCCGACTCTTCGCGACCCCATGGACTGTAGCCTACTAGGCTCCTCCTTCCATGGGATTTTCCAGGCAAGAGCACTGGAGTGGGGTGCCGTTTCCTTCTCCTTCAAAATATGCTAGCATTCATTTTTAAATTTTTTAGATTTTTATTTTTTTTTGGCCACGCCATTCAGCTTGTGTGATCCCAGTTCCCCAACCAGAGATTGAACCTAGACACCCAGCAGCTTAAGTGTAGAGTCCGAGCCACTGGGCCACCAAAGAAATCCCAATGGTAGGATTCAGGATCGTTTATTCATTCAGTAACCCTGAATGATCCCTTGGCAGCAAAGTCCAGGGTCATGAAACGGAGAATCAAAAGGGTTGGATCAAACATGGATCCTGACTTCAAATAACTTACAGTCTATTAAAAAGGGAGCTAGGACTAGTATTTATATAACTATTAATAAAATAATAATAATACATTTCCTGTGCCAGGCCCTGGAGACTCAGTGACCAATAAGACAATGATCTTTGCCTTCCTGGAGGGTATATTTTATTGGACGAAGCTGGCAATAAATAATTCGGCATTTAATTTAAAGTTCTGCTAAGGACCTCAAAGGAGGAGTCCACAGCATTGGGAGAGCAGTAACAGAGAGTCTAGGGTGGGCTGTCTTGGTGTGAAAGTGATGGATCTTCCCCCCACGCCAGGGAGACCAGGAAGATGCCGGAAGTCAGAAGAGGTGANGACGAAGCTGGCAATAAATAATTCGGCATTTAATTTAAAGTTCTGCTAAGGACCTCAAAGGAGGAGTCCACAGCATTGGGAGAGCAGTAACAGAGAGTCTAGGGTGGGCTGTCTTGGTGTGAAAGTGATGGATCTTCCCCCCACGCCAGGGAGACCAGGAAGACGCCGGAAGTCAGAAGAGGTGATAGAAGGTGGAGGCGGGGCCAAGCACAGGGGGCAGCTTCAGCCTGGCCCCGCAGGGCCCTCAGGAGTGCAGGTTATGGCTGCGGTCAATGAGCCAGGGTATCACACCCCAGGCCATCCGCGCTCAGCCAAGGGATGCCCTGGGAGACACAGGCATAGGCGTTCCCGGGCTCACTGACGGGGCAAGGCAGCCTCGTTGCCGATGGGAACCCTCAGTGCAGTCAGATGGACCACAGGGATGTGTGTGGTGCTCCCAGCACCCATTAAGGTCCAAGGGGCCTTTACCCCATTAGGGGCAGCAGGAAGGCTGCCCTGGCAAAGTGCCCCTGCAGCTAAGCAGGAGTGGCTTGGCAGAGAGCGGGCACAGTGCACTCTGGGATTAGTTTCGGGATGGCTCAGATATAATGTGTCTGTGGGAGGTGGTGAGTCTGGGACCCTGTAGATGCCATTCCCCACATGGGCTCCGTCTGCAGCCCTGGTCCTTTCTGCCAAAGTAGGGCTGATGGCTGCCACTGGTGACACACACACTAACCAGCCAACAAGGGCTGCTACCAGGACGTGCTGGCCAACCTCAGAGCTAAAGGACTTGACCTTTCAGTGGCCGATCCCTTGCTTATCACAAACTCTCCTAAACACGGGGTCCTTGTTGCTCCCAGCACCCCTTCCCGCAGCCCCTTGTGCTGATCGTGTTGCCCCGTGCAGAAGTTCTGAGAGGCTTTGACTTCCCTTGCCAAGCATGTTCCTAGCGCCTACTGAAAAAATGAGGCCCAAGAAACAGGTTTTAAGAGAAATCAGATCTGGATCTATCTATGGCTGGGGGCAGGGTTACTACTGGCATTAGTGGGTGAGGCCAGTGGGTGAGGCTGCTAAACCCCTGCAACGCCAGGACAGCCCCACCACAATCTGGCCCAAAGCGGCAGCTGTGCTGAGGTTGGGAAACCCTGATGGGGAAGAGAGGCAGACTGTGTGGCAACGGGGGATCCACAGTCCACAGCGCCCTCCGCTTTTGCCAAGATAAGTAATGTGATGTGTGTAAGGCGTGCTTTTTTTTTTTCAGTGTCAAGAAACAGAAGCTATATTCAAACTATTTTAAGCATAAAAGGTTTGTTATTCAATAATTGATGACTCCAGACACACCTACTCTGGGGATTCTAATGATATCATCACAAATCAACCTCTCTCCTCCTTCTCCTCCTCCCTGCCTCCCTCTCTATCTGTTCTGTTTCCTCCCTTTTAGCCTCATTTCAAGCAGCCTCTTGATGTGAGAGCTCTAAGGAGCACAGGCGAGTTGCTGTTGGTTAGTCGCTAAGCCATGTCTGACTCTTTTGCAACCCCATGGCCTACAGCCCACCAGGCTTCTCTGTCCGTGAGATGTTCCAGGCAAGAATACTGGGGTGGGTTGGCATTTCCTTCTCCAAGGGATTTTCTCAACCCAGGGATCAAACCTGTGCGTCCTGCATGAGGCACTAGGGAAGCCGGACTCTATGTGAGCCCTCTAAGGAGCACAGACTTACACCTGGCAAAACTGATAGCCCCCTGGGCACTGATAACCCCCCTCTCTAAGCTGCATGGCACTGGAGTGACTTTGAGAAGATACCCCTTGTTCAAGGGCAGAGAAGCCCCAGCGAGATGGTAGGAAGGGTGAAGTGTTTAGAATCGAACTCTATACCCACCAGAGACACTCAGAGGGCTCAAACACACCTTATGTGCTCCAGGACCCAGGAACCCAACAGAGACTGAGCCAGAGCTGTGCTTGGGTATCTCCTGAGGAGGTACAGGTCAGCAGTGGGCTGCTGCACGGTCAGGGGCCCTGGGTGCAGTAGACCTGGGTGTGGCATAAGCCCTCTTGGAGGAGGTCGCCATTAGCCCCACCATAGAGCCGCCAGAACTTACACAGGACGGGGAAACAGATTCTTGGAGGTCACAACAGAAACTTGTGTGCACCAGAACCGGGGAGAAAGGAGCAGGGACCCCTCAAGAGACTGACCCAGACTTGCCGGTGAGTGTCCAGAAATCTCCGGCAGGGGAGTGGTCGGCGGTGGCCTGTTGCAGGGTCAGGGGCACTGAGTGTAGCAGTGTGCACAGGGGCCCTTTTGAAGGAGGTTGCCATTATCTTCATTACCTCCGACCATAGACTGAAGTGAAGTGAGAGTTGCTCAGTCATGTCCAACTCTTTGCGACCCCATGGACTGTCCATGGGATTCTCTAGGCCAGAATACTGGAGTGAGTAGCTTTTTCTTTCTCCAGGGGATCTTCCCAATCCAGGGATGGAACCCAGGTCTTTCACATTGCAGGCATATTCCTGTCTCTTATACACATCTCAATAAATTCTTCCTGAAAGAGAAAAAATTGGAAAAAAAATGGGGAGACTAGAGACTGCATCATCCAACATCCCAGGGCCCAAAGCGCAGCATCACCGGCCATGAGCCATCATTCGAGAATGGATACGGTACCAGAAAGTCTTAAAATTCTTTTCATTGAGCCAAAACTTATCAAAGTTCAAAGGGGGACCCTCGCAGTTACCCCTTGGTGAGATCAGCATCCTTAGCAAGAAGCCTGTTGAGAGAGGTGGAGGCAAGGTTATTACCCACGCCCCTCTCCACGCCCCCAACACCATCCTCCTGTGACCCTGAGGAGCCACATCACCGGAAGGCACGGCTCAGTCCCTGGTCCTCCTCCCGCTCACAGGTCAGTCATGTGACTCAGATCGGCCAGTACAAGCCCCCTGATTCTGAGCCGCGATTGGCCCAAGGTGGAGCACGTGGCACGCAGGGCTAGGACTCTGTGCTCCGAGCGCAGGGGGCCCAGGTTTGATCCCCGATGAGGGAACTAGATCTCACATGCTGCTCCTAAGAGTTTGCCACAACTAAGGCCCGATGCAGCCAAATAAATTACCTACTTCCTTTTTTTAAAAGAAAGAAGTTTAAAGAAGAGTGCTGGCTAATACGCACTCAGTATCAGCGACACTGCACTGCCTGTCCGGTGATAGGGGTGGTCCCCTACCCGCCTCTCCTGGCTCCTTCGCTAGACTAACGACTAACCGTGTCAACAGTGCTACAGTCTTGCTCTCACTAGTTTCACAGTCTTACCTACTGAGTTAATGCCACGAATCAATCAACACTTCAAAGGCATTGTTCTGAGGATAATAAGTGCTGTCAAAAAGAACAAATCTCCTTTGACAGTGATGTCCTAGGAATGAAGATAAGGTGCACGAGAGGGCAGCAAAGTCCCTGCAACCTTCGGCTATGATGTCACCCACTCGCCTCTGATTCAGCCTGAGCCCTACTCACGGCAAGAGCTGAGTCATGGAAAACAGTTAAAGAGACTCAAAGCGACACGCTGCTCAGAATTCCTTCCAACTAAGAAAGCTAGCAAAGCTGGGTGGGAGGGGTTTGCATCAGACAGAACCCAAATTCATAACCTGCTCTGCTGTGTGCTTGCTGTGTGTCTCTGGAAAGGCACCTAAGCTCTCTGCAACCTCAGTTCTAACCATAAGACAAGGATGCTTATTGTTCCTAAATCATAGGATTGTTGCAAGGATCCAATGTAATAACAGGGAAGGAAGTGGCCACCAGTTCAGACACAGAGAAAGCATTCAAAATATGCTGCTGCTGCTGCTGCTGCTAAGTCGCTTCAGTCGTGTCCGACTCTGTGCGACCCCATAGACGGCAGCCCACCAGGCTCCCCGGGCCCTGGGATTCTCCAGGCAAGAACACTGGAGTGGGTTGCCATTGCCTTCTCCAATGCATGAAAGTGAAAAGTGAAAGTGAAGTCACTCAGTCGTGTCCGACTCTTCGCGACCCCATGGACTGTAGCCTACTAGGCTCCTCCTTCCATGGGATTTTCCAGGCAAGAGCACTGGAGTGGGGTGCCGTTTCCTTCTCCTTCAAAATATGCT
>SJYT01032475.1:4707-44615 GCA_006410635.1 Cephalophus harveyi | reverse complement strand
CTAAATTTCCATTAAAAATTTATTTGCGGGCCATCGATGTATCAGAAAATCCAGGGTACTTGGTTCACAATTTATTCACTCATTTACTCCACAAAGACGTCCCGAGTGCCTACTGTGTACTTGCTGTAACGCTGGGGACACTGGACTGAACAATAAAGACGTGTGTTAGTCTGTGTCAGAAATGTTTCCTTGAGGACTGCTGGGCTGAGACAAGAAGGACGAGGAGATGCTAGGAAAGGGAACAGGGCAGAGGGGTTGGAAGAGAAGAGCCTTCTAGAGCAGAGGAAGAGAAAGGGTCAGGAGGGCACATATCAGTGGGGAAACAGTGGGAAGTGGGGACAGATTAAAATGATGTATTAGCATTGGGAACCAGCTAAGTGAGTCCGGCTGGACTTTTCCCTAAAGGCATTGGTACAGTCATTGAACGTTTTTAATGAGGAGAGTGGTGTAGTCAACTTTTACGGGAGAGAAGGGGAAGGGATAAGGTAAGAATCCAAGTGAGAGATGATGGTTACCCATACTACCAGTGGTAGGGAGGGTGGTGATGGAGAGAAGTGTATGGCCTGGGGAATATATAGAGGTTGGGAGAAGGCAATGGCACCCCACTCCAGTACTCTCGCCTGGAAAATCCCATGGACTGAGGGGCCTGGTAGGCTGCAATCCATGGGGTCGTAAAGAGTCGAACACGACTGAGCGACTTCACTTTCACTTTTCACTTTCATGCATTGGAGAAGGAAATGGCAACCCAGTCCAGTGTTCTTGCCTGGAGAATCCCAGGGATGGGGGAGCCTGGTGGGCTGCCGTCTATGGGGTCGCACAAAGTCGGACATGACTGAAGCGACTTAGCAGCAGCAGCAGGGATGATTATGGGAGTGAGGGAGAAAGACGGTTCTGGGTTTCTGGCTCCCATAGTTGAATGAATGCTGCTGCCACAGGTGTTATAAAGCTGACACGGAGACTTTCTTCAGATGTCCCGCCATCTTTGCTTGTCTGTTCATAGTTAAAAGGATGTGATTTGGGGCTTGTGGTGATTGATATAAACAGCATACTGAGCTTCAGTTCAGTTCAGTCGCTCAGTCGTGTCCGACTCTTTGCGACCCCATGAATCGCAGCACGCCAGGCCTCCCTGTCCATCATCAACTCCCGGAGTTCACTCAGACTCACGTCCATCGAGTCGGTGATGCCATCCAGCCATCTCATCCTCTATCGTCCCCTTCTCCTCCTGCCCCCAATCCCTCCCAGCATCAGAGTCTTTTCCAATGAGTCAACTCTTCGCATGAGGTGGCCAAAGTACTGGAATTTCAGCTTTAGCATCATTCCTTCCATTCAATCTTTCCCAGCATCAGGGTCTTTTCAAATGAGTCAGTTCTTCACATCAGGTGGCCAAAGTATTGGAGTTTCAGCTTCCGCATCAGTCCTTCCAACACCCAGGACTGATCTCCTTTAGGATGGACTGGTTGCATCTCCTTTTAGTCCAAGGGACTCTCAAGAGTCTTCTCAACACCACAGTTCAAAAGCATCAATTCTTCGGCACTCAGCTTTCTTTATAGTTCAATTCTCACATCCATACATGACTACTGAAAAAGGCAAAGCTTTGACTAGACAGACCTTTGTTGGCAAAGTAATGTCTCTGCTTTTTAATATGCTGTCTGCTGCTGCTGCTAAGTCCCTTCAGTCGCGTCCGACTCTGTGCGACCCCATAGATGGCAGCCCACCAGGCTCCCCCGTCCCTGGGATTCTCCAGGCAAGAACACTGGAGTGGGTTGCCATTTCCTTCTCCAATGCATGAAAGTGAAAAGTGAAAGGGAAGTCGTTCAGTTGTGTCTGACTCTTCGTGACCCCATGGACTGCAGCCTACCAAGCTCCTCCATCCATGGGATTTTCCAGGCAAGAGTACCAGAGTGGGGTGAATATGCTGTCTAGGTTGGTCATAACTTTTCTTCCAAGGAATAAGTGTCTTTTAATTTCATGGCTTCAGTCACCATCTGCAGTGATTTTAGAGCCCCCCAAAATAAAGTCTATCACTGTTTCCACTGTTTCCCCATCTATTTGCCATGAAGTGATGGGATCAGATACCATGATCTTAGTTTTCTGAACGTTGAGTTTTAAGCCAACTTTTTCACTCTCTGCTTTCACTTTCATCAGGAGGCTCTTTAGTTCTTCTTCACTTTCTACCATAAGGGTGGTATCATCTGTGTATCTGAGGTTATTGATATTTCTCCCGGCAATCTTGATTCCAACTTGTGCTTCCTCTAGCCCAGCATTTCTCATGATGTACTATGCATACAAGTAAAATAAGCAGGGTGACAGCCTTGACGTACTCCTTTCCCAATTTGGAACCAGCCTGTTGTTCCAAGTCCAGTTCTAACTGTTGCTTCCTGACCTGCATACAGGTTTCTCAAGAGGCAGGTTAGGTGGTCTGGTATTCCCATATCTGGAAGAATTTTCCACAGTTTGTTGTGATCCACACAGTCAAAGGCTTTGGCATAGTCAATAAAGCAAAAGTAGATGTTTTTCTGTAACTCTCTTACTTTTTTGATGATCCAGCAGATGTTGGCAATTTGAAATCTGGTTCCTCTGCCTTTTCTAAATCCAGCTTAAACATCTGGAAGTTCACAGCTCACATACTGTTGAAGCCTGGCTTAGAGAATTTTGAGCATTACTTTACTAGCGTGTGAGTTGAGTACAATTGTGCTGTAGTTTGAACATTCTTTGGCATTGCCTTTCTTTAGGATTGGAACGAAAACTGACGTTTTCCAGTCCTGTGGCCACTGCTGAGTTTTCCAAATTTGCTGACATATTGAGTGCAGCACTTTCACAGCATCATCTTTTAGGATTTGAAATAGCTCCACTGGGATTCCATCATCTCCACTACCTTTGTTTATTGTGATGCTTCCTAAGGCCCACTTGACTTTGCATTCCAGGATGTCTGGCTCTAGGTGAGTGATCACACCATTGTGGTTTTCTGGGTCATGAGGATCTTCTTTGTATAGTTCCTATGAAGACCTACAAGACCTTCTAGAACTAACACCCAAAAAAAATGTCCTTTTCATTATAGGGGACTAGAATGCAAAAGTAGGCAGTCAAGAAACATCTAGAGTAACAGGCATATTTGGCCTTGGAGTACAGAATGAAGCAGGGCAAAGGCTAATAGAGTTTTGCCAAGAGAACACACTGGTCATGCCAAACACCCTCTTCCAACAACACAAGAGAAGACTCTACACATGGACATCACCAGATGGTCAACTGAAATCAGATTGATTATATTCTTTTCAGCCAAAAATGGAGAAGTTCTATACAGTCAGCAAAAACAAGACTGGGAGCTGACTGTGGCTCAGATCATGAACTCCTTATTGCCAAATTCAGACTTAAAGAAAATAGGGAAAACCACTAGACCATTCAGGTATGACCTAAATCAGATTACATACACGTGAGTGAAAGTCACTCAGTTGTGTCCGACTCTTTGCGACCCCATGGACTATACAGTGCATGGACTTCTTCAGGCCAGAATACTGGAGTTGGTATCCTTTCCCTTCTCCAGGTGATCTTCCCAACCCAGGGGTCAAACCCAGGTCTCCCACATTGCAGGTGGATTCTTTACCAGCTAAGCCACAAGGGAAGCCCAGTTACATGCATATGTATAACTGAATCACTTTGCTGTATACCTGATATCAACATAACATTGTTAATCAACTGTACTCCAATATAAGATAAACAGTTAAAAAAAAAAAAACTGACCAGTAAGATGTGAGTAGAACTGGATCATGTCCCTCAAAAGAGAAGCTTCTCACTGTCTACTTCCTCTTCTTTCTTGCTCCCTGGAAAATGGCAAAACGAAACGTGGACTAGGAAGGGAAGCCATGTATGAAGGAAGGCAAAACAGCTCCACCAGTCTAAGTCCTAGGCCAGTTCGGGGAGCTGAGGTTCCTTCCTCCCTTGGATCAGCCACAGAGTTCTGGACCATTACACAAGAGAAAATGGACTCTCTTCCATTAAAAACTACTGTTTGCTCAGAATTGTTTGTTACGGCGGCTTATCCTACTCCCTAGGTAACACACGGGGGTTCTATATGCTTTATTCTCTGCCTGATCTGCACGACCTGAAACAGTGCACAGCACAGAGCGTGTGCTCAGTAAAAATCTGATGAATAACTCCAAAAGTAGTATCTTTCTCTGATCCACGTTCCCCTCGTGCTAATATCTTTTTCTCTCCTTCTTTTTTCCATCCAAGCTTTTGTGAAAGTGCGTTCTTCTCATATTGCTGCCAGTTCCTTGTTCCCTAAAGTCCCTATATGAATGTGACCCTTTTCTCATTATGCTTAAAATTGATTCTCCTCCACTAAACTGTGCTTATTGTGAGCAAAACTGAAGAATATCTCTTAGAAGCTGCCCGCCGTCCATTTCTTCTTCTTCCTTCCTGCTGTCTGGAAAATGGCAGATGGTATTTTTCTCGTAGGTAGATGGCACTAGAGGTCATCTACCTGCCAATGCAGGAGACATAAGGGATGTTGGTTCCATCCCTGGGTCAGGAACATCATTTTTTGGAGGAGGGCATGGCAACCCACTCCAGTATTCTTGCCTGGTGAATCCCATAGACAGAGGAGCCTGGTGGGCTACAGTCCACAGGGTCACAAAGAATCAGACACAAGTGAAGTGTCTTAGCATGCACTCAAGTGAACTTTTAGTATAGAACTTTGAATTTCCTAGAGTACCTGATTACATAATATGTATTCAAAAATATTTACAGATTGCGAGAATGCACTATATTTGTTGGAAGAGGAAACTGTATCAGGGAATTTAACAGACTGATCTGAGGTTACACTACCTGCCTTCATCAAACATTTATTCTTATGATGCCAGAGTTGCTGGCCTTAGTGTTTGTTTTGTTCATTTAAACTTCTGTAGATGCTTTTGAACTGTGGTGTTGGAGAAGACTCTTAAGAGTCCCTTGGACTGCAAGGAGATCCAACCAGTCCATTCTGAAGGACATCAACCCTGGGATTTCTTTGGAAGGAATGATGCTAAAGCTGAAACTCCAGTACTTTGGCCACCTCATGCGAAGAGTTGACTCATTGGAAAAGACTTTGATGCTGGGAGGGATTGGGGGCAGGAGGAGAAGGGGACAACCGAGGATGAGATGGCTGGATGGCATCACTGACTTGATGGACGCGAGTCTCCACTAGACCATTCAGGTATGACCTAAATCAAATCCCTTATGATTATACAGTGGAAGTGACAAATAGATTCAAGGGACTAGATCTGATAGAGTGCCTGAAGAACTATGGATGGACAGGAGTACACCGTGACATTGTACAGGAGGCAGGGATCTAACCATCCCAAGAAAAAGAAATGCAAAAAAGCAAAATGATTGTCTGAGGAGGCCTTACAAATAGCTGTGAAAAGAAGAGAAGTGAAAGCAAAGGAGAAAAGGAAAGTTATACCCATTTGAATGCAGAGTTCCAAAGAATATCAAGGAGAGATAAGAAAGCCTTCCTCAGCAATCAATGCAAAGAAATAGAGGAAAACAATAGAATGGGAAAGACTAGAGATCGCTTCAAGAAAATTAGAGATACCCAGGGAATATTTCATGCAAAAATGGGCACAATAAAGGACAGAAATGATATGGACCTAACAGAAGCAGAAGATATTAAGAGGTGGCAAGAATACACAGAAGAACTGTACAAAAAAGATCTTCACAACTCAGTAAATCAAAATGGTGTGATCACTCACCTAGAGCCAGACATCCTGGAATGCGAAGTCAAATGGGCCTTAAGAAGCAGGACTATGAACAAAGCTAGTGGAGGTGATGGAATTCCAGTTGAGCTGTTTCAAATCCTAAAAGATGATGATGTGATAGTGTTGCACTCAATATGCCAGCAAATTTGGAAAACTCAGCAGTGGCCACAGGACTGGAAAAGGTCACTTTTCATGCTAATCCTAAAGAAAGGCAATGCCAAAGAATGCTCATACTACTGCACAATTGCACTCATCTCACACACTACTAAAGTAATGCTCAAAATTCTCCAAGCCAGACTTCCACAGTAAATGAACCGTGAACTTCCAGATGTTCAAGCTGGATTTAGAAAAGACAGAGGAACCAGAGATCAAATTACCAACATCTGCTGGATCATGGAAAAAGCAAGAAAGTTCCAGAAAAACATCTATTTCTGCTTCATTGACTATACCAAAGCCTTTCACTGTGTGGATCACCACAAATTGTGGAAAATTCTTCAAGAGATGGGAATACCAGACCACCTGACCTGCCTTCTGAGAAATCTGTATGCAGGTCAGAAAGCTATAGTTAGAACTGGACATGGAACAACAGACTGGTTCCAAACTGGAAAAGGAGTACATCAAGGCTGATAGTGTCACTCTGCTTATATAACTAATATGCAGAGTGCATCATGAGAAATGCTGGACTGGATGAACACAAGCTGGAATCAAGATTGGCAGGTGAAATATCAATAGCCTCAGATATGCAGATGACACCACCCAGCTGGTGACTGCAGCCATGAAATTAAAAGATGCTTGCTCCTTAAAAGAAAAGTTATGAACAACCTAGACAGCATATTAAAAAGCAGAGACATTACTTTGTCAACAAAGGTCCACCTAGTAAAAGCTATAGTTTTTCCAGTAGTCATGTATGGATGTGAGAGTTGGACTATAAAGAAAGCTGAGCACCGAAGAACTGATGCTTTTGAACTGTGGTGTTGGAGAAGACTCTTGAGAGTCTCTTGGACTGCAAGCAGATCCAACTAGTCCATCCTAAAGGAAATCAGTCCTGAATATTCATTAGAAGGACTGATGCTGAAGCTGAAACTGCAATACTTTGGCCACCTGATGCAAAGAACTTACTCACTGGAAAAGACTGATGCTGGGAAAGATTGAAGGAGGCAGGAGAAGAGGATGAGGACGACAGAGGATGAGGTGGTTGGATGGAATCACCAATTCAATGGATGGGTTTGAGCAAGCTCTTGGAGTTGGTGATGGACAGGGAGGCCTGGCATGCTGCAGTCCATGGGGTCACAAAGAGTCAGACACGATTGAGCGACTGAACTGAACTGAACTGATTGGCAGGAGAGTTCCTTTTTTCCAATACTGTAGTTAGGTCATGATTTAGGAACTGGGTTAGTTTTCTATCTGGAGTGACTTGACCATCCGTGAATTAAGCAGTGACCAGGGCATACAGTACTCTCATAGATAAGGCCAAGTCAGCTTTCCATATCTGGAGCCAGGGTAGGTAAAGCCACCCAGAATCATATACTGAGATTAGTTTTCCAGGAAAATATGGTGCCTTCTGTGTGACTGTGTATTCAATCCTCACATCAACCCTGGAACAGAGTTGGCATACTGCACCCATTGCACAGACACGGAATCCATCAGAAGGCCACGTGGCAGAGGAGTTGAGCTTGGCAATGGTGGGGGTCAGACAGCCGTGGTTCAGTTCCCAGCTCGACAACTGACGCTGCTCAGTTACTTCCCCTCTGTGTTTGGTTTTCTTATCTGCAAACGGAAATGGTCTGTTGTGGGAATTAAGTTGTTATAAATCAAGGGCATTGATCAATCACCAGGCAGAGACTAAGCACTTAATAAATGTCATTCATCATTTTTAAGGGGGCTTCCCTGGAGACTCAGATGGTAAAGGACCTGCCTGCTGTGCAGGAGACCCGGGTTTGATACCTGCATCAGGCAGATGCCGCTGGACCAGGGAATGGCACCCCACTCCAGTATTCCTGCCTGGAGAATGCCAAGGACAGAGGAGCCTGGAGGGCTCTACTTCACGGGGCCACAGAGTCAGGTACGACTGAGCAACGAACACTTTCATCACTTTTGAGAACTAACCCAAGCTGCTCATTTTTATAAAACGGGAAACTGAGATCTGGAGAGGAAACTTCTCTTCCAGGGTTAGGGAGGCAGGACAAAAGAACCGAGCTGTCCTGGCCCAGCGCGGCTCTCTCTGAGCTGGGGACACAGCTGAAGGGTTCATTGCCCTCTGAACGTCATCAGTCCCAATGGTTGGAAACACACCCAGGACCAGCACTAGCTGATTTGATAGCTTCCATCCAGGCCCGCCTCCCCAGTGGAACTCTGCGGGGGCACAGATCCTGCCCTTCCTTGTCGGGGTTGCTCATCCAGCTCTGGCACCTGCAGAGGGTGAGGTGGGCTTGCGGGGTCCTCCACACACAGCCCTGGCTTTCCCTAGCCTCCCTCCCTCCTTCTCGGGCTCCCTGAAAATCCATCAGCCTCCTGATATTTATTACCTGCTCATTCCACTCATGCCTTAGCTGCAGAAAGAGAAGCTGTGTGCCTTTCAGACAGCATGAGAGGCAGAGAGAAGAGAAGGTTATGGCCGTGTTTACTTAGTGCTGTTTTCCCGGCTGCCTCACAGTCCAGCTGCTTATTATCAACCAAAGAGCTTTTTCAGATAAGCACCCGACGGCTGCTATGATGACATAGGGCCTAGGTGGAGAGGCAAAGACAAAGGCTAATTTAAAAATTGAATTGCTCTCTCCCTGATCATCTCAGAGAATGGGGCAAGATAATGAGCAGGGGTGAGAGGCAGTTAGGGTGGACAGCCCCCCTGGCGGGAGGCACTCATTTCCGCAGAGGTTAGAGCCAGGGTAGCTCAGACGGTGGAGAGAACTCAGGCTCACGAGTGTTCACCACGTGCCAGACACGATGCATTATTCCACAGTGCCCACAAGGCCCTTATACAAATGGAAACGTCTCCAGCACCCCCACTTTACAGATGGGGAAACAGGCTGACAGAGGCCAAGTCACTGGGATAAAATCATGCTGCCTGTGAGCAGAGAGGTCAGGGTTTGAAAGCAGGTGGCCTGGCTCTCAATCCCATGAACTTGGATCTGATGCTAAATGGACCCCAGGCACAGGGAGCTGACATTTCCCAGATCTGAAGGTGCGTTTTGAGTTAATCAGCTACTCGTTTAACAAATATATACTAACTGCCAGTCCATTAGCCACTATGAGTTGGGGACCACCAAACTGTCTCTTGTTTCCTTGCAGAACAGGCTTATATTTGGTTGGCCAAAATGTTCATAACATCTTACAAAAAAAACTCAAGCAAACTTTCTGGCCAGCCTCCTGCATATGCTGGCAGAGGGAACCCAGGCTGATTCTGAAGGAGAGCCTGACGCAGGACAGCAGGTGGGGGTCCAGGGTTTCCCTCTCTGGTGACCAGGAGCAGGTCCACCACGAAGACCATGTGGGGCAGGGGTTACACCACTGAGAGACCTCAGTTTCAATCCCCGTCTCCCCTCCCATGGGCCAGGTGCCACTGCAGGAACGTGGCACAGTCTCTCCAAACATTTTTTTTCCTCTTAGCACAAAATGGAGAAAATAGTCGTATCTACCGCTTGCCGTTCTTGTAAAGATTAAACAAAGACCGTTATCATTCAGCTAAAGTCCCACGTTTCACTGCAGGAACAAGGCTGTGGACAGCTCCCCCGCTGCTCTGAACAGTCAGGCGTCGTTTTTTCATCACCCGGGTGCCCCTGGCCTCAGGAACCCCTGGCCACCTGCTGAAATTGCCTTGCGTCCTGTGCCCCCTGGTGGAACCAAAACCTTCTGCATTGATCACACGCGGCCGCCCCCTGGCGGGCATCAGTTGACACTATTTTCACTGTGAAACCCCAACCGAGTGTCTCCTTAGGAGTTTGAGTGAGTGGATAACAGTGGGCATATTGACAGAACTTCTCCTTACTAAAAACTCCTCCCACTCATGATCTGAGATCACCTGCGGTCAAGCCACTTCTGACTGTCCTGATTCTCCATTAAACACAGTAGCTATGCAAAGCCTGCCTAGGGCGGTAATAGCCAACACATTTAGCACCTCCCCAGTGCCAAGCGAGGCTTAGGCACTGCATAAACATGAGCCCACAGAACCGTCTCCCGCTGCGGCTGTGACAATGCCGTAGCTCAGAAAGGACCATCCTTTGTCCCCAAACCACCCTCCCTGCAGGAGACAGAACTGGGCTTCACACCAAAGTCTCCGGGAAGCAGAGCGTTTCTGCTGGCGGTCAGTCTGTCTGCAGGAGTGGAGGCCCGTGACTGCGTTCTTGGCTGCTTGTCCTCACCAGCCTTCAGAGAGATGGGAACACACCCCAGGAGTCCCCGAGGCCAGACCACAAGCCCCGAGTAACAGCCTGCACCCTCCAGGTTTCCAAAACCAGCTACGTCCCAGCTCAAGAGGCGTGCTTCACACTCGTCACCACCTATGACATTAGCATGACTTGACCCTTGTTGTAACCCAGAGTCACTACTTTCCTATCTAACGGCTGCATTAAACAGTGTCTGTGAGTGAGAGAGGATAGGACTCAACCAAATCTGGATTAAGAGGGGGAAAAACCCATAAAATTTGCTGGCACATACAGCTAGAAAGCTCAGGGGCAAAGGTTAATTCTGGCAAGAAGGACCAAGGCCCTTAAATCGTCCTGGGGATGTCTGCTCCGTGATCCCACCTTCCTAGGCACCAGCTTTACGCTCAGATATTCTTTTCCTGGGGCTTCCCACGTGGCTCCCTGGTAAAGAATCCACCTGCCAAGCAGGAGACTCAGGCTAGACCCCTGAGTCGGGAAGATCCCCTGGAGAAGGGAAGGCAGCCCGCTCTAGTGTTCTCGCCTGGTGAATCCCATGGACAGAGGAGCCTGGTGGGCTATGCAGTTCACGGGGTCACAAAGAGTCGGACACGACTTACTGATGAAACAACAATAATGCTTTTCCTGTCAACAGCAGAACAGCACGAGGACGTGCAGGCAGACACCCCTGCTCAGCCGTCCTGGTTGGAACAAAGCCTCCGGCGCTCAGTCCTTTCAGTAGAGACCTCGGTCTGCGCCACTGGTCTACTGGGGTGGGGTGGTCACAGGCCAACCCCGCACCAGTGACTTCCTGTGATGAGGGAGGGCCGACATCTGACTGGACGGACCGGGGTCACGGGAGCGTTCCCACACCCTGAGGATGGGAAGCCCCATGAGAGAGAGAAAGACAGAGAGAGAGAGAGAGAGAGAGAGGAAGAGAGAGAGGAAGAGAGAGAGAGAGAGGAAGAGAGAGAGAGAGAGAGAGAGAGGGAGAGGGAGAGAGAGGGAGAGGAAGAGAGAGGGAGAGGGGGAGAGAGGGAGGGGGAGAGAGAGACAGACCGCAGTCCTCCAGGTGGAGACCCAGGAGCCAGCCACTAGCACCCGAGGGTGCCGCGGGAGATGCCAGCCACACCAGGGCCGCAGGCGCCCGCGAGTCGCCGCTCTGCTTTCTGCTCTCCAAGTCAAAAGGCGCTTCGGGTCTGACGCTCCTTCCTCCGGCCCCTGTTTCCCGACCTTGTGCGGCGGCTTGAGAAGCAGCGCGAAACAGCGCAAGAAGCCGTGAAGCCCTGAGCACGTTCAGGAGAGCAGGGGACAGAGACAGAGGAAGAGAGAGGAGGCTGCGTTCCTCTCCCACGGTTTCACAGCAGCAGGAGGTCTCTGGCTTATGGACACACACTGAAGAATCTTTTCATGAGGGCTGTTCTGTGAGAAAAAGTCATTTAAGCAAAGGGGCACTTGGCTTCTCCTTTTAAATGGAAATTTCAATTAGTCTGAAGAAGCTAATTACACCATCCTCTAATAACCACACTTGTGATTCCGCAAATCCTCTATTAATTGATTCAACCGTCTGCCCCCAAACTAAGAATCAGCAAACAGGTAGAAAAAGACAAAGAAAGAAGCAGCAGTGGGGAAAAAAAGACAAAGATAAAGACATGGCGTGCTGTCTGCTGGGCAGGCAAGGTGCAGGAGACAAGTGCAGGAGAGTTATTGAAAATTGTGGCTGGTGAGAGATTTGGGAGATTCTTCCTACGGATCAAATGAGCTTTCGCAGGCTGCTTGCAGCACACAATGCTAGCAGGATGCGTCTTGCTGCCACAGCATCTCAAAGGGAAAGCAATTCCACAGAACTGGTCCTGACAAGTAAAAAGAGCTACTGGATCCAACTCTCCTCCCCAGGGGGTTAGGAAGAAGCTACAAATAGCAGCTTTCTGTGGGGGTAGAGAGGACAGCGACGCAGAAGCTAAAAACTAGGAGATTCCAATCTGGCTTTGAAGAAAATGACCACATCTGTCCGCCTGCAACTCACAGTGTAGGACCCTCTAATCTATGACCCAGACTGGCCTGGGCTCAAACCCTGGTTCTGCTTCTGACCAGCCACATGGCCCTGGGTAAGACATCCTTGACTCAATTTTCCCACCTACTAATTGGAGAGAATAAGCATCATTTACATTGTAGGGATCTGTTGACAACTAAGTGGGCTAATGTCTATATACTGTTCAGCACAGGTTCTTGAACATGGTAAGAAATTAATAAATACTTAATGTATAGTCAGACTAGTGTGGCACTAGCGGTAAAGAATCCACCTGCCAATGCAGGACACGTAAGAGACCTGGATTTGATCCCCGGGTCAGGAAGAGCCCCTGGAGAAGGGAATGGCAACCCACTTCAGTATTCCTGCTTGAAGAATCCCATGGACAGAGGAGCCTGGTGGACTACAGTCCATGGGGTCACAAAGAGTCAGACATGACTGAAGCGACTTGGTACAATTGGCCAGCTGTTACCCTAACAGCCATGAAATTAAAAGACGCTTACTCCTTGGAAGAAAAGTTATGACCAACTTAGATAGCATATTGAAAAGCAGAGACATTACTTTGCCAACAAAGGTCTGTCTCGTCAAGGCGGACCTTGCCTAGTTTTTCCAGTAGTCATGTATGGATGTGAGACTTGGACTGTGAAGAAAGCTGAGCGCCAAATAATTGATGCTTTTGAACTGTGGTGTTGGAGAAGACTCTTGAGAGTCCCTTGGACTGCAAGGAGATCCAACCAGTCCATTCTGAAGGAGATCAGCCCTGGGATTTCTTTGGAGGGAATGATGCTAAAGCTGAAACTCCAGTACTTTGGCCACCTCCTGTGAAGAGTTGACTCATTGGAAAAGACTCTGATGCTGGGAGGGATTGGGGGCAGGAGGAGAAGGGGACGACCGAGGATGAGATGGCTGGATGGCATCACGGACTCAATGGATGTGAGTCTGAGTGAACTCTGGGAGTTGGTGATGGACAGGGAGGCCTGGCGTGCTGCAATTCATGGGTTCGCAAAGAGTCGGACACGACTGAGTGACTGAACTGACTGACTGACCCTAATGATGATGCATGAGAAATCAGAGGCATCCAGTAACAAGGTTTATCTCCACACACACACTCGCAGTTGGGCTGGAATTCAGCCTGGCTTGGTTTCAGGGTGAGGTTGGCCTAGGTCTACTCCGTGTCTCTCTCATCCTCCTAGGCTGGGTAGCTACAGAGACATGATCTCTTCCTGGAGAAATGCTGCTTCAGGGAACAACTGTAACCCAAGAAGCACACTCCAAGGCTCTGCTCATATCTGCTGACTTCCCATTGGCCAAAGAAAGTCACATGACCAAAACAAAAGTCAGGGGCAGAGGAATGTACCCATGGAGATGAGAGGGGAGGAATTCTATTTGCCAAATAATTATCTGACCTAGCATAATCATTTTATTTATATGTGACGAGAACATAAATTATATTGCAAAGCAAGCTGAGATATGAGTATGAGATGGGTGTCTATTATGGACTTAATTGTGTCCCCCCAAATTCTTATGTTAAAGCCCCAGCTCTTGGTGTAACTGTATTTGGAGACAGGGCCTTTAAAGAGGTAATTATGGTCACTAGCACTAGCAAGGTCAGAAGGGGACTTTCCTGGTGGTTGAGACAGTAAAGGGTCTGCCTTCAGGCCAGGAGACCCAGGTTCAATACCTGGGTTGGGAAGATCCTCTGGAGAAGGGAATGGCAACCCAGTTCCCTCCTCTTGCCTGGGGAATCCCATGGACAGAGGAGTCTGGTGGGCTACAGTCCATGGAGTTGCAAAGACTCTATGGGGTCACAAAGAGTCAGATATGACTAAGCAACTAACACACACACACACACACACAGAGTCAGAAGAACAGGGCCCTAATCCAATAGAATCCTTATAAGAAGAGGAGGAGACCTGAGGTGTGTGCACACAGAGCGAAAGGCCACGTGAGGACACAGCGAGAGGTGGCTGTCTGCAAGCCAAGCAGAGGCCTCGGGAGAGGCCAAGCCCGCCAACGCCTTGACCTTGGACTCCCAGCCTCCGAGACTGCGAGGAGGTCGCTTCTCCTGCCTGAGCCACCGCGTCTATGGCACTTTGTTGGCAGAGCTGCAGTAGACTAATCAGTGGGGGAAATAAACGCTAGAGCAGAAGGGTGTCACTCAGAGAAGAACCACATTCTGTGGCAAAGCTATTCGCAGGTCATAAGCCGGGTGGTGATTTGACAGGTGGAGGTGGACGAGTCAGGAGGATGGCGTCCAGGTGCAGCGTCGGCCCGAGCCCGAGCTCCAGTGAGGACAGAGGACTGACCTGCCGCCTCGCTGAGCTCGGTTGCAGACACAGCATTAGGCTCTTCACACCAGGCCCCTGTTCATCCTCAAACAACCCTGAAAATCGCATGCTCTCAGTAGCCCACATTGTAAGGATGAAGAAGCAGATTTGTGAAGATGAAGGTTAACATCCAAGGACATGATGCAGCAGAAGTGGAATAGGTAAGCAATTTCTACTCATTGGTCTCCTGTAGCTGAGGTCTAGAATACAAGACTCTGTGACATAACAATGAACGAGCCATGTTCTCCTAAGAAATATCAGACACATTGTGAAGGAGGGATGCAAAGGGTCCCCAAGGCAGGGAGAACTGCAGAGCAGGAGGGAGAGAAACAGAGAGGAGAAAGGCAGGACCCATTCATTAGGAAAAAACAGCAGCTAAGAGTTATCAGGAGCATGTCAGGCACTGTTCGAAGCACTGCTCACCTCTGGCCATCAGCTGACTTACTCTGCACAGGAACGAGCCCTGTGACAGGTTCTGATGGGGTTCCCGTTCCGGGGCTCCCCAGGTGGTTCAGTGGTGGAGAACACGTCTGCCAGTTCAAGAGATACGGGCTTGATCCTCGAGCCGGAAAGATCCCACATGACGTGGAGCAACAAAGCCCATGAGCCGCAGCTATGGAACCCGTGCTCCAGGGCCCGTGAGCCGCAACTCCTGAAGCCATGCGCCCAGAGCCCGCGCTCTGCACCAAGAGAAGCCGCTGCGGTGAGAAGCCCGTACGCCAAACTAGAGAGGAGACCCCGCTCGCCACAACTAGATAAAAGCCCCCGCTGCAGTGAAGACCCAGCTCAGCTCAGTCGCTCAGTCGTGTCCGACTCTGCGACCCCATGGACTGCAGCACGCCAGGCCTCCCTGTCCATCACCAACTCCCGGGATTTACCTAAACTCATGTCCATTGAGTCGGCGATGCCATCCAACCATCTCATCCTCTGTCGTCCCCTTCTCCTCCCGCCCTCAGTCTTTTCCAGCATCAGGGTCTTTTCAAATGAGTCCCTTCTTCACATCAGATGGCTAGAGTATTGGAGTTTCAGCTTCAGCATCAGCCCTTCCAATGAACACCCAGGACTGATCTCTTTTAGGATGGACTGGTTGGATCTCCTTGCAGTCCAAGGGACTCTCGAGAGTCTTCTCTACACCACAGTTCAAAAGCATCAACTCTTCAGCACTCAACCCGAAGCCTGAAGCCCCAGCACAACCAAAAATAATATATACATACAATTTTAAAGAAAGTTCCCTTCTGCAGATGAGAAACCTGAGCCACGCCCCGCTGCGAGTCAGCCGCAGAAGTCAAGACCGTAAGTCAGGCAGCCTGAACAGAGTCCACAGCCCCCGCTCTTGCCTGTCTCCTGCCTCTCGCTCTGCCGGAACACATTTCAGGAAGAAATTAATCTTGCTAAAGAACTGCTTTGATTCTGACTCTTCATTCACAAAGCGTCAGTGGTCTCCAGTGCCCTCAGGACAAAGTCCAAATCATCAACTTGGCATTCAAGGTCACGTTCAACCTGTCCCCATTCGCCACTTACAGCTTTCATTTCAAAATGACCTGCTAATCCATATGCACGCAAACACCCCAAAGTGGCCCCCTACCCCCGGTCCGGGTTGGCCTCTCATCCTCCTGATCACACTCACTTGCCCACAACAGGGCGCCGGCCCAGCGGCCGCTCCAGAGCCAGGCCCAGTGCTGGAGCCCGGAGCCCGCGGCCCGCACAGGGCGCCACCTGGTGGCAGGACTCTGCTCGGACGTAATGACTAGGTGGACTCGGGGCTCTGGGGCTGCTTCTGCCAGTTCTTGCTCTCAAATCCCTATGATTCCACAGTGGAAGTGACAATAGATTCAAGGGATTAGGTCTGATAGACAGAGTGCAGGATGAACTATGGGCAGAGGCTTGTGACATTACAGGAGGCAGGGATCAAGACTATCCCCAAGAAAAAGAAATGCAAAAAGGCAAAATGGCTGTCTGAGGAGGCCTTACAAATAGCTCTGAAAAGAAGAGAAGTGAAAAGCAAAGGAGAAAAGGAAAGTTATACCCATCTGAATGCAGAGTTCCAAAGAATATCAAGGAGAGATAAGAAAGCGTTCCTCAGAAATCAATGCAAAGAAATAGAGGAAAACAATAGAACGGAAAAGACTAGAGATCTCTTCAAGAAAATTAGAGATAACCAGGGAACATTTCATGCAAAGATGGGCTCAATAAAGGACAGAAATGGTAGGGACCTAACAGAAGCAGAAGATATTAAGAAGAGGTGGCAAGAATACACAGAAGAACTGTACAAAAAAGATCTTCGTGATCCAGATAATCCTGACAGTGGGATCACTCGCCTAGAGCCAGACATCCAAGAATGTGAAGTCGAGTGGGCCTTAGGAAGCATCCCTGCAAACAAAGCTAGTAGAGGTAACAGAATTCCAGTTGAGCTATTACAACTCTTAAAAGATGATGCTGTGAAAGTGTTGTACTCAACAGGCCAGCAACTTTGGAAAACTCAGCAGTGGCCACAGGACTGAAAACGGCCCGTTTTCATTCCAATACCAAAGAAAGGCAAAGCCAAAGAATGCTCAAACTACCACACAGTTGCATTTGTCTCACATGCTGGCAAAGTAATGATCATAATTCTCCAAGCCAGGGTTCAACAGTACGTGAACCATGGACTTCCAGATGTTCAAGCTGGTTTTAGAAAAGGCAGAGGAACCAGGGATCAAATTGCCAACATCTACTGGATCATAGAAAAAACAAGAGATCCAGAAAAACATCTATTTCTGTTTTATTGACTATGCCAAAGCCTTTCATAGTGTGGATCACAACAAACTGTGGAAAATTCTTCAAGAGATTGGAATACCAGACTATCTGACCTACCTCTTAAAAATCTGTATGCAGGTCAGGAAGCAACAGTTAGAACTGGACATGGAACAGCAGACTGGTTCCAAATAGGAAAAGGAGTACATCAAGGCTGTATATTGTCACCCTGTTTATTTAACATATATGCAGAGTACATCATGAGAAATGCCAGGCTGAATGAAGCTCAAGCTGGAATGGAGATTGCTGGGAGAAATATCAATAACCTCAGATATGCAGATGACATCACCCTTATGGCAAAAAGCGAAGAAGAACTAAAGAGCCTCTTGATGAAAGTGAAACAGGAGAGTGAAAATGTTGGCTTAAAACTCAACATTCAGAAAACTAAGATCATGGCATCCAGTCCCATCACTTCATGACAAATAGATGGGGAAAGAATAGAAACAGTGACAGACTTTATTTTGTGGGGGCTCCAAAATCACTGCAGATGGGTGACTGCAGAAATTAAAAGATACTTGCTTCTTGGAAGAAAAGTTATGATCAACCTAGACAGCATATTAAAAACAGAGACATTACTTTGCCAACAAAGGTCTGTCTAGTCAAAGCTATGGTTTTTCCAGTAGTCATTTATGGATGTGAGAGTTGGACAAGAAAGAAAGCTGAGCACTGCAGAACTGGTGCTGTTGAACTGTGGTGCTGAAGAAGACTCTTGAGAGTCCCTTGGACTGCAAGGAGATCCAACCAGTCCATTCTAAAGGAAATCAGTCCTGAGTGTTCATTGGAAGGACTGGTGCTAAAGCTGAAGCTTCAATACTTTGGCCACCTGAGCAAAGAAGTGACTCATTTGAAAAGACCCTGATGCTGGGGAAGATTGAAGGCGGGAGGAGAAGGGGAAGAGAGAAGATGAGATGGTTGGATGGCATCACCGACTCAATGGACATGAGTTTGAGTAAGCTCCAGGAGGTGGTAATGGACAGGGAAGTCTGGCATGCTGCAGTCCACGGGGTTGCAAAGAGTCAGAAAAGACTGAGCGACTGAACTGACTGACTGTTCTGCCGGGAATTGGGACCTTCTCTGTTATCTGGTACCCACTTCACCAGCCTGATCCAGGAATCAGGGAGAGCTCCGGGACCTGGGCCCTCCCCGCCTCCACTTCCAGGCACAGGGTCGTTTCTGGCAGGGGCCCCTGGCTTCTTTGCAGACTAGCTGTGCTCCTCCACGTTCCCCCTTCCTTAAAAATGTTAGACTCTTGAGCTCGGCCTCATTTGAGGAGCATAGAGAAGAGAAGAGTCATCCAGCAGCTGGGCTGCATCACCTTTCATGACACTTCAGGGCTCACTTTCTCAAGGTGCTGTTGTGCTATATTATGTGAAATTTTACAATGATCATGGATCTTTCTTATAATCAGAATAAAACAGCAATTATAATTTTCAAAGTTAAGAAGGAAGGAAACTACACTGTGTTTCTTTTCTATTTTTACAGCTATACCAATGTGTATGGGTAGGGGTGGGAGATTTTTAAAACTACATCTTCCATGAGAGTGAATTCACTTACAGCTTTTCCTGAACAGCAGTTCATGAGTTAATAAATGTTCTAAGCCTCAATCATCCCTTTACCCACCTCTGATTTCTTTTACAGGTATTCTGTTTCCTTGATCTCTCAGGTGGGCAGAGAACTTAACCCTCAACCTCCCCATACAAAATAAGTGGCCTTGATAAGTCGAGCTCACACTACAGTCCCACCAGAACAGCAAAGGTGGGCAAGACAGACATTCCAAGGGCTGGTGAGGATCCAAAGCACCTGAGCATCTCAGCAGAGGATGAGTCAGTGGATACAAACCACTTTGGAAAACTCTGTTTGGCAGTATTCATGCCACGTGAGGTCCCAGGAATTCCAAGCATGTTCCTCAAAAGACAAGCCCCAGAATGTTCACTGCGGTCTCACTCACAGTAGCCAGAATCGAAGAACTTCCCAAATGCTCATCAGTAATAGAATATATCACTGCATGTTCTCACAGTGGAATATAATAACACTACAGAAATGTTACTCATACTCAATAGGAGCCAATATCACAAGCATAATATTAAGAGAGAGAGAGGCCAAACTTCTGTGCATCCTGTCGGAGCCCATTAATGTACTGTACTAACCTTTGGATAGGGAAGTCAGGGTAGTGGGAACTTTCGGGGGGCGATCAGAGGAGGGGTGTCAAGAGGTTTTGGGGCGGCTGATCACCTTCCGCTTCCCTTTACACGGGCGTGTTCAGCGTGTGAAAGTCTAAACTGTGCACTGATGGTGTGGGCATTCCCATTTGCATATTATAATCCCCAAAGGTTTAAAAATAGATACAGCTCCTATGAAGGATGAGGTTTTAACTGGTGTAATTCACTTAGTGACTTTTCCTCCAGTTAATAGCTAAGGAGCCCTGCAGGTTGAAAACACCTTACAGATGAGAGGAGAAAAATCAGACTGCCTACCACACCCACAATCTTACCAAAAGCCAGACGCATATCTTATCATCCACAGGTTTCTTAGCAAGAGGAAATATTAACATTTCATCCTCCAAAAGGCCAAAGAGTCCTAATCTGTGTGCAGGTCCCTCCGAAGATCTTTAAAGGTGGCTGGGAGTCATCCTCTGCCTGCTGGCCGTCAGGTTAACTGAAAGATATTTTCTGGAGTCTTAGACGGACCCAGAGAGTGGCATACTGCCCTTTGACCTGATTGTGATTAAGTTTAATCCTCTCCAAAATATGTACAGGAGGTTGAATAGACCTATAGAATGAGGTTGTCTTTTTGAATGCCTTGTGCCCAAGCAAGCAGAAAGAAGCCCGGACGGGCATCTATTAAATCTTAACCACACTTCCCTCTCTACAACCCAGGATGGGCGCCTCTTCTCCAGACAGGTGGACAGTGACACCTAGTGGCAGTAATGGGGAACAAGCTGCCTTTGGGAACTGCTGCTGATAAAAACCCCAGGCAGGCCTTTATTTTAAATGATGTAAAAGATCTAAGTCTTTTTAAACACACAGAAGAATAACCGATGTAAAAATGGGCCAAATATACAAAGAAGGAGATGAAAGAGTAACCTTTTCAAACAGAAAATACATATATATGAAAAGATGTTAAATACAACTAGTAACTGGAGAAAGGGAAATTAAAACACCAATTTAATACCATTTTCACCTACCTGATTGGAAAAATTATTCAGGTTTAACAATGTCAAGGACCGATGAGAGTGAAGGGAGACAGGTTCCTCCCAGGACCCTCCCAGTGCAGGTGGAACAGTAAATGCATTCTGTATTATGGGGAGCAATTTGATATTTGTTTTCAAAATATTAAATATTAAGTATTTAATATTAAATATTAAACTGTTGTGCATAACCCAACAGTTCCCATTTCAGAATTAAGCCTAGACAATAATTTTCATTTCTGCACAAAAACATGAGTACAATCTAGGATATGCTGTTGTTCCAGAAAGCAAGAAAATACTCAGCGAGTAACCCCCCCATGGATGGAGGAGCCTGGTGGGCTGCAGTCCATGGGGTCGCTAAGAGTCGGACATGACTGAGCGACTTCACTTTCACTTTTCACTTTCATGCACTGGAGAAGGAAATGGCGACCCACTCCAGGGTTCTTGCCTGGAGAATCCCAGGGACGGGGGAGCCTGGTGGGCTGCCGTCTATGGGGTCACACAGAGTCGGGCACGGCTGAAGTGACTTAGCAGCAGCAGCAGCAGCAGCAGCAACGGGCTCCTGTCCTAAGGAAGGGACACCCAAGGGCCACAGTTGAGACAAGAAGAATATGAAAAACAGTAATGGCTGCAATTGATTAAAACAGAGCAAATATATGAAAATCCATGAATCTATATTGATACATGAGAAAGGTGCCAAGAAAACAAAACAAACGTATCTGCCACCACTGAAAAGAACTATAATGCCATCTCTTTACTCTAAAATTCGGTAATTAGTAGGAAATAAGTAAACATTGGTCTTAAATTTCTAGCAGGAACTAAAATTCTGTAACCTCAGTAAATGAAAGAAATGTCTTCTTTACAGATGACTGTCACCAGTTCATCAGTGCAGAAGATATGGGAGAAATTGCAGTTCAAAATTTTCAATTGCAAACGAAATATTTGACAGAGATGAGTAACAGCACTTTGGGCAAATGACAGGGAGCTGGACATTTGCTTGGTGTCAACATACACTTCCACAGATTATTATCCATTTTCAAGAGGAAATCTGGAACCCGACAATGCAGGGAGGTGACTCCCTCAATCTTAACCTAATTATCACCATTAGCAGCTCTAATCAGAGAAGGCAATGGCAACCCACTCCAGTACTCTTGTCTGAAAAATTCCATGGGCGGAGAAGCTTGATAGGCTGCAGTCCACGGGTTCGCTAAGAGTCGGGCTCGACTGAGTGACTTCACTTTCACCTTTCACTTTGGAGAAGGAAATGGCAACCACTCTAGTGTTCTTGCCTGGAGAACCCCAGGGATGGCGGAGCCTGGTGGGCTGCGTCTGTGGGGTCGCACAGAGTCGGGCACAACTGAAGCGACTCAGCAGCAGCAGCTCTGATGCGGGGCTTGGGGGTGCCTGCCAGGTGCCAGGTGTTTTCTGTTGTGATGCCATGTGGACTATGCATTTGGTACCTCTGTCGAATATTCTTCCCCACAAACTTATCCTGAATCTACTCAAATCTTTAGAAATAACTCCCAGTTTGCAGAAAATTTAGGTGATAGCAGAAAAAATGAATCACAAAGAAACAATCTCAAAATCCAAAAGATAAGACATTCTATAGGAGAATGGTCTTATCAACATCCCTGAGACAGATTAAAGTGGGATCAAAAGAGACTTTCAGGACAGAATACAACAACCAGATGTAATGTACAGTGTAGACTCCTTGATTGGATTCTGATTTGAGACACATTTGGGAAACCATTAGGAAAAACTGAACGCGAACAAGATATTCAGAAGCTATTGTTAGGGATGACACGGAATTGTGGTCAAGCAGGAAAACATCTTCATTTTTTAGAGATATATACTGAGATATTTTGGGGTAAAATGCTATAATGTCTTATTCAGTTTAAATCTGGCCCCCAAAATAGGGTAAACCAAGGTGGCAAATATTAACAATTATTAAACACAAGAGATGTAAATATAGGTACTCTTGATACCACATTCTGCTTTTCTGGGCTTGGAAGTTGGAGCTGGAAGTGAAAGTGGCTCAGTCGTGTCTGACTCTTTGCAACCCCATGGACTATACAGTCCATGGAATTCTCTAGGCCAGAGTACTGGAGTGGGTAGCCTTTCCCTTCTCCAGGGGGGGTCTTCCCAACCCAGAGATTGGACCCAGGTGTCCCACATTGCAGGCTGATTCTTCATGTATTAAAAAAATAATAATAATAGACAGGGAAAAAACAGGATGGCTTCTACAAGAATGTTCAGTGTGATACAGCTTATCACAGCAAACAATCAGAAGCAAACTCAATGTCTTTCAACACTAGAATGGATAAATAACTGACCTTACTAAACAGACTTCACACTGTCATCCCGCCAGAATGGCTAAGATGAAAAGAACAGAATATTTAGTCCTATTAACTACTAGTAAGCAGTAAAATGACGAATATTTTTCTGCTTTTATGTATACTTTTCTCTAAAAGTTGTTTATATTTTCCTTTACACCTCATCACAGTCCTAGATTTTGGATCTCTCTCTCTAGTCACACAGTTGTGTCTGACTCTTTGTGACCCCCTGGACTGTAGCCCACCAGTCTCCTCTGTCCATGGAATTCTCCAGGTAAGAATACTGGAGTGTGTAGCCAATCCTTTCTCCAATGGATGTTTCCAATCCAACAATCAAACCCAGGTCTCCTGCATTGCAAGCAGCTTCTTTACCATCTGAGCCTTCAGGGATATTAGATAAGGTCAGTAGTTCCATTTTTGAATTTCATGAACTGGTAACATTTCAAAATTCACCTCCCTCAAAAATGGCATAAGGACTGTTGGAAATGGCATAAATTTCTTATGTAAAAAAAACCCCACATTATTTACTAGCATCATCTTTTCAGACAAGAAAGGATATTATCACCAAAAGGTACAGATACACAAATATAATCCCAGAATGAAACACAGTCCCTTACACAGAATAAATTTAGATTTATGAAGAGTCTCTATATCATCTGAACAACCAGTAAAATCTTGGCATTTGAGGAAAAAACTAAACTCTGGCACCTGGGGCTTTTATCAAGTCACCTTGTTTGGACATGGAGTATTAGAATGTGACGCATTATTGGGCAGAATTCAGACTTGTGAGTTATCTCATTTCTAGGGGAAAGCTCCATTGCCAAAAAATGTTAACAACAATTGTACATGACAACCAAAATTCCAAGCCCCCAATGAACTGGAACTTATTAGACAAGTTGCCTCCAAAAGACCTATAGCTCAGAGCCTACCAACCGCCTGAGGTTTAACCTGAGTTCAAAGGCTCCTCTGTGTCAGCCAGTATGTGTGGCAGGTAGAACCCTGGGCTTTGAACCAACTTCATTCAGATTCGAACTCTACTGGCTCCTGCCTCTAATCTTTAGTGTCGCGTGGGGATGAAATGGAATACTGCAGGTAAATACACAGCTCAGCACCCAGCTTATGGGCTGAGCAAGAAAAACACCTACTGTTACTACACTGTCAATCCTGATGTCGAATTCCAAGTTGACGACTCTTAGGAGATCTAACCCGGAAGGAGAGCGTGGGTGTGAGCATAGGGTGACTTCACTAAGCTCTAGAAAGTTCCACGGATGACCAGGTCAAGTCAGATCATCACCTACCTGCCATAAGTGTGGTTGGAGGTGAGAAGGGAGATCAGCAGGCTTCGCCAAACCCCCGGAGGAAAGCGGGGTGGGGACTGGTCGTGCAGACACTCCGGGTGGAGGCTGGAGTTTCTTGGCTCTGCGGACCCTTTCCTTCCAGAGATCCCTGCCACCCAGGCTGGGGTGAGACTGGGTGGTCTGGCTGAGACTGTCAATCATATCTCCCTGCCCACCTCTGGTGATTGATGCAAACTACAGCCAATCAGATTCTGAGTTGCCCTCTTTTTGAATCAGTTACGCAGGCCAGAAAACAGTCAATTGATCTTGATTTGATGATATCATGAATGTTCAGAGCTGCCTGGGGCCCGGTTCCATCCAAAGAAAAGGTTCTACAGAGTTTCCTTTTATCTAAAAAGGTCTCATAACCCTCCAATGTAAGTTAAACAAGATTAAATCCCATTTCAAATACTACTCAGTGCAAGAAAGAATGAAATAATGCTACTTGCAGCAACTTGGATGGAACTAGTGATTATCATACCAAGTCAGGCAGGTCAGAAAGAGAAAGACAAATGTCGGTACCATGCAGTATCAGCTACATGTGGAATCTGAAATATGGCCCAGATGAACGTTCCTACAGAACAGAAACTGAGTTTAGACATAGAGAACAGATTCTCATTGCCAAGGGGGAAGGGGACGCAGGGATGTGCTGGGTTTGGGGTTGGTGGATGCAAATTATTCCGTTCAGAACGGGTGGAGAGAAGGGCCCTGATGCACAGCGTGAAAGTGAAAGTGGAGTGGCTCAGTCCTGTCCAACTCTTTTCGCCCCCTTGGACTGTAGCCCACCAGGCTCCTCCATCCATGGGATTTTCCAGGCAAGAGTAGTGGAGTGGGTTGCCATTTCCTTCTTCAGGGGATCTTCCTAACCCAGGGATTGAACCTGGGTCTCCTGCATTGCAGACAGACGGTTTACCATCTGCAGCACCAGCTTGTATAGCATAACAGCTCTATTCAGTAAACCATAAGAGAACAGAATGTCTGAAAAGAAAGTATTTATGTGCATAGCTGAGCCATTCTGCCACGCAGCAGGGATTGTCACAACACTGCAAGTCAACCATACTTCAACTAAGAAAAATACTGATTCCCATGCCTTGCAACCCCAGATTCCGAAAGCCATCACCATCTCCACTGCAGATCCAGACCCTCCAGCAGCCCCATCTCCGCTTCTCCCAAAGCAGGAGTCACATTCAGTGACTTTGTTTGAAGGTTTTCATTGTGTATTGGAGATATAGCTGATTAACAATGCTGTGAGTTTCAGACCAACAGTGAAGGGACTCAGCCATGCACATACACATGCGTCCATTTTCCTCCAGGCTCCCCTCCCGTCCAGGCTGCCACATACAGTTGAGCAGAGTTCCGTGTGCTGTGTGGTGGGTCCTTGTTGGTTGTCTATTTTAAATATTGCAGTGTGTGCATGTCCGTCCCAAACTCCCCAACTATGCCATTGCCCCGTCCTTCCCCTCCACCCACAACCACAAGTTCACAAGTTCGTTCTCTAGTCTGTGACCCCCTGCTCTGAAGTTCATCTGCATCAGCTCTTTTTAGAGGCACATACGAGGGGTGTCATCCGATCTTTCCCCTCCCTTGTCTGGCTCGTTTCACTCAGCATGACACTGCCTAGGTCCATCCATCTCACTGCAAACGGCATTATTTCGCTCTTTCTAAAGGACATCCTGAGATTTTTCTAATGACGGCCTAGAGGTGTGGTGCGGTGCACCGGCCATGGGCGCAGCAGTGGACCCTGCAGCTGCCCCCGTGACTGACACAGGCCGCAGCCAGGGAGGTCCACAGCCCGGGCAGAGAGGAGCTGAGGCTCCTGGGGATTCCCAGATTGCCCCAATGGCTGGAGAGAAAAGTCGGCACACCGTGTGTGACTGCAGAAATGCTATTGGAACGCTTCTTCCCATCAAGATAGTCTGTTTCTTTTTCTCAAATTTTTCCATTAAGAGTCCCTTAAACTGCAATTTCATAGATCTTTTCAGAGGTTGCAAACTGAAATGCCTACAGGGCCAGATATTTTATTCATTCAACACAGTTACAGTTTGTATATTAAACACACGGGAATATTTTTCTCTTCAATCAAAAATTATACTCTCCGACACTTGTTTCATTGAAAAACTACACCCTCTCCGTCTATGTTTGGTTTTCCAACACTTGAGAGACATGGACCTGTGAATTCTATCAGTTTCCTCTTAATTCCATGAGGACAATGAAGAGCAAGTGTAACAGCAAATAGCAGCTGACACTGGCCCTCGCCTTGCGAGACCTCAAAGCATGTGCTAGGGCCACGGCAGACTGAAGGGTCCTGTCTTGCTCGAAATGGAACCTCGAACACCGGCTACAGCTCTTTATTGTTGTGTGGGAAAGTCTCTTTTTTTAGAGAAACCAAGGATCTAGATTTCTATGTCAATGTATCCGATTTTTAAATGTTACCAAATTATTCAAAGCTTTGTGTTTTTAATTCCATGCAGCTCCATTTGAATTTAAACAGACAAGCAAGCAAGAAAACAGGAGCTACATTCTGCTCTGGGAATGTTAGTTTACAGCCTCTGTGGTCACAATCCTAGCCCACACTTCACATTTATGCAAATTAGATAAAGGTATCCTTTTCCCAGAGATATTTTATTGCCATTTGTCAGAATATTTGTCCTCAAGGCCACAGTTAAGTGAAACTTGCTGAGTTGTGACAACTCTTTGAGACCCCAGGGACTATACAGTCCGTGGAATTCTCTAGGCCAGAATACTGGAGTGGGTAGCTTTTCCCTTCTCTGGGGATCTTCCCAACCCAGGGATCAAACCCAGGTCTCTCACACTGCAGGCAAATTATTTACCAGCTGAGCCACAAGGGAAGCCCAAGAATACTGGAGTGGGTAGCCTATCCCTTCTCCAGCAGATCTTCCTGACCCAGGAATCAAACCGGGGTGTCTCATATTACAGGCAGTTTCTTTACCAACTGAGCTATGAGTGAAGCCCCTACAAATATAAAACCTTCGGTGTTCATGATGCGCAGGGCACTTTCTGGAGGTGGGCAGTACATAACCTGCCGACCTGGCCATGGCACCCAGCTTGCATCCTCTTTGAACTATTCCAACTAAGCCCCTAAAATCCCACTCATGATTTTAAAAATTCTCTAACTGTTTAATTTGTTGTTGTTTTGTCACTAAATCATGTACGACTCTGCGACCCAGTGGACTGCAGCACTCCAGGCTTCCCTGCCCATCACCAACTCCCAGAGTTTGCTCAAACTCATGTCCATTGAGTCGATGCCATTCAACCATCTCATCCTCTGCCGCCCTCTCCTTTTGCCTTCAATTTTTCCCAGCATCAGGGGACTTTTCCAGTGAGTTGGCTCTTCCCATTGGATGGCCAAAGTACTGGAGCTTTAACTTTAGCATCAGTCCTTCCAGTGAGAATTCAGGATTGATTTCCTTTAGGGTAGACTGGTTTGATCTCCTTGCTGTCCAAGAGACTCTCAAGGGTCTTCTCCAGGACCACATTTCAAAAGCATCAATTCTTTGGTGCTCAGTCTTCTTTATGGTTACATTTCCATTTGATATTATATTTATATCCCCAAAATGAATTGAAGAATTGAATAAATGATCCAGTGAGGACAAGTCAGAATAGAAATTAAAGGATATCTGACTGCAAGGAGATCCAACCAGTCCATCCTAAAGGAAATCAGTCCTGGGTATTCATTGGAAGGACTGATGTTGAAGCTGAAACTCCAATACTTTGGCCACCTGATGTGAAGAGCTGACTTGTTGGAAAAGACCCTGATGCTGGAAAAGATTGAGGGCAGGAGAAGGGGATGACAGAGGATGAGATGGTTGGATGGCATCATCAACTCAACGGACATAGGTTGGGGTAGACTCCGGGCGTTGGTGATGGACAGGAAGGCCTGGCTGCGGTTCATGGGGTCGCATAGAGTTGGACACGACTGAGCGACTGAACTGAACTGAGTGGGTTTGGGGCTCGAATCTCAGTCTCTTTCTTCACCTTGCAGCTTCCCAGGTGGCGCTAGTGGTAAAGAACCTGCCTGCCATTGCAGGAGATATAAGAGATGCGGGTTCCATCCCTGGGTCAGGAAGATCCCCTGGAGAAGAGAACCACTTGTCTCCTTTAGGATGGACTGGTTGGATCTCCTTGCACTCAGATCTCCTTTAATTTCTATTCTGACTTGTCCTCACTGGATCATTCTTCAATTCATCTCTGGGATATAAATATAATATCGACCCCCTCCAGGGTTCTTGCCTGGAGAATCCTGGGACTCCTCCATAGTGTTGCACAGAGTCAGACGCTACTGAAGTGGCTTCAGCTCTCTTCACCTTGCGGCAGCGTGACTCCCAGACACATCTGCCCTTGACAGGATAATCTACCCCAGGTGCCCTGAATCGCCTCACGTTCTGGAAATAGATGGATGTGATTGTTTACTCCTGGCATTTTCATTGTACAGAATCATCTCCCAGCTATCAGTTATAGTCATTATCTGTAGCTAAGGCAAGTTCTCTACACTGTTTTCCGAAACTATCTCAGATCAGTAATTATCTCCCCAGCCACGGCTCCTGGCTTTCACACTTTAATGAGGAGCATGACCATGAAGCCGTTAGAATGTGAAAAATGAAGCTGATCCCCCGTCATCCCTCTGCGATACAACAGGCTCATTTCCTCTCTTCTGCTGAGAAAGGATCAGCAGAAACCTTTTCCACTTTTTGGTAGGATCCCTTCAGAGGCCAATCTACTTAGTTTAAAAGGCTACAAGTCACCCCTTGAGGCAGAAAGCACATGGTAGAAATGAGGTTGCTGCTTTCCCTCTGGCAAAATCCCTTCTTCGTTAAGAAACACACCTGCATAATTTAAATGCGCTGGAGCCAGAGTCCAGCCAAGGGTGCAGCTGCCTGTTTCCACTAATTGTCCGAATTCAGCAGCACCCCGCCCCCTTTACCATGGAAACCTGCCGTCTCCCCGGACTCGCCACACTCCCAGAGATTCAGAGAAGTGACCAGGCCAAAAGCGGCACCAAATGCTCCCTCATCTTGATGCCAGGCACATGAGAACGTTCAGCTCCCTGCAGAAAGCAGATTTCATAGAGAGAAAATCTGAAGGTGGAGGCCTTGTCTTTTTGGCCAGACAGTAAATTACCCTCTGAACAAATACACTTTTCCTTCATACAGAAGAGCCTTCATTATGAATATTTCTACATTTAGGAGGAATCCCAAAGCTCAAAAGAAAACTCAGTCAAGTATTTGAAGCTGCTCTCAGTGAAAGAAATTGCTGCCTCTCGAAAGACCTCTGCACACTAGAGGTTAGCTTTCCAGTTTAATCCACAGGACAACAGAGGAGATGGGAATATGGCGATTGCAGCGGGCAGGCAGCCGGCTGGTGAGTCGAGTCGTCAGATGGCTCTTACGGACGCCAGACGTCACGATGGTGCTGGTGCAGCGGCGGACGAGAGGGTGGGGCAGACAGAGTGGCACTGAAGTGCATACACTCCCACGCGTACACGGGCAGCTCGTGGGAGGCTGCTGTGCAGCAGCAGCTCAGCTCTGTGCTCCGTGATGACACAGGAGGGGTGGGGTGGGGGTGAGAGGGGCTCGAGAGCGAGCCGGCATATGCACGATGCTGGTGCTCGGTTGTTCAGTCGTGTCTGACTCCGTGTGACCCCACGGACTGTAGCCCGCCAGGCTCCCCGTCCATGGCATTCTCCAGGCAAGAATACTGGAGTGGGATGCCTTGCCCTCCTCCAGGGGATCTTCCCAACCCAGGGCTGAACCCGGGACTCCTGTATTGCAGGCAGGTTCTTTACTACTGAACCACCAGGGAAGCCCAGATATATGTACACTTACAGCTGATTCATTTTGTTGTGCAGCAGAAACTCACACAACATGGTAAAGCAATTAAACTCCAATTTAAAAAATACATAAAGAAAGAAGAAAGTGATGTTGGTCGGCCCTAAAAGCTTGACTTTTCCAGTGTTCTTCACCATAACTCATATTTAAAAAAAAAAATTATACCATAATCCAGATGGAGACACACACACGCTATGAAACAATACATTTATATACCTATTGTACCCAATGCATTCTGATATGTCTCTTTTCTATTTTATGTCATTAAAAAAAAAAGTATCAGTTACAAACAAAAAAGAAATGCTGAGGATGGAGTGAGCACTGGGCAGGGGTGAGGGGCCTGGAGTCTGAAGAAGGCTCTCCCACAGTGACCCCAGAAACCCAGGTCAGGCGCTCTGCAGAAGTCTGCCTTAGGGCAGCGGTGACGCCTGCAAGGGCAGGGTGCAGACCCCAGGGAACGGCGCTCACCGGGTCAGCCCCCAGCACCTCTGCTGCCCTGGTTCAGCTACACTCTGAGACGCTGTAGCCGAGTGACTGTGGACAAGTCACCTCATCTTTCTGTGCCTCTCTCACCTCTTCTGCAGCCTCGTGGCTGGTCGTGTCCAGCCTGGGAAGAAGGGATTTTAGGAAACTCTCCAAACAGCTCACCCTGCATCCTGCGGAGGGTGGGGGGTCTGGGACTGACCTGAGAGGTTCTGTCTGCATGTTGGGCAGGGGGAGGGGGCAGGGGAAGTAACACAGGGGAAGTACACATCCTGCCTCCTCCACTGTTGGGGAGGCAGGATGTGTACTTCCCTGAGAGCCTCGGGCCCCTCAGAGGACCCGGAACCCTCTGGAAGGCTGCTCAGTAATGGCATAGGCTTCCTGGCAAGGAGACATGGCCAGAAGAGGCCATGGATCGTCCCCAGAGTGGGAACAAGATGAGGGGCTCACCAACAACGAGCCTGAGTGGACCGCCCGTGTTTGGGGACTCTGCAGGGTCTCTGAACATCCAGAGAACCCTCAGATGTACCCTCGAAGAAAGAGTTTTCTATATGGAAGCAAACGCCAGAGAACTGAGTTTTATTCCTATTCATTTCCCGTTGCTGCTGCAATGAATTACCACAAACTCAGAGGCTTACAACCCTTTCTAGTTCTGCATGTCAGAAGCCAAAATGGGTCTCACTGGGCTAAGATCAAGCTGAGCTCCCTTCCAGAGGTTCCCAGAGAGAACCCGTTTCCTTGCCACTCCAGCTCATTGGTAAAGAACCCTTATGCCAATGCAGCAGACGTAGCATACTTGGGTTTGATCCCTGGGTTGGAAAGATCCCCTGGAGGAGGAAATGGCAACCCACTCCAGTATTCTCGCTTGGGAAATTCCATGGTCAGAGGAGCCTGGTGAGCTATAGTCCATGGGGTCACAAAGAGCCCAGCATGACTCAATGACCAAGAAAATAGCTGATTAACAGCGTTGTGATAGTTTCAAGCTGACAGGGAAGGGACTTAGCCATATGTATACGTATATGCAGCATGTACATGTACCCATTGTCCCCCGAATCCCCTCCCATCCGGGCTGCCACGTATCACTGAGCAGAGTTCCCTGTGCTCGACAGCTCAGTTCAGTCGCTCAGTCGTGTGCGACTCTTTGCGACCCCATGGACCGCAGCAGGCCAGGCCTCCCTGTCCATCCACAACTCCCGGAGTTTACTCAAACTCATGTCCATTGAGTTGGTGATGCCATCCATCTCATCCTCTGTTGTCAGGATGCCTAAAACAACACCTACTGAAGGTATTGAAGTGTCACCCAAATGCCCGCTGTTTCACCAGCCCAGGCATACAGTCATGTCGAAATTTGTGATACAAATGTCTCTGGGGAGCTGCCCCATGTCTTCCTTTGGGAACTTCAGTTTCCCCCACAAAATCGATCAATACCAGCCCTCAACCTGGGAGTCCCCAAAGGCTCTGATGTACCATTCCTGAGTCTTCCACAGCCTCCGACCTAAGGAAAGTCACTGTCCTCTGTGAAGCACTTTTTTTTTTTCTTTTTTAAAATGATTTGTGTTTTTTTTTTTTTTTTAACTTTTGTGCATGTTCAGTTGCTCAGTTGTGTCCGACTCTTTGCAACTCCGTGGACTGTAGTCCACCAGGCTCCTGTCATGGGGTTTCCCAGGTAAGAATACCGGAGGGGGTTGCCATTTCCACCTGCAGATGATCTTCCTGACCCAGGGATCAGACCTGGGTCTATTGGATCTCCTGCTTTGCAGGCAGATTCTTTACCACCAGAGCCACCTGGCAAGTCCCTTTTAACTTTACTCCAAGAGTATAATGGATTTACAATGTTGTGTCAATTTCAGGTGTATAACAAAGTGAATCAGTCATGCATACACACATGTCCACTTTTACTGAAGCTTCTGTTCTCATTCAGGCCATTAAAGAGCACTGAATAGAGTGCCCTGTGCCCTGCAGCGGGTTCTCAGCTCTCTCTCTGTTACACACACAGCAGTGTGCGTATGCCAGTCCCAGCTTCTAATTTATCCTCCACTCCTTGTCCCCTGGGAGCCACAAGTCTGTTTTCTACATCTGTGACTCCGCTTCTGTTTTATAAATATGTTCATCTGTACCATTTTATTTAGATGCCACATATAAGTGACGTCACACAATATTTTTGTGCAGCACTTCACCACAGAGCCAGTGTCCTCTAGGGGAAGGCCAGTGACCTTACGGCCGGACTGTCGACACTGCCTGCTCTGGTGGACCAGGCGGTCCGTACAGGAAGGAGAGGGACTCTGTCCCTTTCTGCTCAGTGCTTCTCTGGATCAATGAAGCCCAGAGCAGCTCTGCTGAGCCCCCTTCACACAAAAGTGCAAGAAAACAGCTCATTCAGCTTCTGGCTACGCCCTTATACTCCTGAGCTGTAAAGTACTCCAAGCAACAGGCCAGGCTCCTCTGTCCATGGAATTCTCCAGGCAAGAATACTGGAGAAGGTCGCCATTTCCTTCTCCAGGGGATCTTCCTGACCCAGGGGTTGAACCCTGGGTTTAATGCAGGGTCAAAGCAGGTTCTCCAGCTTTGCTGGCAGAATCTTTGCCATCTGAGCCACCTGGGACGCTCGATATATGTATACATAAAGCTGATTCAGTTTGCTGTACAGCAGAAGCCATTTTTAAAAAAATTAAAATGTATATATGAGTTATGTCTATCTTTATTACTCAATCCTCAAACACTGCTAGGTCATGGAGAGAACTTCCAAACAACCACAATAATAATATTTTATCATCTTTAATCATTTTCCAACTTGGTCATCTGAAACCTGAATTTTTGCTTTTTAATTACTGAATATTAATTTAATATTTGCTTGTAGTTATTGCTCTTACAGTATATAAGTCAAGGTGGCAGGATTGGGCTTGTTTTAGTTATTAGTTTGATCTCTACGCTTTCAATATTGAGACATCTAGTGGGTGGATCTCCAATTGAACTCCTGGCCTGAATCCACAAGTGTTAGCGTGTCTGCACATAAACACGCAGTGGAAGTGCGGGCCAAGCTTGCCATCTGAAGAACTCTACTTCACTGGGACCTGGGTAAATCTCCGGGAGACAGTGAAGGACAGGGAAGCCTGGTGTGCTGCAGTCCACGGGGTCTCACAGTGTTGGACATGACTGAACAACTGAACAATAACAGCAAAACGTCCAGAGACTGCATACTTTTTTTAGTCCTTACTGCCTCATTGGCACCTTTGTCTTGTAGCTGACCAGGGACACTGGGTCTTTTAACTCCTGAATAGGAAGCGCCATGAATTTCAGAGCAATCTTGCAGAACACAAGGGCTAAGTTGGGAAAGCTAGCGAACCACAGGGCAGGTAGAAGCCGCCAGGAAGAGCTGAGAAGTCACAGCAAAGGCCGTGTGCCCCCAAATCCAAAATATTAACTATCTGACCCTTTCAGAAAATATTTGCCAAATCCTGGCATACATAGATCTTGGAGGACTTCACAGCCAAGTTAAAGAATTAAGCTTTGTGAGCTCTGGGATGATTTAAACAGAACTGGAATAGATTTACAACTTTAAAACCATCCCTCTGACTGCAAGGTAAAGGATAGAATAAGAAGGGAGAGGATGAAGACAGAGAGTCCAGGTTGGAGGCTGCACCAATGACCAGGTTAAAAATGGAGGGCAGCCTGGACTGGAGACGGCCAAGTTAAATGTTGTTGCTCATTCAGTCTGGTCCGATTCATTGCCACCCCGTGGACTCCGCACAGCACAGCAGGCTTCCCTGTCTTTCACCTTCTCCCGGAGCTGCTCAAACTCTTGTTCATTGAGTCAGTGATGCCATCCAGCCATCTCATCCTCTGTCGTCTCCTTCTCCTCCTGCCTTCGATCTTTCCCAGCATCAGGGGCTTATCCAGTGAATTGGCTCTTTGCATCAGGTGCCAAAGTATTGGACCTGTAGCTTTAGCATCAGTTTTTTCAATGAACATTCAGGACTGATTTGCTTTATGATGGACTGGTTGGATCTCCTTGCAGTCCAAGGAACTCTCAAGAGTCCTCCAACACCACAGTGCAAAAGCATCAGTTCTTCAGTGCTCAGCATTAATCATAGTCCAGCTCTCACATCCATACTTGATTACTGGAAAAACCATAGCTTTGATTATACAGACCTTTGTCAGCAAAGTAATATCTCTGCTTTTTAATATGCTGTCTAGGTTTGTCACAGGTTTTCTTTCAAGGAGGGTCTTTTAATTTCATGGCTGAAGTCACATCTGCAGCGATTTTGAAACCCAAGAAAATAAAGTTTGTCACTGTTCCCATTGTTTCCTATATATTTGTGGACTCTTTGATGACTGTGTATAGTTTCAATGCTGCCCAGCCCAGCATTGGAGTGAAAGTATGAAAGTATGGAAGGTTATTGATTATAACGGGGACCACTATGGAGAAATAGAAACAGCTGTGATGTAACAGAAAGAACCTTTTACATGGAGTCAGAATTCCTGAGCTCTGTGAGTTCTGTTTGCTGTGAGGACTTTGAGTGAGTCATTAACCCTCTCCACTGTCAACTTTAGAAATATGATTAATGACGATTTCTCAGATGGTTGCAATGGATATATGATGATGATAGTTACAACTTATCAGGTGAGTACTATATTTTAGGTGAGGTACTTTACTGATTTCTTAAATAACTCTGATAATTAAGGATCATTCCCATTTTACAGATGAGGAAACTGAGGCTTAGAGAATTGAGCTGTCCAGGCTCATGCAGTGAAGGGTCTGGAAATGCAAGCCTGGGCTGAGTGTGACCCCAAAGCCTGTGCTCCTTCCCCTTCTCTGTGCTGCCTGCCTTCATCTGGCCTGTCCTGGGAGCAGTGATACACCCCTCCCTGTCCAGGGACTGAGGACAGAGCTGATCCTGGTCACTGAGCACAGATCCTGGGTCCTTACTTCCTAAGAACCCCAACTCTACTGACCAGCTGTGGAGTTTGAACAAGGCACTTAGGCTCTGGGTTCAGCACCCTCATCTGTGAAATGAGAACAGGAGTAGCTCCCTCCTCCCAGGTGCAATGAGAGCCCAGGGGGTTAGGGTTCAGAGTCAGTAAACAGCGTCATGAGGTGTGGGTGGGAGTCAGGCCTCCTTACAGCTTCCCATGGATCCTGTAACTTGTCTTCCTTCCGAAATCAGTTTCATAATCAAGCTCACATCAGAATGTAATCTTTAAACTCTAAGGAAGAGTAGGTGACGTGGCTTGTTGATGGAGATGCTTAGGATTTGTTCACATTGGATTTGGGCTCCTCTGTGTCATCTCACAGGCGGCGTCTCCCCCATTTGCAGGAACATCTACTTTCAGGCCTTGCAAGGGCCCCTTCAGTGATCTGAGCCAGGAACAAGCATACAACTGACCTTTCTGTTCCATAGATTTCCCACAGGCCACGTTAGTGTGACCAGGATTGAAAAAGACCAAAGGTGTTAAAGACCAGTGTCCGCCCTCCTGGAGACACCTACATGTGACCAGTAATGTGCTTATTCGGCAGGCTGATGGTGTGCAACCCCTTGCCCTCTGCCATGTCAAGCACAGGCCCAGACTGCTTTCCCAGGAGACCAACAGCCTAGATCTTTTCAGAAAAGTAAGTATGCAATTAGGCTGTGATGTCTCTCGACCTCAGTTTCTTCATTTGAAAACTGGAACATCATTAACTTGGTTGTGGCAAGGATACAGTAATTTACAATGTAAAGTACTCAACATATAAAGTACTCATATTAACCACACAGATTGAAACTTGTTATTATTCATTCATTTTTATTAACTATTTACATCAGTTCAGTGCAGTCACTCAGTCATGTCCGACTCTTTGTGACCCCATGGACTGCAGCCCGTCAGTCCTCCCTGTCCATCACCAACTCCCAGAGTTCACTCAAACTCATATCCATCGAGTTGGTGATGCCGTCCAACCATCCAACTATATACATTATGCCCTATAATTCAGTTTCCTTCCTCATTTGTAAAATGGAGGCAAAACAATATACCAATTTAACATTATCATTAATATTTTAAAATTAACATATATGAAGAGGGTATAAAGGTCCTTGTGAACTTGAAATTTTAAGGACTATGATGTCTTTAGATAAGTAGTCCTACCTGGGTGAAGACCTTATTTTTATTCTGAGCTTTTGTTGAATTTCTGGCCGTATCAGTACTTAGCAGTTCTGTAAAATCATTGTGGTTATAAGGTATCATGCCTAAAGAGAATCACCAATTTATGACTCTTAAGTCCCGAGAAAGCAATTGAGTGGCCAAGGTTGCACAGCAGTAAAATTACATACATATCAGAATTTAAAGTTTGCAAAATATCTTCCCCTTCATTTTGTGCAATATTATCACATCATTACATCATTATACCTGGACAAAAATAGTATCTGTATCTCAAGTGAGCACATAGTGTCAGCAAAGCACATCAGAATGGGTTGGCTTATTCAACGTGTCTGTACAGTTCAGTTGCTCAGTCGTGTCTGACCCTTTGCGGCCCCATGAACTGCAGCATGCCAGGCCTCCCTGCTCATCACCAACTCCCAAAGTTTACTCAAACTTATGTCCATTGAGTTGGTGATGCCATCCAACCATCTCATCCTCTGTCATCCCCTTCTCCTCCTGCCTCCAATCCCTCCCAGCATCAGGGTCATTTCAAATGAGTCAGTTCTTTGCATCAGTGTCAGCTTCAGCATCAGTCCTCCCAATGAATATTCAGGACTGATCTCCTTTAGGATGGACTGATTGGATCTCCTTGCAGTCCAAGGGACTCTCAAGAGTCTTCTCCAACACCACAGTTCAAAAGTATCAATTCTTCAGTGCTCAGCTTTCTTAATAGTCCAACTCTCACATCCATACTTGACTACTGGAAAAACCATAGCCTTGACTAGACAGATCTTTGTTGACAAAGTAATGTCTTTGCTTTTTAATATGCTGTCTAGGTTGGTCATAACTTTCCTTCCAAGGAGTAAGCGTCTTTTAATTCCATGGCTGCAGTCACCATCTGCAGTCATATTGAAGCCCCCAAAAATAAAGTCAGCCACTGTTTCCCTGTCTATTTGCCATGAAGTGATGGGACTGGATGCCATGGTCTTTGTTTTCTGAATGTTGAGCTTTAAGTCAACTTTTTCACTCTCCTCTTTCACTCTCATCAAGAGGCTTTTTAGTTCTTTAGTTTCTGCCATAAGGATGGTGTCATCTGCATATCTGAGGTTATTGATATTTCTCTCGGCAATCTTGATTCCAGCTTGTGCTTCCTCCAGCCCAGCGTTTATCATGATGTACTCTGCATACAAGTTAAATAAGCAGGGTGACAATATACAGCCTTGACGTACTCCTTTTCCTATTTGGAACCAGTCTGTTGTTCCACGTCCAGTTCTAACTGTTGCTTCTTGACCTGGATACAGGTTTCTCAAGAGGCAGGTCAGGTGGTCTGGTATGCCCATCTCTTTCAGAATTTTCCATAGTTTATTGTGATCCACACAGTCAAAGGCTTGGGCACAGTCAATAAAGCAGAAATAGATGTTTTTCTGGAGCTCTCTTGGTTTTTCAATGATTCAATGTGTACAACTGTCCTAACATGTTTGTCCCATTCAGTTACAAAAGGAATTTGATTTCAAGAAGTGAAGGCTGCCTGAGATTATAAAGTGGGAGAATGAGAGACCACTGACGTGAATTCTGGCTTCAGCTATGGGAACAGCTATGGGAACTCCTGCTTCTTCCTGAAGTTTTCTACTGAAAAAGTTTTCAGGTGAGGGCCACAGTAGTGGCCAAGTCTTCCAGGCCTCCCTGGTGGGCACAGTCGGACCCACACCCCTTGGGCTGCCCGACCCGGAGCCTGAAGGGCTCATGCTGGCAGGGCCTGGGGATGGGAGCGGTCACTCCACCAACCACCACACCGAGCCCGTCCAGGCTCTGCGGCGAGTCTGCTCACCTTTGCCCTCTGGGTCCTAAAGACAGGCCTGCAGGAAACAGGGGCCGTGAGTCCCATCCTGATCATGCTTTGTGGAATTTCTACAAGGCCGCATTTCGCCCTGTTCTAAGCAAATGACTAGTCAGTCCGTGCTACCATCAGCCCACAAACAGGCTGAGAGGTTGAGGCTCCGAGCAGCCAAGTCACCTACCCAGAAGGACAGATGTGTGGCCATGGAGTGGGGCCAGTGCTCCCCGCCCAGGGTGACCACCTGCTCACAGTTCACATCTGCCCCTCACCCCCTCCCACTCCCAGCAGGCTCTCGTCTCACATCCTGTCTCTGGGATCATCCGGAAGGCTGGTCCCTCTGAGGCGGATTCAGTCTACCGTCAGCAGGGCTGCTTTCCTGGGTCACACTCACCGCCGGCTCGCCCACTCCCCCTCAGACAACAAAGGCCCCCTGGGGTCCCGTGCCCCCTGGCTCTGCCTGGCCTTTCCCTCTCAGGGCCCCTGCAGGGTCTGTGGGAGTGCCCGCGGCCCGGGGCAGGCTGTCTGCTGTCCTGGGAGGCCCCGTGCTGTCAGATGGGGCCTCCCACGCACCACAGAAGCCAGCACCCGCCTCCCGCCCTCTCCGCTCCGCAGGGGTTTCCTGGGTCACACTCACCGCCGGCTCGCCCACTCCCCCTCAGACAACAAAGGCCCCCTGGGGTCCCGTGCCCCCTGGCTCTGCCTGGCCTTTCCCTCTCAGGGCCCCTGCAGGGTCTGTGGGAGTGCCCGCGGCCCGGGGCAGGCTGTCTGCTGTCCTGGGAGGCCCCGTGCTGTCAGATGGGGCCTCCCACGCACCACAGAAGCCAGCACCCGCCTCCCGCCCTCTCCGCTCCGCAGGGGCGCAGGGCGGGCTCGGGGCGCAGGGCGGGCTCGGGGCCCAGGGCGGGCTCAGGGCGCAGGGCGGGCTCAGGGCGCAGGGCGGGCTCAGGGCCCCACTGTGTGCCTGGTTCTCATCTCATCTCTCTCATCCTGGTGCTGCCTCCAGGGGAACTACTCTGTGCCTGCTGCTCAGAGAGGGCTCTCATTCTCATGCCCCTCCCAGGAGCACAGGGTTCTGGTGGGCAGGCTCCTCCTAGCGTACAGGGCTCGCCTGGGCAGGTGCCTGCAGGGCTCAGCACCCGGGAACCGAGTACAGGGCCCTCGTTGCAGAGCACGCCCAGCCCACCTGTTGGTCAGACCCTGAGCTCCTCAGCAGGACCTGAATGAACAAACGGCTGCTCCTGGACAGGGCAGTAATCCTGGGTCTCACTACGCAGCCTCCCTCCACCAAGTCTTCCAGAGACTTCCAGTGCACCCGGGCACTGGGGCCTGTCTCCACACCCCTCCTCTCCCTGACTCCTGGGTTCTTCTCATTAGGAGATGGTCTTGAAATTACATCCCACAGGTGGGCCAAATAAAATATTAGAAAGCAAGCCAGAGATCCAGCCCCAAGTCCATCGTGACCCTCAGGACTCTCACTTGTTCCTTGCAACTGGTGGGTACAGTAAGGCCCGTTTTCTGCAGCTGAGAGCAGA
>SJYT01032472.1:42224-70895 GCA_006410635.1 Cephalophus harveyi | reverse complement strand
AGCACTTTCACAGCATCATCTTTCAGGATTTGAAACAGCTCAACTGGAATTCCATCACCTCCACTAGCTTTGTTCGTAGTGATGCTTTCTAAGGCCCACTTGACTTCACATTCCAAGATGTCTGGCTCTAGATGAGTGATCACATCATCATGATTATCTGGGTCGTGAAGATCTTTTTTGTACAGTTCTTCTGTGTATTCTTGCCACCTCTTCTTAATATCTTCTGCTTCTGTTAGGTCCATACCATTTCTGTCCTTTATCGAGCCCATCCTTGCATGAAATGTTCCCTTGGTATCTCTAATTTTCTTGAAGAGATCTCTAGTCTTTCCCATTCTGTTGTTTTCCTCTATTTCTTTGCATTGATCACTGAAGAAGGCTTTCTTATCTCTTCTTGCTATTCTTTGGAACTCTGCATTCAGGTGCTTATATCTTGCCTTTTCTCCTTTGCTTTTCGCCTCTCTTCTTTTCACAGCTATTTGTAAGGCCTCCCCAGACAGCCATTTTGCTTCTTATCCATTCATCGGCTGATGGACATCTAGGTTGTTTCCATGTTCTGGCTATTATAAACAGTGCTGCGATGAACATTGGGGTACATGTGTCTCTTTCGATTCTGGTTTCCTCCATCCAGCTTTAACGCTGGTCGGTCTCTTCAGATTTTTGTTGTGATGAGACAGAATCAAGGAAATTACACACTCCACAGACATAATGATGTAAATCTTGAACAGTAGTTGCTTGGACTGAAGTAGTAATAGAGCCACACTAGAGAGCTGATAAAGCAAAGGAAGCGTGTGTGAAGGTGAGGGGTTGGGAAATATGAGGAATGTCAGTGTTTGTTGCTAAGAAGCAAATAATATGAAAAACTAAAAATTAAGAAAGCAGACTATAAGTATGGCATTGCCAAATATAAAGGTAAACTGGGAAAAAGAAGATGGAGGGAAGCTTACATTGAAATTGATTGCTTCCTGGGACTGTGAAGGAAGGATTTTTCTACTGCAGCAATCTGGGGACTGATTTTTTATTGTAAGCCTTTAGGGATGATTCAGCTCAGTTCAGTCGCTCAGTCGTGTCTGACTCTTTGTGACCCCATGAATCGCAGCATGCCAGGCCTATTAGATTACTTATTATGTAATGTAAAACTTTGAAAAATAATAGTAAATTTTTATAATCAATTTTCTTCTTTATCTTTTGTTGAAAAACAGGGTTTATTGCCTTTTAAGTATCCTTTCCTATTTCCTTTTCTAGCTCTAGTGCTGAGTTTCTGCCAGAGACACTTGAGGTTTAATGTTATATCATGACTGTTGTTTTATCAGTTGTTTTCTGAGACAAAATGTTCTCACTTCACAGCTGTGCCACTTGTAAACGTCTGTGATTCAATCTTTAATTTCCAGGTAAACTAAGCCACAAAAATATTTTAATTATTTCCCCTCTCTAGTGACCAAGGTGCTTGACTAATCATTTTATATCAATCTTAATACCCACATTTATTATTTATATAGAAACTAAGTATGATACTAAGAAACCTAAATATAAAAAGAAGGGAAATTTAACATAGGAAAATTTTTATGGAATTTGTATACAACTAAATTTTGATAAATATAACATAGATGGAAATGTCCTGCTGCTTACATATCAGGTACAATTTGGAGCTACATAGGCAGGAAGTATGTCTATTTGGCTGATTAGAACAAGACTGACAAAATCAAGAATGGTATCTCTTCCTACTATACATGGTGAATAGTTGTTGTTCAATCACTAAGTTGTGTCCAACTGTTTGCAACCCCATGGACTGCAGCATGTCAGACCTGTCTGTCCCTCACCTATCTCCAGGAGTTTGCTCAAGGTCATTTCCATTGAATCAGTGATGCCATCCAACCATCTCATCTTCTGTCACCCTCTTCTCTTTCTGCCTTCAATATTTCCCAGCATCTTTTCCAATAAATTGGCATTTTGTATCAGGTGGCCAAGTGTTGGAGCTTCAGCTTCAGCATCAATCCTTCCAATGAGTGTTTAGGGTTGATATCCTTTAGGATTGACTGGTTTGGTCTCCTTGGTGCCCAAGGGACTCTCAAGAGTCTTCTCCAGCACCACAGTTAGGAAGCATCAATTATTCGGCACTCTGCCTTCTTTATGGTCCATCTCTCACATTCATACATGACTACTGCAAAAACCAGTTCTTCAGCCCTTCCTGTATCCAAGCCCTTTGCTTTGTTTCTTGAAGTTCCCCTTTCTTCTGACTCAAGATTTGGTTATAAAACTTAATTGGCCAATACGGTACGGGAAGAAATGACAGCATGTCTTTTTTAAACCTAGACCTTAAGACACCTTGAAGTTGTTGTCGTTGTTTTTTTTTTTTTTTTTTTTTTTTAATTTTAATGCTTCTGCAATTGCCCTGAGAACTCAATAGAGGTAATCTATTAGAGGTCATGGGACAGGTGGAATCCCTGGTAAAGCTAGCCTAAATCATGGCAAACCAGCTGATCCCTAGACGTGTCTAGATATGTAAGTCTAGACAAGATAGAGATAGTTAACAATCCCAGGTAAATCCATTTACATAAGAAGCACATGCTGATTATAATCTACCATCAATGTTCTATGCTTGTTTTGCTTATATGGAAAGACATGATTAATACATGAAATAAAATATTTAAATTTATTTTCAAAATACTATAAGAATAAATATTTGACCTAGACCCTTGAATTATACAGTTCATCATTCCAATAAATTAACACATGTTTACAAAACATGTTATAGAACTGTACTTTATGATTTGATTTTTTAATTTAATGTTTTTCACAAATATAAATCTTTAATCAATATTTTATCAGTTAATTTCATCTTTCCCACAAAGCAGCATAATTGACAGCATAAAATATTGCTCTGATAAGTTCGATGAAGGAAATTCTCAGTGATATCTGAAAATAATCCAAAATGAAGACAATTTTTTTCTATCATAAACATATTAGTTCCCTAGATCTGCCATAACATACCAAAAACTGAGTGGCATTAAACAACAGTAATATACTCCTTTACAGTTATGGAGTATAGACATTTCAAATCAAGGTGTCAGCAGAGGTGGTTACTTTTAGAGACTAGGGAGAATCTACTCCCTGCCTCTCCCATAGCACGTGCAGGCACTATGGGCAATGATTTGACATTCCTTGGCTTATAAATTCATTTTTCCCATCTCTAATCAGATCACAGGACCTTCCCCTTTGTATATTCCACGATAAGGACACCAGTCACTGGACCCAGGTCCATCCCAAATTCAGTGTGACCTCCTCTTGATATTTTTTATTATGTCTGCAAAGACACAGTTTTCAAAATGAAGTTTACATTCACAGGTAATGAAATTAAAACTTGGACTTTTATCACTGGAAAGACACAATTCAAACAACTATGGTATATAGAAACTAACTTTAAAATTAAATAATCAAATTTATATCAAGGGCTTTGGGAACTTTCATTCTCTACTATTTATTTGACCTTTGATAAGCCTCATTCCAATTTTTGTGAAAAGAGAACTTGAGGAAGTATCTACTCTAAACTCTTTTACAGGTGAGGAAATAGAGAACATAATTTAATTTGGAAGTCAGAAATAATACTACGTAAGTGCCTAATATTTCAGTAAATGCAACCAAAAAGTGCATTCTCATCATCACGTATGACCTGATTGTTACAAAATGTGATACTTAAGCTTGTTTTGAATGTCAGTTCTGTCATCTTGAAATTGTGTATCAGAATATTTGAGGTATTATTAAAATAAATAAAATATATCTCCTATAATATTCATCTGGAGTATTATGGATACTGTGATTAAGAAGATTGCCTTAGTCACACAAAGATAATGGCAGATTTTTAGATGCTTCATTCCTGGTCCTTTTCTCTCTTTTATGTTAAATGATTGCACCCTGGGATAGTTATCTGTGTTCTAGAAACCAGTATTCCCATAGAGCCTTATCACTGTGACACTTCATATAAATCTTGATGTGAATGTTATAAAAGTTTACAAAAATTAATGCACATGTACACATGAAAGGAAAATGAAATGATATAGCAGGAATATATTTCTACCTAGTAATAATATGACAGGAAAACTACCAATGTCTCTGAAAGTAGTAAGTATACTATTTATTTGATTATATATTTATATATTCCCTAATTACTTTAATTAAGTTTATAATAGGCTTCTAATTTGTGACTGGAATCATGCTAGGTTAAAAAAAATTGTTTTCCCTTTATCACCTCATGAAGTTTAGAGTTTAAAAGGGAGAGACATTGGTAGCAAATTACTCTCTTCAGGCAAGTAACTAGTCTCCATGAAAAAAAAAATGGTATATTTTTCTTTGTAAATTGTCCTTCTTTGAGGATCATAATAGAATGCTCATAAATACCACTAAGATTGTTACAGCTAAATGAAACAAATGTGAGATTTAACGATACACATAGAGAAATCTATACTTCATGATTCATAGAAGAAAAATAATATATATCAGGGACTTTCCAGTTTATCTTCATAAATTAGTTCTGTTATATCAAATGTACAGATATGATACAGATAGTTCAAGAAGATTTCATATACTCTGTAGCCAGGTTCAACAGTATTGTACTAAACCCCATTTCAATTTTATTCTCTCACCTTCTCATTCTCTTCTAATCTTCTACATTTATACATCAATTATATGTATCAGCTGCCACCACCTCAATGCCATTTAAGACTGCATGTTAGATTCTTGTGGTTGCCATGGCAAATTACCACTTACTGGTTTAAAACACAACTTGACTGATTAATATAACAGATTTTTTTTTTTTTTTCTCTCAGATCTGGAGGATAGAAGTCCAAAATCAAGGTCTGGGCAGTATCCTTCCCTGCAGAGTTTCTGGAGGGGACTCCATCTCTAGCCTCTTGCAGCTTGTGGTGGCTGCCAGCTTTCCTTGCCTTGAGGCAGCATTGCTGCAGTCCTTGCCACCTTAGTCACATTGCTTTCCTAAAACTCTCTTTGGCTCTCTTTTGTAAGGAAACATGATGGCATTTAGAACATATGCTGATATGCCAGGTACCCACTTTCTCTCTAGATCTTTAATGTAATTGCATCATTTACCATATAAGGTCATATTCAAATATCCTAGAGATCAGGAATTTAATGTATCTTTGACAGTGAACAGTGGACTGGTTCCAAATTGGGAAAGGAGTACATCAAGGCTGTATATCATCACACTGCTTATTTAACTTAAACACAGAATACATCATGAGAAATGCTGGGCTGGAAGAAACTCAAGGTAGAATCAAGATTGCCAGGACAAATATCGATAACCTCAGATATGCAGATGACACCACCCTTACGGCAGAAAACAAAGAGGAACTGAAGAGTCTCTTAATGAAAGTGAAAGAGGAGAGTGAAAAAGCTGGCTTAAAACTCAACTTTCAAAAAATGAAGATCATGGTATCCGGTCCCATCAGTTCATAGCAAATAGACGGGGAAACAGTGGAAGCAGTGACAGACTATTTTCCTGGGCTCCAAAATCACTGCAGATGGTGACTGCAACCATGAAATTAAAAAAAAAAAAAGAAAAAACACACTTGCTTCTTGGAAGAAAAGCTATGACCAACCTAGCCAGCATATTAAAAAGCAGAGACATTACTTTGCTGACAAATGTCCATCTAGTGAAAATTATGGTTTTTCCCATTGTCCTGTATGGATGTGAGAGTTGGACCATAAAGAAAGCTGAGTGCTGAAGAACTGATGCTTTTGAACTGTGGCGTTAGAGAAGGCTCTTGAGAGTCCCTCGGATTACAAGAACATCAAATCAGTCCATCCTAAAGTTCATTGTAAGGACTGATGCTGAAGTTGAAGCTCCAATACTTTGGTCACCTGATGTGAAGAAATGACTCATTGGCAAAGACTCTAATGGTGGGAAAGATTGAAGGCAGGAGGAGAAGGGGACGGCAGAGGATGAGTTGGTTGGGTGGCATCACTGACTAGATAGACATGAGTTTGAATAAGTTCTAGGAGTTGGTGATGGACAGGGAAGCCTGGAATGTTGCAGTCAATGGGGTCAGAAACAGTTGAACATGGCTGAGCAACTGAACTGTACTGACAGTGTAAGTGTTAGTTGCTCAGGCCTATCTGACTCTTTGTGATCCCATGTACTGTACCCCATGAGGTTCCTCTGTCCATGGGATTCCCCAGGCAAGAATACTGGAGTGGGTAGCCATTCCCTTCTCCAGGGGATCTTCCTGATCCAAGGATTGAACCCAAGTTTTGGATCATTTTTAATCCTTCCATGGGAAGAGATTCATGGCTCTTTACCATAGTTTTCTACATTATATATTTCCCTAAAGTGTATTCTCTTAAACCTCAAACAGTTGACAAAATCAAGAAATTTAACATTGATATAGTTCATGTTTACCAAGTCATATTGTAGGCCAAAGGAAAGATCAGAAGTAATTTTGGAAGGCATCTATGCTTACTACTGTACCACCAACACAAATAATTTTGTAACTTAAAATGTTGATACTTTATGTATTATGGAATTTGCATAAAATTTTTAAGCATTAAATAGTAAAATTTATTGTGATTACTGAGTTTTTTGTGCCATCATAAATTCTGTGTAGATGAGTAGCTCCCTCCTATCACTTATCACTGTATCCCAGTTTTGATCCGCAGCCCATATTGAAATTGTATCAGTTTTCCCAACATTATTCTCAATAGTTGTCATCTCCCATCTCTATTCTGGAGCTGTTCCTCAACCTTTTCTTTCTTAACCTTGATATTTTGAACAGAATAGGCCTGGTATTTTGTAAAATGTCAATTTAACTTTATTTGTCTGCTATTTGCTTGTATTTAATTCAGGTTATGGTATTTGTACACCTGTGTGTGATGGCAGGAATATTACTGAAGTGTAGTGTGTCTTTTTCAAGATACTGTTTTAGGAAGAACATGATACTGCTTTGTTCTACTCTTATCCATATAGGTTAAGACTGGTTGCCTGATTAAGCTGATATCTGCCATATGTCCCTATTATAAAGTTACTGTGCTTAGTTATAAAGTTACTCTATTTTATCTCTATTATAAAGTTACTCAGTTATGTCTGACTCTTTGAGACCTGATGGATGCTATGTAGTCTGCCAGGTTCTTCCATGGGGATTCTTCAGGCAAGAATATTGGTGTGGGTTGCTATTCCCTTCTCCAGGGGATCTTCCAATCCAGAGATCAAACCCAGGTCTCCCACATTGCAGGTGGATTCTTTACCAACTGAGCCACCAGGGAAATTTTCTTTTTATAATTTTAAATAACTTGTGGAATACTTTTAGCAACTGTAAATATTGCATTTATTGCAATAATTTCACTTAACTATTCTAATTACTACTGATTCTTTAACTCCTTTGTTACTGAGTTTACAACAACTTTGTATTATATTTATAAATATGTTTTTAGCTGAAGCTCTAAGGAAGGGAGTTTTATTCTCTATATATGTGTGCTTATATACTAATATCAATTTAAATATTTGTATTCTATTTGATGTCCTTTGTATGATTAGTGGAAATTCCTTCCACTGACTTTTAGAGCCATCTGAGAATAACCCATAGTTCCTTGAGGTTTTCTCATGTTATTGACCCAAAGAAGATGGGAATATCCTCTAGCATTTTTTCATGCACCTCTCCTGGAAGCAGCCTGTTGCCTAAAATGTCTTGGTAGCTTTTAGTGGATAATGACCTTTATTGCTTCTAATGATGTCAGCTGTCATATTGCTATTCTCCTTTATGCAAAATAATGATTTTCCGTATCTTCTTCCAATATTTTTTTTATCTTAGAATATCATAATTTTGACTCTGATATGTTTTGGTGTGATTGTATTTACCTTGCATGCAGTTCACTATTATTCTTGGATCCATAAATTTGTTTTTCATCAGATCTGGAAAATGGTTAGCCATTATTTTTTCAAATACTATCTTTCCTCATTCTCTGTCATCTTTCTTTTTAAGTATATAAATATGCATATCTTAAATTTGATATAGCCCCAAGTTATATTAATTTTTTTCTTTTCCCCTCTCCTATATAGTCTGTACTTCTATGAATTATTTTTTATATTGTCCTATGTATTTTCTGTGAATTTTATTTTTTCTCTGTATATTATAATAAATTATATTGCTATATCTTCAAGCCCATTACTCTTTTTGTCCTCTTGCTATTTAGCTCATCAGAGAATTTTTAATCTCACCTGTCATCATATTGTTTAATTTAATGTTCATAGAATTTCCTTTTTTTCAGTTTCAATTTCACTACTCATATTTTCCAAATGTTCAATCATTGTGACTAATTCAGTCATTGTGAGTAGGTTTTGTTTCAGAACCTTGAATATATTTATAACTGATGCTTTAACTTCATTCTGACAATTTCAGCTTGCCTCTCTTCTTGGGAATCATTTTTGTTGACTGCTTTAAGTGATATTTTCCTGAGTCTTCACATGTCTAGTAAGTTTTCATTGCATGTTGGGCAGTAAAGATATTTTGTAGGGTAATGATTCTACTTATGTGCCTCTGAAGGAATAATCTTTGTTCAAGCAGTGAGTTTTAAACTGATTGAACTCAAACTCTAAAATGTTTCCTTTAGGAGAGGCAACTGAAATTCTGTCTCTTTCCAGTTTCTAGAAGCTTTATTTGCCAGGCTCTTTGGTATGTAAATTCTGGACTAGATCAGTGTTTAATCATGAATTTTACATATTTTTATATATAGAATTTGGCCCTCATTCCATATTGAACTCATTCCTTTCCAGAATAACCCTCTTAATTTCCCAACCAAAATGCCAACCTCAAATCTGCATGCTAATCCCATGCTCCCTGCTCTACAGATAGGGAAATACCCTTCAGTAAAATCCTGAAAACATATGAAACTCACCTTGGGCACATCCTACTTTTCAGGGGTTGTCTCCTCAAGATTCTGTTTTTGGTCATGATTTTCTTAAAATACTTTATATAGATTTTGGACATGTCTATAGAAAAGTTATCTATATAAGTTTTTCTGTCATTGAAATGTGTAACATCAAATTCATTCCATTTGAATATTTTTAAATTACAAATTATACTAACATGAAAGAACTGCTCTTGTTGAATTAAAAAAGCAAATGGGACTAGTATCCTGTCCTTTTTCTGTGCCAGCACATACAACATAAAATTATTTGGGCAGCACTCCATCCAAATTCTAGGTTTCCATAGAAAGTTTAAAAGTAACTTACCTATACCAAATAATGAATACATCTGAGAGAAAGCATATACTATAAAGAATGTGTTCACATTTGTGACCAGAAATTTGACCATCAAGTTTTACTACAATCTTCAGGCAAAACTCCAAATGATATTTTTAAAAATTGACAACATTTTAAATACATTTGAGGATGGTTTCAAATATATAATTTGCTATTCAGAACACTCCTGTAGATACAGCACATATAATTGTCATTGTAGTATTGCTATTACAAGTCTGTGAAACACCATGAAAACATATAACTTAGTAACATATAACACCAGACACTATGTGCAGAGTTTTGCAAGCACCTTCATTTTCACCAAGGGTTTTAGTCTAATTATAAAAGTGTGAAAACTGAGCTATCTAGAGATCTTCAGCCTTACTCAGAGAAGAAAGTAGTAAAAATATGATCCGCAATCAAATCCTAACCTATATGCCTGGGAAAGCACATTTTTCAAATATTATATCATACTGCATTTCTCAGATAATTGAAATGTTTTTCAAATACACTAAGTATCTTGTCATGGTATACAATCATTCTACTAGAGAAACTAGACACAAATATGTTCTTATAAAGGTAGACTCAGCCACTTTTACACCCTTTCTTTTTGTTTGAAAGAAAAGATGGAAAGAGACAATCTTGGAATATACAGGACATTTAGTTCAACCCAGAAATTTCAATAGATTAAGAAAATTTCTCCAAAGGTTGTCATTTTTGTAGTCGCAAAGAAAAAAACAACTATATGAGACCCTGACAATTAAAATGATTTACTTCATTCTAGAGCTATTTTCTGGTGGCTCAGAGGTTAAAGCATCTGCCTCCAATGCGGGAGACCCGGGTTCGATCCCTGGGTCGGGAAGATCCCCTGGAGAAGGAAATGGCAATCCACTCCAGTATTCTTGCCTGGAGAATCCCATGGATGGATCGCAAAGAGTCGGACACGACTGAGCGACTTCACCTTCAGAGCTATTTTCAGGGAAGGCAATGACACCCCACGCCAGTACTCTTACCTGGAAAATCCCATGGATGGAGGAGCCTGGTAGGCTGCAGTCCATGGGGTCACTAAGAGTTGGACACGACTGAAAGACTTCACTTCCACTTTTCATTTTCATGCACTGGAGAAGGAAATGGCAACACATTCATGTTCTTGCCTGGAGAATCCCAGGGATGGGGGAGCCTGGTGAGCTGCCATCTATGGGGCTGCACAGAGTTGGACACGACTGAAGCAACTTAGCAGCAGCAGAGCTATTTTACTTCAGTAAGGCAAGTCACAATGTTACAAACATACCTACAAATTAAGTACATTAGGAATAGGAAGTTATAGATAATTACTTTGAAACTAAATAACAGATTAAATAATTAACAAATTAAGATTGTAATCCAGATATTTGATATGTGTGAAACAGCTTAACAACATTATGTAATAATATTGAATTAATAAATGTGATAAAAAATAATCCCTAATAATATATCTGTTATGTTCAAGTAAATGTACTTTATTTATGGCCACATTGCACAGGTTGAGATTTCAGTTCTATAAGCAGTATTTGAACCTGGGCCAGTGCAGTGAATGAAAGCCCAGGGTCCTAACCACTAGGCAACCAGGGAACTCCATAAATGCACTTTAGATATTTATTTTAAAAGCAACTTACATGGATAAACTTTACTATAAGAAACAGGCAACAAATTTCTACAAAATATATATACTAATGATGTGTTTGATTTCAGTTCACATAGATTGGAACAGCTTTCAAGTGAAAGTCCATAGAGGAATATATATCAATACAGATAAGTTAGGATTTATTTTATTACAGTGTTTTGCATATTCTTTTCTAAGCCAGAGTTTATAAAAAGGTGAGAGTTTCAGTGGCTTTTCCTCTTGCTGCTGCAGCTGCTGAGTCGCTTCAGTTGTGTCCGACTCTGTGCAACCACATAGACGGCAGCCCACCAGGCTCCCCCATCCCTCGGATTCTCCAAGCAGGAACACGAGTGGGTTGCCATTTCCTTCTCTAATGCATGAAAGTGAAAGAGAAAGTGAAGTCACTCAGTCGTGTCCAATTCTTCGTGACCCCATGGACTGTAGCCTCCCAGGCTCCTCCATCCATGGGATTTTTCCAGGTAAGAGTACTGGAAATGGGTAACTTTTTCTCTTAAAATCTGTTTATTACTGCTTCCCTGGTAGCTCAGTGGGTAAAGATTCTGCCTGCAATGCAGGAGACCCTGGTTTGATTCCTGGTTTGGGACGATCTCCTTGGAGAAGGGACAGGCTGCCCACTCCAGTATTCATGGACTTCCATGGTGGCTCAGATGGTAAAGAATCACCTGCAATGCGGGAGACCTGGGTTTGATCCCTGGGTTGAGAAGATCCCCTGAAGGAGGGTATTGGAAACCCACTCCAGTATTCTTACCTGGAGAATCCCCATGGACAGAGGAGCCTGGCCGGCTGCAGACCATGGTACTTTTTTTCTTAAAATCTATTTGTTACTACCTAGCATCAATTTTTTTCTAAGTCTGTGTCTCATTAAAGGTAAGACTGGTTCATGCAATTAGCAAGTTTTCCTAAATTTAACCTATAAAACTGTTTCTCAGCATTGTGATGCTTTCTTCAAGGCTTGGCTGTATTTTCCCTACAGATTGGCTTCTGAAACTGGTAGATATTAAACTTTATGCTAGAAAAGATGGAGATGTTTTCTCCTTCTCAATCTGCTTATCCAGAAATGCATCTAGGTTTTCCTTTGCAGATAAACTCTTTAGTTCAGTTCAGTCGCTCGGTTGTATCTGACTGTTTGTGACCCTATGGACTGCAGCACGCCAGGCATCCCTGTCCATCATCAACTCCTGAAGCCTGCTCAAATTCATATCCATTGAATCAATGATGCCATCCAACCATCTCATCCTCTGTCATCCCCTTCTCCTCCTGCCTTCTATCTTGCCCAGCATCAGGGTCTTTTCCAATGAGTCAGTTCTTTGCATCATGGCCAAAGTATTGAAGTTTCAGCTTCAGAATCAGTGCTTCCAATATTGAGGTGTTTTTTTTTTTTTAATTGGAGGTTAATTACTTTGCAATATTGGTTTTCCCATACATCAACATGAATCCGCCACAGGTATATATATGTGTTCCCCATCCTGAACCCCCCTCCCTCCTCCCTCCCTGTACCATCCCTCTGGGTCGTCCCAGTGCACCAGCCCCAAAAGGCAACTTTTTCACTTTCCTCTTTCACTTTCAACAAGTGATAAACTGAAATCCCCTAACAATTCATTCTGTTGATTTTTTTCTTTTCCTGTTGTCTCCTTGAGAAATTATATGTTGCTAGGCAAAATGCATCTCACACTTCCCAGGGTGGTGGTGGTGGTTTAGTCACTAAGTCGTGTCTGACTCTTGCCACCCCATGGACTGTAACCCACCAGGCTCCTCTGTCCATGCGATTTTTCAGGCAAGAATACTGGAGTGGATTGCCGTTTCCTTCTACAGGGGATCTTCCCGACCCAGGAATGGAACCCAGGAATCGAACCCAAGTCTCCTGCATTGCAGGCAGACTCTTTACCAACTGAGTTATGAAGGAAACCCATCCCAGGGTAGCACTATACAAAGGTTCAGATAATATTCAATTGCTAAAGATGCTCATGGAGTAGCCCAGTATATAGAATATTAAGAAAGGCAGGGGAAAAAATTCCAGATTCTTAAGATTCACATTTACTTTTTCCTAAGTTATTATGTCTGAGAATGTGACTGACTCAAAGCATGATGTCTGTCTTCTATCTATCCTATCATAAACCTTCTCTATATACAAAAGAAATTCATAATATTTTACCCATTCTGATATTTCACTATTACTTTACTCAAAGGTAAAAAGCCTCGTGGGTGCTAAATGTGTCAGTCAAGGTTCTCCAGAGTGATAGAACCGATAGAATGAAGTGTGTATGTGTATGATTGTCTGTGTGTATTTATATGTATATCAGTTCAGTTCAGTCACTCAGTTGTGTCTGCCTCTTTGCGACCCCATAGACTGCAGCATGCCAGGCATCCCTGTCCATCACCAACTCTCAGAGCCTACTCAAACTCATGTCCATTGCATTGGTGATGCCATCCAACCATCTCATCCTCTGTTGTCCCCTTCTCCCCCCGCCTTCAATCTTTCCAGCATCAGGGTCTTTGCCAATGAGTTGGTTCTTTGCATCAAGTGGCCAAAGTATTGGAGTTTCAGCTTCAGCATCAGCCCTTCCAATGAATATTCAGTACTGATTTCCTTTAGGACAGACTGGTTGGATCTCCTTGCAATCCAAGGTGCTCTCAAGCTTCTTTTCCAACACCACAGTTCAAAAGCATCAATTCTTCAGTTCTCAGCTTTCTTTATAGTCCAACTCTCATATTTATACATGACTGCTGAAAAAACCATGGCTTGGTTTAAATACACCTTTGTTGGCAAAGTAATGTCTCTGGTTTGTAATATGCTGTCTGGGTTGGTCATAGCTTTTATTCCAAGGAACAAGTGTCTTTTAATTTATTGGCTTCAGTCACCATCTGCAGTAATTTTGAAGTCCCCAAAAATAAAGTCCCACTGTTTTCATTATTTTCCCATCTATTTGCCATGAAGTGATAGGATCAGAAGCCATGATCTTAGTTTTCTAAATGTTGAGTTTTAAGCTAACTTTTTCACTCTCGTCTTTCACTTTCATCAAGGACACCGTTCAATTCTTCTTCACTTTCTGCCATAAGGGTGGTGTCAGTGGCCTATCTGAGGTTATTAATATTTCCCCCAGCAATCTTGATTACAGCTGTGCTTCATCTATAAGGAGACACTATGAGAAACTGGCTTATGTGATTGTGGAAACTAAAAGTTCTGCAATTTACAGTCTATCCCTTACAAGGCAGAGACCCATGAAAACCAGAGGTATAATTCATGTCAAGTCCAAAGATCTGAGCACCAGGGTATACAATGGTTTAAATCCCAGTCCAAGAGAAGAAGATGAAATGAGCTATCCCAGCTCAAATAGTGAAAAAGGAAAAAAGGGCAGATTCCTCCTCCTTCCACATTTTGTTCAATTCAGTCAAAAAGATCTTATTCACTAATCCAGTCAAGGGATTGGATCCATTTCACTTACATTGGGGAGGGGAATCATACTAATGACTTCCAGAGACATCTTCACAGACACAACAAGAAAAAGAAAAAAAAAAGGTATTTATCTGAGTACCCCATGGCCAGCCATGTTGACACAGAAAATTAACCTTCCCATCAAGCAAAGGGGCAATCCAAAATATTGATATTTTTTAACACTCCTGAATTTGACATCAAAACTCCAGAATAGGACTTTAGCTATTACCCTCCTTCCATCCTCCACACATATTCTATTAAGGTAAAAATTTGGCATTAGATATAAAATATTGTAGCCTATTCTACAATGCCTGAATTAAAAATATATTATAAAATAAATCTTTGAAAATGATATGAATTTCTTTTGATGACTTTTCCTCTTTTATTTCTAATTATTGTCAATCAGTGTATTCACTGTACCTCAGAAAGGGAATCAAAATGGGAGGGGGAGAATCAGACCATTAATAACTATTTAAGGCAATGATAATTTTTTCAGTAAACTTCCATGGTATAGTAGTCTTATTGGTCTATAGAAACCTTATACGTTGCATAATTTTTAAAATGATGCTGGTAAACACTAAGCTAATACAAACTTGACCTCTTTGACTCTGCATTTTCACTATTATTGATCAGATGGAGGAACCAAGCCAGTTCTTTTATTAATGAGTCTCACAGCATTCCGTATTTTGCCTGATTGCAAGAAAGATATTAACATGTACTCATTTTCTTGGCTATTTATTTAGAATCACAAGAGAATTGCCTCTTGTCCCTTCCTCCACTAGCACCACTTTATTTTGCCCAAGCTACCATCCTCTCTCAGCTGGATTATTGCAGTTGTCTCCTGAATTGTTTTTATGCTTCTGAACTTGTTCTAATATTGTCTGTTTGCTTTTGAACCTGTTCTTGTGTCCGTTTGCAAGTTCAACATCCAGAATGATTCCCATTAAACGTAAACTTCAGTATACCACTCCTCTGCTTTAAGACTCCACAGTTAAACCTAAGTCCTTACTACAAATTAAATTTATATCCCCATTTTCTCTTTAACAAGTCCTCTTACTCCTCTCCCACCTGCTCACTCACCTCAAGCCACATCAGCCTCTTTGCTGTGCAAAAACGTGCATTAATATTTTCTCTTCAAGATATTTACAAGGTGTTATTTAAACCCTGGGGGCTTCCCTGGTAGCTCAGAGGTAAAGAATCTGCCTGCAGTGCCAGAGACCCAGGTTCGATCCCTGGGTCAGGAAGATCCCCTAGAGGAGGAAAAGGCAATGAGCTCCATTATTCTTGCCTGGGAAACTCTGAGACAGAAGAGACTGATGAGCTACAGTCCATGGGCTCACAAAAGAGTCAGATACAACTGAGCACAAATGCCATATATCTGTAATGATGATAAAGTAAGGAATTTTAGTCAAGCATTTCAAGTTTTGGTATTTTATAAGAAAATGTATTGGTAATGGTTGAAAACATAGTTTTGAACAAAAAGTGGAATATGACAGAAACATCATTTATGTGAAATAGATAGCATTACTGAATCAATGGGCATAAATTTGAGCAAACTCCAGGAGACAGTGAAGGACAGGAAAGCCTGGTGTACTGCAGTCATAAAGAATGGACATGACCTAAGGACTGAGTGACAACAATCATTTAGGTGATTACTGTAGTTATTGAAGGAAAGAGATTAAAATATGAGCTGAAATGGAAAATAGTAATAGAAAAGATTACACTGATACATTTAGAAAATGTCTGCACAGTTCTATGAGGGAAATTACATGAAAATGATTCAGAGGTTTGTTTGGGCAACTGAAGTATCATGATATGATATTAAGTGAAACAGGGTAATAAGAAAGAAGTTAGAAACATAGAACTGTTCTTTACATTCATATCAGCTTTTCTTTTAGGCTGTCTGGCTTCAGAAAGTCCAGATAGCACTTTGAGCCAAGGATAGTTTTGGGGCCGAAGTCACGTTCTAACAAAAGATTAGCCATGATGAAGCCAGACCAGCCATACCTAGTCCAAGCTCTGTGATAGATCATTTGGTTCATGGGTTGTTTTCATTCTATAATTCTCTTATTTGAGTCTCTGCAGTAATTTTCATCCTTTGCTTGCCTCTTCTTTTTGTATACATTTTAAACTTTACATATGGCTAATAATAATCTTTTTTTTTTTTTGTACCAAGTTTTCCAGTTTTTATATAGTATTCTGACTTTCTAATTTGATTGCAAGTCAAATCTCAAGGACTGGACACCTGACTCCACATTTTCAGTCAATGACTAAATAGTCATTGAGATTTGCTAAGAAAAATTCCAAGTAAGAATATACACTACATAAAGACATAGCTCAGAACACTAGGCTATTCTGTGAATTATCATGTTTCTCTAAAGAGATATTTTGAAGAGACTAAAAAAGCAAGAGAGTTCTAGAAAAACATTAAAAGACACTTACTTCTTGCAAGGAAAGTTATGAACAACCTAGATAGCATATTCAAAAGCAGAGACATTACTTTGCCAACAAAGGTCCGTCTAGTCAAGGGTATGGTTTTTCCAGTGGTCATGTATGGATGTGAGAGTTGGACTGTGAAGAAAGCTGAGCACCAAATAATTGATGCTTTTGAACTGTGGTGTTGGGACTCTTGAGAGTCCCTTGGACTGCAAGGAGATCCAACCAGTCCATCCTAAAGGAAATCAGTCATAGGTGTTCATTGGAAGGACTGATGCTGGAGCTGAAACTCCAATACTTTGGCCACCTCATGTGAAGAGTTGACTCATTGGGAAAGACCCTGATGCTGGGAGGGATTGGAGGCAGGAGGAGAAGGGGACAACAGAGGAGGAGATGGCTGGATGGCATCACCGACTCGATGGACATGAACTCCAGGAGTTTGTGATGGACAGGGAGGCCTAGCATGCTGTGATTCATGGAGTCTCAAAGAGTCAGACATGACTGAGTGACTGAACTGAACTGCACTGAACTGAACTTAACTGAAGGCCCTCCAGGTATACATCCTAGCTCTTATAGATTACCAAAGTTCAACTATGATGGGATCTTATCTAAAAAATGAGATTGGTAGAAAATGAGAGATAGAAAACTACCTCTTCTTACAAGGCTACTTTGAGAGCTAATTAAAATGATTTATGCAGTACTCATATGTATATCTTAGTGTCCAGAAATATTAGTTTATATTTTTTTTATTAGTCTATTTGTAGATTGAACTTTTTGAAGCCTGGGAATTTAATCATAGCTGTATTTCCCATGCCTAATACAGAGTCTGAGTTTTCAGTATGTTTTCCTAAGGAATTAACCATTTATCTATATCACTTGATTTCATTGTTAAATCACTTTTAAAAGACTAGAGAAAACTGACATTGAAAATTTCAGTGAAATTTGAAGCAATGCAGTCCTAAATATGCAGTACTATTTATCAAAGAATGAAGAAAATAGTGCCATGTAAGCATATTTATACCTTTTTCTCTTATCAAATCTAAGTTATTACATTTGTGCTTATTCTGTCATTTTCTTTCCTTAAATTATGCTCTGCATAACTGACTTCAAAGTTATGAAAATCACCTTTTAGCATATGATGAATATTAAGTCTCTATTTTTTGTGCCCTCATTAAATATAATGAAAAACACTATACATACAAAGTTAAATAGAATTATACACTTTTGAAAGACATTTCTCTTCATGATAAAAATAATTTTAAGATAAGCATTTTCACCTGATAACATATGCCTTTACTAGTTTTTAAATATGCTATCTAAGCTTGTCATAGCTTTCCTTCCAAGGAGCAAGTGCCTTTTAATTTCATGGCTACAGTGACCATCTGCAGTGATTTTGGAGCCTAAGAAAATAAAATATGTCACTGCTTCCACTTTTCCCCTTTCTATTCGCCATGAAGTGTTGGGAACTGTCTCTTATACACATCTAGATGTGTATAAGAGACAGGTATATAACATTTATGTTAGAAATATTGACTTTTATTAGCCATAGGTCATTTTATATTTTATTGTGTCTTTAATTTTATTTTAATATATATCCCCATTCCAGGCCCCCCCAAAATTATAGGAATTGTATTTAGAGTATAACAAGATGGTAAAACCATAATATTCTATTTTAAAATTTACAAATATTTACAAACACATTAATCAAAGGCTGCCACGTAATTGTGACCAGTATAACATTCCTCTGTTACTTATGTCATTGTACCTGTAAGTGCCCATTATGTCAAAAGAGTAAACTGCAATTTGCCTCTGGGGTATTTCTCAGATACAAAAGTGTTCTAAATTTGTGTTGCTTCAAATGAAATCGAAAGCTAAACGTTGGAAAGATAGTGCTCAACACTTACTGTCTAATCCTATCCCAGTTATAAAATTAGACATGAATACAAGGAAAATTCACAAAAATTGCAGAAAATGTAGAGGATTAGAAAATTTAAAATAGTTAAATTGCCCTCCTGCTTCAGTCTTCTAAGTTTTAAGTGAATGCTAAGATTATTGCCATTTTATTGTGTTCACACATTCATTTTTAAATGCCACAACTGTTCATTTTATAAACAGAATATTTATTTTGAATTGGAGCTTGCATAACACTTACTGATTTTAAAGGTTAGGAAGACAAAAGGTAGCAAGTATATATAGCATGCATATTGCTTTGATTTCATGTGAATTACTAGGAGGAATAATCCATAAAATCAATCCAAAATGTTAGCTGAATTAGAAGTCATTCATGTTAACCAGGCATTTCCTTCTACTTTCAGAAAGAATCAGAAAAGTTCAAATACTGCCATAAAAATTGATCCAGCCAAATCATTACACATATGGCTTTTTCAGAACATATTCCCCTTTCTAAGTGAAAATAACCTCCTTCTGAGAATAAAAATCTGAACAGAAATCCCGTTCTTGATTATCTGCAAAAGCTACAAAAGCACTTATGGGCAGTTCAACCATCAGTTGGCAGAGTTTTAGGGAAGTCCATTCCAGAAATGTATCTTTATTTCCTGATGTGCTTATTGCCGATGTTATTTGAGCTGTTAGAGTTTCTTAAAGACATAAAAGCAGTTGGCTAGATGTTCTAAAGATGATGGCAGTAGCCTGCAGCTTACATAAACACTATAGGGTCCATGGACATAGTTGCAATAAAGCAGAACATCAAAAACACAGCTTATATAAAACTTAATACACTCAGCCCAGAAGATACTTTTAAACATTTGCTAAAATTACTTTACAAGCAAGCATGTTCACTATAAAATCATCGTAATGGAGAAATAAAGCAGGGATACAGAATAAAAAGAAAATTCTCAAAAACAATTCTGTTTAAGCACCTAACTAACAACTAGGGTTATCTTGATGCAACTCACAAAGTTTCCTTACATGAACATCTCATTTATAGCTGTCTGGTGTAGGTAATTATTGTATTAAACTTAACGTTGTTTCTTAAAGCTCTCATGTTTTTAATAATCACCAAAAGATTCCCTGACCTATTTATTTTCCAGATGTGTGTGCTTGTGAATCTTTATATGTTTTTGTGTTTATTAGTTCATGTGCTATACTTACAAGCATATGTACATATTTTTCTTAGCACAGGATACAGTGATTATTGTTGACTGGGCATTATTATTCAGTTGCAGAGAATCAGTAGTATTGGAAGAAGACAAGTTGTCAAAGTTAATTAGAAGAAATTTGTGGTCACTGAATTCAGATATGATGTGAAATCTGTATTTGCCTGGATATTCTTTTATAGCATTTCTGCTTTCTTGTCACATTCTATAAAATAAGGAAAATTGAGGAACAGTATCCCTGCAGAAACATGAACCCACATTCCATATCCAGTAGGGCACCTTGTGTTAGTCTTTCAGTCATGTCTGATTTTTTGTGAACCCATGGACTGTAACTCACCAGACTCCTCTGTCCATGGGATTCTCTAGTCAAGATTGCTGCTGCTGCTGCTGTTGCTAAGTCACTTCAGTCATGTCTGACTCTGTGAAACCCCACAGATGGCAGCCAACCAGGCTCCTCTGTTCCTGGGATTCTTCAGGTGAGAATATTAGAGTGGGTTGCCATTTCCTTCTCCAACGCATGCATGCATGCTAAGTCGCTTCAGTTGTGTCTGACTCTGTGCGACCCCATGGACAGCAGCCCACCAGACTGCTCTGTCCACAGGATTCTCCAGGCAAGAACACTGGAGTGGGCTGCCATTTCCTTCTCCACTAGGCAGGAATACTGGAGTGGATAACCAGTCCCTTCTCCAGGGGATTTCCCCAACCCAGGGATTGAACCCATGTCTCCTGCATTGCAGGTGAATTCTTTACCGTCTGAATCACCAGGGAAGTCCATTAGTCAATGAAAAACTTCTGTGGGACAATGGGAGCCTGAAGGCCTAGTAAAGTCACTTGCTGACCCTGTTTTTTGCAAGCATTCAGTTTCCTCAGTGCAGCCTATTTCTTTTGTTTAGCCTAAAATTGTGGAACTTACCTTGAACTTGGTACGTGACAGTGCTAACTGTGAAGGGGCCCACCTTTGTTCTATAAGATGAAAATATTAAAATGAATATATGCACACCTTTGATTTATAGAATGTTTTACTATCCTGTGGACATGGTTAATCATATCTTCTAAGGAAATAATGGTCATTGTGTCTGGAAATGCCTGTAATAAAAATCACAGCATGCATGCTTGGCCTTCTACTTCCTATTATCAGATAGAAAGCAACAGGAGAATATTATACAATCTCTCTAAAAAGAAGTAGCTTACTTTTTAAGCTCATCAAATTCAGATTGAAGACCACCTGATGAAATTAAATCTAAAAAATGAGAATGATGATTCAGGGAGGTAGGTTGGAGAGATAGGATAAAGGAACTGTTTTACTTTAGGCAGATCTTCAGCGAGAGGAGTTGTTCTTTATAGAAGCAGGAGATAAAGCAGCTAAAATTTTAACAAATCTTTACAGGCCTAGGTGAGCATGACAGTTTAGAATCCCAGGAAACACAGAACAAGGAAAGTCCACAGCCATTCTATGGTGCATTTCTATAGTCTTCCACTAAGGGTTCCCAAGGAAGAATAGAGACAAGGTAGGAGACCTCAAGCAAAAGCCACCTGCAGTGTAGGTATGCAGAGATTGCTAATGTGGAAGCAGCAGAACCTAGACAAAGCTCTCTGTACTCTGCACAACAATGTAGTGGTTGACTGTCACAGGGAGACAAATAGCACATCTATGTAACAGACACTATTCCAATACAAAGCAAAGGCCATCTCCTACTGGAAGTGTGACAGGAAACCTGTTTGTCACAGGACTATCGAGAGAGCCTCATCCTGGGGGTTTAGGTACCCAAATCCCACCTAAACTTAAAAATGAAGTGGAAAAATTGAGCAACCTCTCTGCTTCAACTATAGCCAGCCCTGGGTGCCAGGAAACAAATACACAGACACACACACTACAGAACAACATCCCTCATGTAGACACACATAGAACTCCTTAGCAAAACATTAGTAAATATAATCCAACAACATTTAAGAGGGGAATACCCCATGATCAAGTTAAGAATTATTTTAGGAATGTGTGGTTAGTTAAACATGTAATAATTAACTTGCCACATTAGCAGATGATCATTTAGATTGATGCAGAATAACCGTTTGATGAAATCTAAGAATAGAAAAAAGTTCTCCATGTGATAATGAAAATTTATAAAGAAGTTACAACTAACTCCTATTTTAACACTGATAACTTTTTACACAATACTATGGACCAGAATGTGCTTTCTCATCACTTTGTCACATGAAATCTGAGGCAGTACGATAAAGACAAGAACAAGAAACATTGGTTGGATTTAACAAGTAAGTCTTTCTCGGAAGATATGTGTGCCTATAAAAGAGTAAAAAAATCTACAAGTGAGCATAGCTTGGTGGTTTCTTATGAAATTTAACATGCAGTTGCTACAGGATTCCATTTCTGGGAATTTATCTGAGGGAAATAAAAACCTATGTTCATACTACACCTTATGATTAAGTATTTACCGCTGTACAGATAATTGAGTTAAAGGTCAAGAAATCTATTTCTTGTAACTGTATGTGACTCTATAATCTCAAATTTGCTTACATATCAAGTTTCTAAGACTAGACAGTTTAATATAATGGCTGTCTTATCTGAAATTTTTCTAGAGTTTATTACATATTCGGAATTTATTTTCAAAACTTCAGGGTGTGTATTACCAAAATCATATGTTCTTTTAAAATGACTATTGTTGTGATAACATTTCATAATCTTTTAATATAGTTTTTTTTGCTCATACCACATACTTATATATGGTGACTTTAGATCGGATTGACTTCAGTGTTTTCCTTATTAGATGTTTTATATTCTCATATATATTTCAATATTACCATCAAATTAAATGCAATATTTTAGAAAGGAATACTGTATCTTAATACTTATTTAACATATCCTTGATCTAAATTCTTATTTAAATGAACTGAGCTGATAAATTATCAGCCTTTCAAAATGTATGTTTGTATAAGTTAAAACTGTGAACATCTGCCCCCTAATTTTAGATATTTAAATATGACTTACCTTTGACAAAGAAGAATGTATTTGCTCACATTAAAGGTCTTCCAATATCTAGTTATAAATATTGAATAGGTGCTTTCAGATACTGGGAACACAGAAACAGTATTGAAATGGGGCAAAATAAACACAGTTTCATTAAATAAATTTATGTAAACAAATGAGCTATTCAGAACTATGTGTTTTTCTTGTTCATACACTCCAATATGAAACAATATATGGGCTCACTTTTCTTTGGTAATATAACATACAATATGTCCCTTGAACTTATTTTTAGTACTTTTTCTTCCAGATTTACAATATTAGAATGTGTGTGCTTATGCGTGTGCGTCTGTGGCCCAGAGATTTATTAAATTATAAGAATATTTATTCAGTGACAACAGCCACTAAATATCAGTAACTTTAGCAGTGTATGTATAAATGCATACACTTGTGCATGCACATATATGCACAACATACACATATATGTATATATATGCATATATACACATATATATGCATATATAAATATATGTGTATATATATTTATATTTACTGAAAATGCAAATTAGATTATTCTAATAACTGATAGTACTTTAGAAAATTGCTGCTTGCTTGGTCCAAAGTAGTCACTTGTGCTTGAAGTTTACTTGAGGTGGATATGGTATGAAGTTTCAAATCTTTCCAGCCTTTTCCTTTGTCTCATAAACTATGGCATATGTATTGAATAATCTTTAGAATTCTGTAATGCCAACTTTTTTGAAAAAGAAGAGGGTCTTATACCAGATCTTAATGTGGTGCCCACTGAATGGAAAAATGAAGAGTAAATTCTAAGAAATATTTATTTTACTTTCATGAATATATTTTCCCACTTTAGCAGCATTAGCAGGGCTATTTGAAGAAGAGGATCCCATGACCCCATTATGTTTCTTCTTTTTAAATGCTTTGTAATTTTGGCAGGTTACTTAAAAGCTATAAAAAAAAAATGATAATGGTCATGTTCATAGCAGCTACAGTGGCTGAAAGGCAAACTACAGTAAATTACCCACTGCAATATGTGGGAACAGAGGCCATAGGTAAATAGACATGTTGCTCTCTTTGCTTCATTCTTCCCATAGATGTTCAGATGTATTTGAGGAAATAAGCTTGCCAAATTCTTTGCTCTACATTAATATTACATCAAACAATTGTGTATAAATATATATATATATATATATTAGTCAGATAGTCTACTGAAATTCTATCTGCTTAACTATTTAACATATAAAGATATTACATGTGCATTATTTATAGGATATGGAGAATTTTAAGTTTCTCTTCCTTGGGAAAATGAAATGTGGATAGAGGTAAAGTGTACAACTTGTGGAAAAAAGCCTTAGTATCCTGTTCAGCATTTGCCATTTCTCCTACTATGGAGACATTTATTACAAATAGTGGGACTCTGGTAGCCTGTATTTCTGAGTAAGGCTGACAGGAAACAGCCACCAGCTAAAACGTGAATGAAAATTTAGCACACACACAAAAATAAACTCTGTTGTAAAATCCATTGAGCTTTAAAAGTTGTTTGCTACTGCAGCATTTTCTAGGTTAGTATGAGAATCATAAAACGGAAGTTGAGGAAGATTGTGCCATTGGCTCTATTTTCCTCTGGGGCTATATTTCTCTCTTGGAGCAAAATGCTAACTAATCCCCTCATTTTGCATTCATAAAACAATTTTATACATATTTATTTAAACACTTATAAGTTTTAACTACCAGTGCTGAGTATTTGGAAATAATTGTTTGGAAACCAAGAACATAATTCTAATAAAAAATTCTATTCCACATGAGTCTATGCTTTTGCTAGTAACACATGTACATAAACATTCATCCCATTACTAGTTAATTCCAAGAGTAAGAGGAACGAAAAAACACTGATACTTGTCAGAAGTCCATCTAAGCCTTGTAAATAATATATGTCTAGAAACCCTCATGTACTTGTTGTTGTTTAGTTGCTAAGTCATATCTGACATTTTGCATCCCCATAGACTGCAGTGTGCCAGACCCCACTATCCTCCACTATCTCCCAGAGTTTACTCAAATTCGTGTCCCTTGAGTCAGTGATGCTGTCTCATCATCTTATCCTCAGCTGCCCTCTTCTCCTTTTGCCTTCAATATTTTCAGCTTTAGGGTCTTTTGCAACGTGTTGGCTCTTCATAATAGTTGGCCAAATTATTAGAGCTTCACCATCAGACCTTCCAATGAATATTCAAGGTTGATTTCTTTGAGGATTAACTGGTTTGGTCTCCTTGCTGTCCAAGGGACTCTCAAGAGTCTTCAACAGCACCACAGTTTGAAAGTATCAATTCTTCAGCACTCAGCCTTCTTTCTGGTCCAACTCTCACATCCAAACATGACTACTGAAAAAACCGTATGTTTGACTATATGAACCTTTGTCGGCAAAGTGCGTTTAAATATGCTATCTAAGCTTGTCATAGCTTTCCTTCCAAGGAGCAAGTGCCTTTTAATTTCATGGCTACAGTGACCATCTGCAGTGATTTTGGAGCCTAAGAAAATAAAATATGTCACTGCTTCCACTTTTCCCCTTTCTATTCGCCATGAAGTGTTGGGACTGGATACCAAGATCTGTCTTTGTTTTGTTTTGGGTTTTGTTTTGTTTTATGCCAGCTTTTTCATCCTCTACTTTCTCCCTTATCAAGAGGCTCTTTATTTCCTTTTCACTTTCTATCAATAGAGTACTAACTATTGTCTTGCAAAAGAAAAAGACTCACAGGTCCCTGCTTTGTTAGAAACGATTACACAAGAGCCTCTGGGCTGAGAATTACTGTATTATTACCAGAAACTCTAGTCCACTATTTGGCTATGGAACTTAGGTAAATCTTTGAGTAGAGATTTCTAATTTCAGCTCCAGCATGTAAATAAAAAAAAAAAAAAATGAAATTGCTCACTCTCATCCTCACAGCAAGAAAAATCTGGACAAACTGAAAACTGACAACTCTTCTTACATCCATATATCTGAGGTTGTAGTGCAAACCATTACCACAAATCTAGAAAGACAGGTAACTACGGTCAGATTATTGGAGCAAAAGCTGCTGGGAGCATGAACTGGGAGAAACACTTAATTGATAATTTTGAGGAATTGCTGGAGGCTGAGTGTGGACTAGCATGTGACTAAAAAACTCCTCATGCCCGTTTCATGAGCTTTCCTCCAGGAACCCAGCCAGATTCTCATGGAGAGGATTCTAAGTCTCTATAGTAGCAGAGGAATAGTAATCATTGTAAAATTACCAGAGTCTTAGATCTTGCCAGGAAAAATAATTTCATCAGAATGCTACCCTAAAACTTTATCCCCATTGAATTTTTCCCTTAAAGGTAGTTTTATTTCAGGGGTGCTCCTTCCTACAAGGCCTTTATTGAGATCATGCAGTTCCATCTGAAACCAGGCTCCCTAAATTTGAGCTTCAGTGAGCAGACATCTTTGTCCATACCCTCACAGATGGTTCCTGGCTCCTGCTTAGCAAGACTTTATTTAGTATCCTCCTTCCTCATCACCCATACACAAATCACACAAATACAGACATGCTTGCCAAAGTATCTGTTATTGACTTATTTTAGGGATGGGTTATACGATGAAAACACGGCTCCCTGGTAACTCAGACAGTAAAGAATCTGCCTGCAATATGGGAGACCCAGGATTGATTCCTGGATTGGGAAGATTTCCCCTGAGAAGGGAATGGCTACCCACTCCAGCATTTTTGCCTGGAGAATTCCAGGCATAGAGGAGCATGGTGGGCTAAAGTCCATGGAGTTGCAAAGAGTCAGACGTGACTGAATGACTAACAAACTTAAATATGAAGAAGAGCATTTTATGTAACCATGCAGGAAAAGGCTGCTCTCAATGTAAACTTCATGTGACTTTTTAAAGATAAACTAAGAAATGATTTTGCATTTCTTTTCTAAATATAAATTTATTTATTTTAATTGGAAGCTAATTACTTTACAATATTGTATTGGTTTTGCCATACATCAACATGAATCTGCCATGGGTGTACATGTGTTCCCCATTCTGAACACCATTGCCACCTCCCTCCCCATCCCATCCCTCTGGGTTATCCCAGTGCACCAGCCCTGAGCACCCTGTATCATGCATTGGACTTGGACTGGCAATTCATTTCATATATGATAATATATGATAATACAGGATGATATGATAATATACGTGTTTCAATGCCATTCTCCCAAATCATCCCACCCTCTCCCACAGAGTCCAAAAGATTGTTCTATACATCTGTGTCTCTTTTGCTGTCTTGCATACAGGGTTATCATTGCTGCTAAGTCACTTCAGTCGTGTCTGACTCTGTGTGACCCCACAGATGGCAGCCCACTGGGCTCTGCCATCCCTGGGATTCTCCAGGCAAGAACACTGGAGTGGGTTGCCATTTCCTTCTCCAATGCATGAAAGTGAAAAGTGAAAGTGAAGTCGCTCAGTCGTGTCTGACTCAGCGACCACATGGACTGCAGCCTACCAGGCTCCTCCGTCCATTGGAGTTTCCAGGCAAGAGTACTGGAGTGGGGTGCCATTGCCTTCCCCGGGGTTATCATTACCATCTTTCTAAATTCCATATATATGTGTTATTATACTGTGTTGCTGTTTTTCTTTCTGGCTTACTTCACTCTGTATAATAGGTTCCAGTTTCATTCACCTCATTAGAACTGACTCAAATATTCTTTTTAATGGCTGAGTAATACTCCATTGTGTATATGTACCACAGCTTTCTTATCCATTCATCTGCTGATAGGCATCCAGGTTGCTTCCATGTCCTGGCTATTATAAACATGCTGCAATGAACACTGAGGTACACATGTCTCTTTCAGTTCTGGTTTCCTTGGTGTGTATGCCCAGCAGTGCAATTCCTGGCAGTTCAATTTCCAGTTTTTTAAGGAATCATCCACTGTTCTCCATAGTGGCTGTATCAGTTTGCATTCCAACCAACAGTGTAAGAGGGTTCCCTTTCTCCACACCCTCTCCAGCATTTATTGCTTGTAGACTTTTGGATCACAGCCATTCTGACTGGAGTGAAATGGTACCTCATTGTGGTTTTGACTTGCATTTCTCTGATAATGAGACATGTTGAGCATCTTTTCATGTGTTTGTTAGCCATCTGTATGTCTTCTTTGGAGAAATATCTGTTTAGTTCTTTGGCCCATTTTTTGATTGGGTAACTTGTTTTTCTGGAATGGAGCTGCAGAGGTTGCTTGTATATCTTTGAGATTAATTCTTTGTCAGTTGTTTCATTTGCTACTATTTTCTCCCATTCTGAAGGCTGTCTTTTCACCTTGCTTATAGTTTCCTTTGCTGTACAGAAGCTTTTTTTTTTTTTAATTTTTACTTTATTTTACTTCACAATACCATATTGGTTTTGCCATACATTGACATGAATCCACCGTGGGTGTATACGAGGTCCCAATCCTGAATCCCCCTCCCACATCCCACCCCATATCCTCTCTCTGGATCATCCCCGTGCACCAGCCCCAAGCATCCTGTATCCTGTATCGATCATAGGCTGGTGCTTCATTCTTACATGATAGTATACACGTTTCAATGCCATTCTCCCAAATCATCCCACCCTCTCCCTCTCCCAGAGTCCTAAAGTCCGTTCTATACATCTATGTCTCTTTTGCTGTCTCGCATACAGGGCCATCATTGCCATCTTTCTAAATTCCATATATATGTGTCAGTATACTGTATTGGTGTTTTTCTTTCTGGCTTACTTCACTCTGTATAATAGGTTCCAGTTTCAT
>SJYT01032472.1:20472-40432 GCA_006410635.1 Cephalophus harveyi | reverse complement strand
GTTATGCTAATAAATTTGCTATTATTTTATCTATGATTTGTTTCTTCTATTGATGAGAATCATTTTATGTGAGTCTGTGATGAGTTCCAAATTATAGAATGATATTTTGTGCAATAGACTTCCTTGGACACAACCATTGTATTTCATGCAACTTCAGGGTATTTAATGACTTTATTTTACAGAAGTTTATCGGTTTCTAGGAGAGCTATCCTTTAATGTTCTTTCTTCTAAAGCTAGTATTTTGCTAATTTATCGTTTTCAATTTTTAAACTCTAGCTTGTAATCTGCCATCATCTTTGCTGGTGTAACTTTCTATTTTTAGGAACAAAATAAGCTTGGTTCAATAGTAACTCACTGATAGCTCACTTCAAGTTGTGCATGTTGTTAACTATTGGGGGCACAGATATAATAAAGGACATAATTTTCAGAGAAATATCAAGTAAAGTCCCAATAATGCATTCATCTTTGCTGGTGTAACTTTCTATTTTTAGGAACAAAATAAGCTTGGTTCAATAGTAACTCACTGATAGCTCACTTCAAGTTGTGCATGTTGTTAACTATTGGGGGCACAGATATAATAAAGGACATAATTTTCAGAGAAATATCAAGTAAAGTCCCAATAATGCAGAAGATCAGCCTTCTTCATGAGAAAGGGTAGCTTCTCCCTGAAGTCAGACATAAGGAAATACAACAGGAAATAGAAGGGGAGAATAAAAGAGAATTCATGCTTGAGGTTCTTACTTTTCTCTATTAAGTCATGGAAACATCAGATGCCAAAAATTAAAGGGTAGGGAATTTGGTGGAAATTTCAATAGAGTGAAAAAGTCATATTTCAATTTGTTTATAGTCTTAGTCTTATTTTTACATTTAAAAGAAAGCATTTTTGTGTCAATATATATATTTTTAATATAAATTTATTTATTATAATTGGAGGCTAATTACTTTACAATATTGCATTGGTTTTGCTATACATCAATATGAATCTGCCACAGGTGTACACGTGTTCCCCATCCTGAAACCCCCCTCCCTCCTCCCTCCCTGTACCATCCTTCTCGGTTGTCCCAGTGCACCAGCCCCAAGCATCCAGTATCATGCATCGAACCTGGACTGGCAATTCGTTTTATATATGATATTATACATGTTTCAATGCCATTCTCCCAAATCATCCCACCCTCTCCCTCTCCCACAGAGTCCAAAAGACTGTTATATACAGCTGTGTCTCTTTTGCTGTCTCGCATACAGGGTTATCATTACCATCTTTCTAAATTCCATATATATGCGCTAGTATACTGTATTGGTGTTTTTCTTTCTGTGAAAAGAGACAAAGAAGGACACTACATAATGATCAAAGGATCAATCCAAGAAGATATAACAATTATAAGTATATATGCACACAACATAAGAGCACCGCAATATGTAAGACAAATGCTAACAAGTACGATTTTATTTTTTAAATCAAAATTCTCCCACAAATATCTTATGTAGGTCAATATACATTTTAAATATAAACTGATATTTTTCATCCCACCTATTTCAACATCTTTGAAAACTTTCCTCCCAACTTCCATTTATTTAATTTACCCAATTCCTGTGTAGCAATAGAATGGAAATGAGAAAATGATTTCTGCTCCTTAATCATCTCCTATTATCTTATTTTAATTTTTTTATTTTTAATTGAATGAAAATTGATTTACAGAATTTTGCTGTTTTCTGACAAACCTCAACATAGATCAGTTACAGGGATACATATATCCCCTCCCTCTTAAAGCTCCCTCCCATCTCCCTCCCCATCTCATCCCTCTAGGTTGATACAGAGCCCCTGTTTGAGTTTCCTGAGCCATAGAGCAAATTCCCATTGGCTATATATTTTACATATGGTAATGTAAGTTTCCATGTTACTCTTTCCATATATCTCACCCTCTCCTCCCCTCTCTCCATGTTCATAACTCTGTTCTCTATGTTTGTTTCCCCACTGCTGCCCTCTAAATAAATTCTTCAGTATCATCTTTCTAGATTCCATATATATGTTTTAGAATATGATATTTATTTTTCTCTTTCTGACTTACTTCACTCTGTATAGTAGGGTCTAGGTTCATCCACTTCATTAGAACTGACTCAAATCCATACCTTTTTATGGCTTAGAAATACTCCATTGTGTATATGTACCATCACTTGCTTATCCACTCATCTGTCAGTTGACATCTAGGTTGCTTCCATGTTATAGCTATTATAAATAGTGCTGCAATGAATAATGGGATACATGTGTCTTTATCAATTTAGGTTTCCTCAGCCTATATGCCTAGGAGTGGGATTCCTGGGTCATATGATGGTTTTGTTCCAAGTTTTTAAAGGAATCTCCATATCGTCTCCCATAGTGACTGTAGAAATTTACATTTTGACCAACAGTGCAAGAGTATTCCTTTTTATCCACACCCTAACCAGAATTTATTGCTTGTAGACATTTTGATGAGGGCCATTCTGACTGGTGTGAGGTGATATCTCATTGTAGTTTTGATTTCATTTTTCTAATAATGAGCAATGTTGAAAAATTTTTCATGTGTTTGTTAGCTATCTGTATGTCTTCTCTAGAGAAATGTCTGTTTAGGTCTTTTTCTCACTGTTTGATTGGGTTGTTTGTTTTTCTGGTATTGAGTTGTATGAGCTGCTTGTATATTTTGAATTAATCCTTTGTCAGTTGTTTCATTTGCTCTTCTTTTCTTCTGTTCCGAGGGTTGTCTTTTCACTTTGCTTATAGTTTCCTTTGCTGTGCAAAAGCTTTTAAGTTTAATCAGGTCCCACTTGTTTATATTTGTTTTTACTTCCATTACTCTAGGAGGTGGGTCATAGAGGATCTTGCTTTGCTTTATGTCATTGAGTGTTCTGCCTATGTTTTCTTCTAAGAGTTTTACAGTTTCTGGCCTTACATTTATGTCTAGAATCCATTTTGAGTTTATTTTTGTGTATAGTATTAAGAAGTATTCCAATTTCATTCTTTTACATGTAGTTGTCCAGTTTTCTCAGGACCACATATTGAAGAGGCTCTCTTTGCCCCATTGTATATTCTTTTCGCCTTGTCAAAAATGTCACCCATAAGTGGATGGGTATATTTCTGGGCTTTTTATCTCATTCTATTGGTCTATATTTCTGTTTTTGTGCCAGTACCATACTGTCTTGATGACTGTAGCTTTGTAGTATAATCTGAAGTCAAGAAGGTTGATTCCTCCAGCTCCATTCTTCTTTCTCAAGACTGCTTTAGCTATTTGGGGTCTTTTGTGTTTCCATATGAATTGTGAATTTTTTCATTCTAGTTCTGTGAAAAAATGTCATTGGTAATTTGATAGGGATCACACTGAATCTGCAGATTGCATTTGGTAGTATAGTCATTTTCACAATATTGATTCTTCCTACCCAGGAACATGGATTATCTCTCCATCTGTTTATGGCATCTTCAGTTCAGTTCAGTTGCTCAGTCGTGTCTGACTCTTTGCAACTCCATGAAGGCAGCACGCCAGGCCTCCCTGTCCATCACCAACTCCCAGAGTTCACTCAAACTCACAGCCATCAAGTCGGTGATGCCATCCAGCCATCTCATCCTCTGTCATCCCCTTCTCCTCCTGCCCCAATCCCTCTCAGCATCAGAGTCTTTTCCAATGAGTCAACTCTTCGCATAAGGTGGCCAAATTACTGGAGTTTCAGCTTTAGCATCATTCCTTCCAAAGAACATCCAAGGCTGATCTCCTTTAGAATGGACTGGTTGGATCTCCTTTAAGTCCAAGGGAGGACTCTCAAGAGTCTTCTCCAACATCATAGTTCAAAAGCATCAATTCTTTGGAGCTCAGCTTTCTTCACAGTCCAATTCTCACATCCATACATGACCACTGGAAAAACCATAGCCTTGACGGACCATTTTTGGTGAAGAAATGTCTTTGTTTTTCAATATGCTATCTAGGTTGGTCATGATTTTTCTTCCAAGTAGTAAGCGTCTTTTGATTTCATGGCTGCAGTCAATATCTGACGTGATTTTGGAGACCCCCAAAATAAAGTCTTTCACAGTTTCCACTGTTTCCCCATCTATTTCCCATGAAGTGATGGGACCAGATGCCATGATCTTCATTTTCTGAATGTTGAGCTTTAAGCCCACATTTTCACTCTCCACTTTCACTTTCATCAAGAGGCTTTTTAGTTCCTCTTCACTTTCTGCCATAAAGATGGTGTCATCTGCATATCTGAGGTTATTGATATTTCTCCTGGAAATCTTGATTCCAGCTNGAGCTTTAAGCCCACATTTTCACTCTCCACTTTCACTTTCATCAAGAGGCTTTTTAGTTCCTCTTCACTTTCTGCCATAAAGATGGTATCATCTGCATATCTGAGGTTATTGATATTTCTCCTGGAAATCTTGATTCCAGCTTGTGCTTTTTCCAGCCCGGCATTTCTCATGATGTACTCTGCATATAAGTTAAATAAGCAGGGTGACAATATACAGCCTTGACATACTCCTTTTCCTGTTTGGAAACAGTCTGTTGTTCTATGTCCAGTTCTAACTGTTTCAAAGGCTTCGACATAGTCAATAAAGCAGAAAAAGATGTTTTTCTGGAACTTTCTTGCTCTTTCTATGATCCAGCAGATGTTGGCAATTTGATCTCTGGTTCCTCTGCCTTTTCTAAAACCAGCTTGAACATCAGGGAGTTCACAGTTCACGTATTGCTGAAGCCTGGCTTGGAGAATTTTGAGCATTACTTTACTAGCGTGTGAGATGAGTGCAATTGTGCAGTAGTCTGAGCACTCTTTGGCATTGCCTTTCTTTGGGATTGGAATGAAAACTGACCTTTTTCAGTCCTGTGGCCACTGCTGAGTTTTCCAAATTTGCTAGCAGATTGAGTGCAGCACTTTCACAGCATCATCTTTCAGGATTTGAAATAACTCAACTGGAATTCCATCACCTCCACTAGCTTTGTTTAAGGCCCACTTGACTTCACATTCCAGGATGTCAGGCTCTAGGTCAGTGATCACACCGTTGTGATTATCTGGGTCATAAAGATCTTTTTGATACAGTTCTTCCTTGTATTCTTGCCACCTCTTCTTAATATCTTCTGCTTCTGTTAGGTCCATTCCATTTCTGTCCTTTATCGAGCCCATCTTTGCATGAAATGTTCCCTTGGTATCTCTAATTTTCTTTAAGAGATCTCTAGTGTTTCCCATTGTGTTGTTTTCCTCTATTTCTTTGTGTTGATTGCTGAGGAAGTCTTTCTTATCTGTTCCTCCTATTCTTTGGAACCCTGCATTCAGATGCTTATATCTTTCCTTTTCTCCTTTGCTTTTCACTTTTCTTCTTTTCACAGCTATTTGTAAGGCCTCCTCAGACAGTCTTTTTGCTTTTTTTATTTCTTTTCCATGGGGATGGTCTTGATCACTGTCTCCTGTACAATGTCATGAACCTCATTCCATAGTTCATTAGGCACTCTATCTGTCAGATCTAGGCCCTTAAATTTATTTCTCACTTCCACTGTATAATCATAAGGGATTTGGTTTAGGTCATACTGGAATGGTCTAGTGGTTTTCCTTACTTTCTTCAATTTAAGTCTGATTTTGGCAGTAAGGAGTTCATGATCTGAGCCACAGTCAGCTCCCAGTCTTGTCTTTGCTTACTGTATAGAGCTTCTCCATCTTTGACTGAAAAGAATATAATCAATCTGATTTAGGTGTTGATCACACATGTGTAGAGTCTTCTCTTGTGTTGTTGGAAGAGGGTGCTTGCTGTGACCAGTGCATTCTCATGGCAAAATTCTATTAGCCTTTTCCCTGCTTCATTCCATATTCCAAGGCCAAATTTGGCTGTAACTCTAGGTGTTTCTTGACTTCCTACTTTTGCACTCCAGTCCCTTATAATGAAAAGGACATTTTTCAGGGGATGTTAGTTCTAAAAGATCTTGTAGGTTTTCATAAAACCATTCAACTTCAGCTTCTTCAGCATTACTGGTTGGGGCATAGTGGGATAAAGGAAATGGCAATCCACTCCAGTATTCTTGCTTGGAGAATCCCACGGACGGAGAAGCCTAGTAGGTTACAGTCCACGGGGTCGCAAAGAGTCGGATACGACTGAGCGACTGAACTGAACTGAACTGGGAATAAATGCTTTTAGAAATCAGTAAGCTTAAAGGTAACTGTAAGAACCATATAGTTCTATTTATCTTGCCTTGCATGATTGTCTTTATTATAGCAAACTCATTGTGTTGGATATGTAGAATATTGTGGAAGGCATTGGTAGTTTCAATGGCAATGCTTTATAATATACAGAAAGAAATGATAATTATGCTATTAGAAAATAGGGTGAAAATGCAAGTAGGATTTCGCCAGGGATTGCAACTGTGAAATAAATGTCTTTTGGAAACCACTGGTTTATTTAAGATAGCAGTATGTTCTATTAACAAAGCAAAATGGATATAAAGTCATGGAATTCAAAAAGGAATATTATAAAGGTATAGAAGACATATAGAGAAAAGGTGAAATAGTAATCTTTTCTGAAGTATCTGGAACTTGCTGTTAAATAGAACTGGGATATTAGCACAATTTTTAAAATAAGAACTCAAGTTTAACTGGTAATGCTGCTTCAAAAATAAAATCAAAACAGGAATAATCAACATATGAAAGAGTAAAGTAAAACAAATAAATAGACTGGAAGCTTTAGGTAACTACCAGCTACTCAGTTGTTGATATTCCTTCTCAGATACCTATTTTTCAGTTGACTATTTGTGATTTCTGATTTATTAGTTGACTAAAAGATGATGCTATAAAAGTACTGTACTCACTTTCACTGCCAGCGAATTTGGAAAACTCAGCAGTGGCTACTGGACTGGAGAAGTTCAGTATTCATTCCAATGCCAAGAAAGGCAATTCCAAATACTGAAACTACAACACTATTGTACACATCTCACACAGTAGAAAAGTAAAGCTCAAAATTCTTCAAGCCAGGCTTCAACAGTACATGAACCGTGAAGTTCCAGATATTCAAGCTGCATTCAGAAAAGGCAGAGTAACTAGAGGGCAAACTGCCAACGTGTGTTGGATCATACAAAACCAAGAGAATTCCAGAAAAAAAGCATCTACTTCTGCTTCATTGACAATGCTAAAGACTTTGACTGTGTGGATCACAACAAACTATTGAAAATTCTTTAAGAGATGGGAATACCAGACCACCTGACCTGCCTCTTGAGAAAATCTGTATGCAGGTCAAGAAGTAATGGTTTGAACTGGACATGGAGCAGTGGTCTGGTTCAAAATAGGGAAAGAAGTACATAAATTCTGTATATTGTCACCCTGCTTATTTAACTTCTATGCAGAGTACATCATGTGAAATGCCAGGCTGTATAAAACTCAAGCTGGTATCAAGATTGCTGGGGGAAATATCAATAACCTCAGATATGCAGATGATACCACCCTTATGGCAGAAAGTGAAGAGGAACTGAAGAGCCTCGTGAAGAAAGTGAAAGAAGAGAGTGAAAAAGCTCTCTTAAAACTCAACGTTCAGAAAATAAAGATCATGGCATCTGGTTCCGTCACTTCATGGCAAGTAGCTAGGGAAACAATGGAAACAGTGACAGACTTTATTTTGGGGCCCCAAAATCACTGCAGATGGTGACTGCAGCCATGAAATTAAAAGATGCTTACTCCTTGGAAGTAAAGCTACGACCAACCTACACAGCAAGTTAAAAAAGCAGAGACATGACTTTGCCAACAAAGGTCCATTTAGTCAAAGCTATGGTTTTTCCAGTAGTCATGTATGGATGTGAGAGTTGGACTATAAAGAAAGCTGAACACTAAAGAATTCATGCTTTTGAACTGTGGAGTTGGAGAAGACCCTTGAGAGTCCCTTGGACAGCAAGAAGATCAAGTCAGTCAATCCTAAAGGAAATCAGTCCTGAATATTCACTGGAAAGACTAATGCTGAATCTGAAACTCCAATATTTTGGCAACCAGATGTGAAGAACTGACTCTCTTAGAAAGACCCTGATGCTGAGAAAGATTGAAGGCAGGAGGAGAGGGGGATGACAGTTGACAAGATAGTTGGATGGCATCACTAACTCAATGGATGTGAATTTAAACAAGCTCTAGGAGTTGGTGATGGACAGGGAAGCCTGGCATGCTGCAGTCCATATAGTCACAAAGAGTAGGACACAACTGAGTGACTGAACTGACTTGATCTGTGATTTTCCTCCATCACAATGTAGTGGTGCAAAGTTGCTCCATCATCTCCGACTCTATGACTCTTTGGACTGGAACTTGCTGGGCTTCTCCACCTATGGAATTTTTCAGGCAATAATACTAGAGTAGGTTTGCACCTACCTTCTCCAGGAGATCTTCCCTACCCAGGTATCAAACCTGCATCTCCTGCATTTTAGGATAATTCTTTACTCACTGAGAATTCAAACACAGGTCTCTTGCATTGCAAGCAGATTCTTAAGCTAATAAAAGCCAAGGACCACAGTGAAGGAAAGGTAAATTATTTGTTATCAAAACAGAAGTTTTTGGAATTGTGAGTTAGTAATATGGAGAAGGATTGTAATTAAAGAAATGAGTGACTAGCCTGAAAATGTAAGTACAAAAAACTGACAAGCCTAGGATAGCAGTCTCTGGCAGCTAGGATGAATGGTGAAAGTTGAAAGTACATTTTCTTAATTATTAAATAAATTTATTTCAATTTCAAAACTAATATGATGGGAGTGTTGCATTTGGCAGAGCTTTGATGAACTCGTTTATTGTGTTCCATATTATTTCAGGCATTTTTTTTACTCATAGAACAAAATCATGGTTTTAATTTCCTGCTAGCACCAATGTGGGTACTGTGGACTCTTACCAGTTTGCCCAGAGGTAGCAAAGAGGAAAGAGTGTAACACTGAAGCAGTCAGCACTCAAACATCATAAATAGAATTGTACTATTTATTATAATTCATCCCTAGTGTTTGACTGATGAATAAAATGAGCCATATTTCATTTAATTGAATTTAAACTTATTTAAACAAGTCTTTATGGTACTCTATGAGGCTGGAAGCCTGAAACTAGGAAGGGATGTAAATATTATATTTAATGCCAGTCTTCTATATTTTGAGAAATGAAATGTGTTCTTCAGTCACTGCCAATAATATCTGAAATTCCAAAGACGACAAGAAGTATCTTGGTTTATGCCATGTTATGGCCTTAGCATGTATGGAGACATGTGTTACCTAGATTTATAATTTGAGTATGTGAGGCAAGGAATTCCCAGAGTTTATTATCCCCGAAAGAAGTGACCAGAGGAACCAGAGATCAAATTGCTAACATCTGCTGGATCATCAAAAAGGCAAGAGAGTTCTGCCTTAGCATGTATGGAGACATGTGTTACCTAGATTTATAATTTGAGTATGTGAGGCAAGGAATTCCCAGAGTTTATTATCCCCGAAAGAGATGACCAGAGGAACCAGAGATCAAATTGCTAACATCTGCTGGATCATCAAAAAGGCAAGAGAGTTCCAGAAAAACATCTGTTTCTGCTCTGTTGACTATGCCAAAACTTTTGACTGTGTGACCACAAACTGTGGAAAATTTTGCAAGAAGTAGGAGTTCCAGACCACCTGATCTGCCTCTTGAGAAATCTATATGCAGGTCAGGAGGCAATAGTTAGAACTGGACATGGAACAACAGACAGGTTCCAAATAGGAAAAGGAGTACGTCAAGGCTGTATATTGTCACCCTGCTTATTTAACTTATATGCAGAGTACATCACGTGGAATGCCGGGCTGGATGAAGCACAAGCTGGCATCAAGATTGCCGGGAGAAATATCAATAACCTCAGATATGCAGATGACACCACCCTTATTGCAGAAAATGAAGAGGAACTAAAGAGCCTCTTGAAAGTGAAAGAGGAGAGTGAAAAAGTTGGCTTAAAGCTTAACATTTAAAAAACAAAGATCATGGCATCTGGTCCCATCACTTCATGGCAAATAGATGGAGAAACAGTGGAAATAATGGCTGACTTTATTTTTTTGGGCTCCAAAATCACTGCAGATGATAACTGAAGCTATGAAATTAAAAGACACTTACTCTTTGGAAAGAAAGTTATGACCAACATAGACAGCATATTAAAAAGCAGAGACATTAGTTTGTCAACAAAGGTCCACCTAGTCAAGGTTATGGCTTTTCCAGTAGTCATGTATGGAAGTGAGAGCTTGACTATAAAGAAAGCTGAGCACCGAAGAATTGTTGCTTTTTAACTGTGGTGTCAGAGAAGACTCTTGAGAGTCCCTTATACTGCAAGGAGATCCAACCAGTCCATCCTAAAGGAAATCAGTCCTGACTATTCATTGGAAGGACTGATGCTGAAGCTGAAGCTCCAATACTTAGGCCACCTGATGTGAAGAGCTGACTCATTTGAAAAGACCCTGATGCTGGGAAAGATTGAAGTTGGGGTATCCATTGGCAGAGCTGTGGAGGCAAATTCGTGGTTTGTCAGATAAAGGTATGTTGTGAGCATGTGAATGTGTTAGCCAACTGTCTGTTTAAACAGACTGCAAACAAAGAATATTAGCTAAATATGTGACTGAGAAGTGCTAAACAGTTACCAATTGGATGGAGCCAGTAATATGAATAGCATTGGGTTTGAGGGAGCTTCATGGATATGATGGGACTTCCCAGGTGGCAATAGTGGTAAAGGACCCACCTGCCAATGCAAGAGACGTAAGAGACATGGGTTCAGACCCTGGGTTGGGGAGAACCCCCTGGAGGAAGGCATGGCAGCCCACCCCAGTATTTTTGCCTGGAGAATACCATGGACAGAGGAGCCTGGCAGGCTACTGTCCATAAAGTTGCAAAGCACTAAACACAACTGAAGCAAATATATGATAAACAGATGTAGGCTAGTGATCACAGCATAGTTCTTGAACTGAGAATTGTATTCATGAATTCAAGTATCATATAAAGTAACGATTTTTCCATGAAATATTTGTGTTCCTAATATAGCTGCTTCAGCTTCTTGGTAATATATCTAAGTCCTAAGAAAAGTAACATCCAATACTACAGAGGTATGTTTAAATGGCAAACTCATAAGAAAAAAAAAAAAAAGGATGAAATGTAGATGAACAGGTGACTGGATGGTAGTGCTCAATATGCATGAATCTTTCTAAAATTATGTGTGCTATCTGTACAATTCATTTCTGCCATTTTGTTCTAAGAAAATAATCAACATTAGTAAAATTACAGTTATTACATATTTTGGCATCAGAAAAAAGAGGGACCCATAGAAGGTCTGAAACAAAGTTGAGGTTTGTGGTGAAGTTCACAGTTGTATGAGCATTGGTGATATGTGTTCATATTACTTGTTTATCTTAGACTACAATAGTGTGAGTGAAGTCACTCAGTCGTGTCTGACTCTTTGCGACCCTGTGGACTGTAGCCTACTGGGCTCCTCTGTCCATGGGATTCTCCAGGCAAGGACACTGGAGTGGGTTGCCATTTCCTTCTCCAGGGATCTTCCTGACCCAGGAATGGAACCCGGGTCTCCCGCATTGCAGGCAGACGCTTTACCGTCTGAGCCACCAGAGAAGACTACAATGGAACATCACAAAAATAACATCACAAAATAAGACTATGGGCAAAAATGTCCCATTAAAATAGTCAGCATGCTCAAATGATCACATCAAACATTGTGTACTCAGTTCAGTCTTCTTGTTAGGCAGATTTCCTTCATAGTAGGATTTGAATCAGGGACTGATAACAACAGTTCTGCTTTTGGGGGACTCTGCAGATCCAATGCAAGAATTTGAAGGGAGACAAAGCAACAGATAATGCCATAGTTGTTCTGCAGTTGGCCTTTGGAAAGCAGTGAAAGAAAACACACTTATCACTTTCAAATTTCATTTTAATTGCTACTGCCTGTTGCTTTTCATTGCATTATATCACCAACAAGAAAAGTCATTATTCTTTATCCTCCAATCATACCAAAATGCCTAAGATAGTATTCAAAAATAATTTTCACAGTATGGGTGACACTTAGTCCAACACAACTGTAAACAAGTTTCTTTTTCTAAGAAAATACAATATCTGTGTTTTCAACTAAAGTAGACTGAGTAAGAATAATTATTTTAAAACCTCAATTTCTCATACCTGTACAGTATCAAACAGTGGATAGATAAGAATTATATGTCATATTTCAAATCCACCTGTTTTCCACTGGGCTATGCTTTTTTTATGAAGTTACAAATGCAATTTGAAGTTGTTGAGACATTTAGGCATTATCAAAAGGATTTAACATAAAAAATAAACATAAAAACTATTGATATGAGGACAGAAAGTTCAAAATCACTAGATAAAAAAAAGAGCTTGTCACAAATTGTAATGTATCATATTAGGTAGGTTTATGGAATGTGTCACAATGAATCTTTTAGTTCTTTGTTCTTTTATAGGTGTGGTATCTAAATTCACAATTCAACTAAAAATGATATTTTCTAAATTCATCTAAGCCCAGCCATTCTTAATCTTCTGCTACAATACTCTTCTTCTCAGTTTAAACACAAGAGACATATGTTATTTAATCATTTTAATTCTTGTGGCAGAGATTCTTTTCCTTTAGAAAAGATATTACTTATAATCCTTTTATAAAATGTTCTTTGGGTTTTTTGAACTAGCAGATTGAAATGGAAAGTTGGTCAATAATCTGGTTATTCAGCTCAAAATTCAAAACATAAATAGATATTTATTGTGTACCTATTACATGCCAGGGCCCGTGCTAGTTCTAAAGTTTCAAAGTAAAAAACTTTTATTCAATTTGTGTGTTCAAAGCTTACAAGGACCAGACAATCAAACAAAGAAATAAAATACAGCAGAATGTGGGGTGAAGATAAGTTTAGTAGATGTTCTATGTATTTGGGGAAAGAACAGTATCAGTGGATCTTAATAGAAGTTTTGATGGCTGAACTATATTTTGAAGGACAGTTAGAAATTTGCCCATTAGCCAGATAGAGAAGGGCATTACAAGCAAATAACATATTGTGTATAAAATGTAGCAGCAAAGAAATAGCATAGTTTATTTGAAATACCAAAAAATATTAGCATTAAAAAAAAAAATCATTATCAGACTCTCCTGTTTGCTTGTTGCAACACAATCTCTCCTTCTTCACAGCTGGCAGAAGTGTATTTACTTAAGTTTTTTTTTTTTTTTTCTCAATGTTCTTATTATAAGTATCTCTTTTCTCAGAAAGGAGAGTCCTGTCCATCTCCACTAGTACACAAACACAACACTATTTATTTATTAATCTGTTTGCTTTTTTTTTCTTACTACTAAGACAATCTCATTTCCCAGAGCTTTTTCAGTTAAGTGATGACATAATAAGGAAGAACAAATCTGACTTCATATTCATTTGTTTTACTTTAACCTTTGCATCATATTTATTTTTCTACAGGTTAAAGAATGTCCCCTACAACTTGAAATATACATGATAGCTCATTCTCAGGGTTTTCAAGGTGGACTTTTTCCTTCATGTACAGACAAAAAGTGGCAGATAATGACTTTTGTCTTGTTGAAAGTTTGCTCCTGTAAACTCACCTGGACAGCTGCAAGAACAAAGGATTTTGACCCTGAGAAATTTGTAACAACAAACCACACCTCCTCCACTTTTAGCATAATAGAAACTTGAATTGTAACAATGTTTCTTTGGGACACTAGGCCACCATCACCTCCGTTTTCTGACTTCCCCAAAAATGTCACTATTCCTTGATGTCCAAAAAATGTCACTAGCCTATCTGAATTTATTGGCCTATCATGCTATGACAGTGTAAGTTTGGACTCAGTCATGAGGCTACTTAGTTACTCTGAAAGACACTTTGGTTCCAGGAAGGGGCAGGCAGACACGGTGTTTGTATTCCCTACATGGTTATATTGTCCTAATAGGCTCACAGGAAGACATGTGCCAGCTCCCTTGCTCTGAGTGAGTCATGTGACCAATGATGGTCCCTGATATCCAACACATCAAAGCCTGAACTTAAAAACTTCCAGGCGATTCTCCATCTATTGCTGATACACAATGATAAGGGACCAGATCTCTAAATAACAACTTTGTGCAAAGCTGTCCAACCAAAAATGTAGGCTCACTTGTATATAATAACAGCAACAACAAAAAGAAAAACCACAAATGTTTACTTTGTCGAGTCAGTGAGACTTCTTGATTTATTTTTACTTTCAAGAGCTAGTGCCACTTACCAGACTTTTATATAAGTCTCCATTTTATATAGCCTATGGTGACCTGAAAGGAACAGCTTATAGGATATAGATTTCAATCTAGTTCCCAAAGTAAAGTCACATTTATAGGCAGGGCAATACTTGGGTCAAGTCGTAGATGAGGTCTGAGATTATTTTTAACAGTTACCTAGACTATGAAAGTGAAAGTTAGCTGCATAGTGGTGTCCAACTCTTTGAGATCCCATGAACTATAGCCTGCCTGGATCCTCTGTCTATGGAATTCTCCAGGCAAGAGAACTGGAGTAAATTGCCATTTCCTTCTCCAGGGAATCTTCCTGACCTAGGGATCAAGCCTAGGTTTCCTGCATTGCAGGCAAATTCTTCCCAACTGAGCCACTAGGAATTGAGCCTCCTAGAATATCAGTACCCATGAAACAGGAAGAATATGTCCTGTTCTGAGAAGTAAACACCCATTCTGGGAAGTCAGGAAGAACTTGACATTGTCACCACTATCAAGATCAACAACCATAAATGCAAAACTAAGAGAGAGAATAGAAAAATAAAGAATGGTTGATCCTTACTTTAGAAGTGATAATACTCTGTGCATTCTGTAGGGCTTGCCTGTTTGCAAACTGCTTTCATATAATTGATCTCATTTAATATTTAAAAAGCATTTTGAAGCTGATAACATCTTCCTGATATTGATGAGGAAGCAATGGCTTAGAAAAATCATAGAGGTCACTAGCTATAGAGAACAAGAAGCTAGGACATTCTGATTATCATCCCAGTTACATTTTCTTAGCCCACCCCATGTTGAGTATGAATTGGTAAAGTTTTTGTATTAGGTACCAATACATTTGGGTTTTAGCCTTGTCTCTCCCTGAATATCATATGAAAGTGAAAGTGAAGTCGGTCAGTTATGTCCGACTCTTTGCGACCCCCGTGGACTGTAGCCCACCAGGCTCCTCTGTTCATGGGATTCTCCAGGCAAGAATACTGGAGTGGGTTGCCATTTCCTTTTCCAGGGGATCTTCCCGACCCAGGGATCGAACCCAGGTCTCCTGCATTGCAGGCAGACGCTTTAAACTCTGAGCCACCAGAATATCTTGTAACTGGGGGGAGACTCTAGCCTCTCTGTACTGCAGTTTTGTCATCTCTATCTTTCCCTTCACCCTACACGTCTCTGTTTCTAATTCAAGCTTAGATAGTAGGCACTGATAATGTCTCAAATAATTAGCTCTCTCCTACATCACTGGCACTTAAACTTCATCTCCCTAATCCAAGTTGAATAATCAGGAGGCAGTTTTAGACAGGGTCAATGAGGGAATTATTTTGATACTAGATTGTTTTGGAGTTACTCATCACATTCCCTTCTGAGATAAAAACAGCTCTGCTTATGGAAAATAGCACATAAAAGAGAGACAGTGTGTGTTGATTCATATTTTACAGGATTTGAAAACTGTGGGGTTCTCTTTTAATGCACCAGTGATGTAACAACTCATGACATGGTTAGCAGTGAGCAGACATGGCTGTCACTGCTATGATAATTTATTAGCCTCCCTTTTAGGATAAGAAGGATGGTGAGCTAATACAGGAGCAGGAGGAAGTCTGCAAGTCATCGCCCTGCACCTGGGGCTTAGTCTGTCACAAGTCTCCTTGGAGTTTTTAGAGTGATAAATCTATACTGATTAATTAATTAGGCTGTCCATTGCTCCTCTCCTCCAGGAGCAAAAGGGTAAAATAAAATACTCTGAAACTTACCGTTCCCCAGACAGAAAACTAACATCCATTTGTGCTTCAATTCGTCTCTCCACTTTCATTCAGTCATCATTATTGGGTGCCTTCTATGCCACAGGCAGAATGCTAGTTGTTAGAAAAACACAGGTAAATAATGTCTGACCTCTGAATGCCTTCTAGTGAGAGGAAAAACAAAGAAACACATAGTTGTTACCGCTTATTGAGGAAAGGGTTAATGGAGTGTGAAGTGACATGTGGTTTGTTCTTGTGGAAGCACAGAGGAAAAACCAACTATAGTTTTGTCTAACTTAAGGACACGACTGATAACATGATACATAAAATGGGACAATGAGGATTGTAAATATGAGTTGCAACTTATCAGCATTTGTCACAGGAGAATGTCCTTCTTTGGATGACACTGGGGCAGAATAACAGTGTGCTGGGAGGCTGCATACCTCACATTTTCCCGGTAAGTCTTTGAGGTGTAGGGCAGCTGACCAGCAGCATCAGAGTATTTAGGAACCTTTCCTTCACTCACTCATTCATTCATTTATTAATTTATTTGCTTGCAAGTAAGTGAGTTACAATAAATGAATAAATGACCAGAATAAACTGACCATATCACAAATGCTAAAAAAAATCCACAGTCATAATATATCACAAGTGTAATTTTAAAGTTTCATTTATTCCCAATGAAGGCCATAAAAAGTAGGATTTAGGAAGAAAAAAAGAGAGACTTGACATCTGTGTGAGAGTGTAGAAAACACTCATCCTTTCACTCCCATTCCAAATTGAAGAGATGCTTCTTCCAGACTGTGTAAGTTTGCTGAGGAATGAGCTGGCTAAACTGTTCAATCTCTGATCAACACACCCACTTTGTACACTAAGCCAGTGCCTCATCCAAGCCATGGACTCTGCTAGAAGAATTCAGTCCAGCTTGTGGCTAGTTCACCCTGCAGAGAGCCCATTTCTTTTGCTCAGATTGAACTCTGCTGTACTATTGCAAATCACAACATCTAAGTGGTTCTCTCAGCTCACTGTTGTTCCCAAGCTCTGCCTCAACAGAGCTTTCACTTAGTCTTTTATCTGAAAATATTGTAGACTACAAAAAAGATGTTTTCAGTATACTTTAGTGGTGTCATATCCCTCATCCTTCTGAGCTCTGTTTGGGAATACGTCCTCAACTGTCGAAGGGTTTTGGTTGTGGGAACACACAGCAAAACGGTTCAGCAATACTTTTTAAATGGAAGTAAGGGTGGGGACTTCCAAGTGAGTTCATCATTCCTAGTGACATTGGGATAATCTTCTGTAATACAGTGTGTCCTAGCAAAGCCCCACTGAGTGATCAAAAGGCCAACTTTGCTGTTTTGCTGAGGGTCATTGTGGCGGGTTCATGGATGCAAGCTTGACGTGCCTACAGAGGCCTCATTCAAATCAGAGCTCAGTGTCACTTGTGAAACAGTTCAACACTAGCTATGCTTCCTCTCAGGCACGTGCTTCCAGGGTTGCAGTGTCAGCATCTAAAAATTCCCAGGTGGCTCTTTCAAAATCTGCACCCGAGTTGCACTTTCTGGATGAGCACACATTCATCTTCATGGAAGGAATCAGACTCCTTTGGGCTTCAGCTATGCTTGTTTGGTGGGAGAACCGTGAGTGAGAGGAGAAATGAAGATAACTCTCAGTACCTTTAATCTGAACAGATGCCAAAATCCCTTCAAATAGGGCAGAGCTAAAAAGTGCTGGTTTCAAATTTGAGAAGAGACCACAGTGCCAACTCTGTTCTCACATTTGTTGTGAGCATCTTTTATGGTTGAAGATGTTGGCGCTACTGTTATGTCACTTACTTCACATGTGAGAGTGACTAGTAGGTAAATGGTTGGTGTGTCACCAGCTCTGCCTTTCAAACTGCAGCTCTGTTTTGTTTCTGTAGATACTGACATTTTTTAAGGATTGTTGCTACTATTTGCCAGCACACCTGTATGCTTTTTATCCTGTCTGACTTTTTAATCTCTTTCTTTAATAAGTACAGGCTTTCCAGAAAAGCGAGATATAAGGGACATATGTTCTCACTGGATCCTATTATATAATCAGAGGCATATTTGTAACAAATACAATGAAATGGTATCTTTTAGAAAGAGGCAGTTTAAGACCATGCCTGTAACTCTTGACCTGGGCATTATAACCTGCAGGTAGCATTATATGAATTGGAGTTTAAAATATAGATATTTTGTCTTTTTTCCCATTTTTATTATTTTTGTTAGAACTTTCCTAACTCTGAAATTTTATTTTGAAATTGGCTATCTGCAACAGGGATTTCTATAGCTTGTGAAGTATAAGATTTAAAAAAAATAATTAAAACTTGAATACAGCTCACTTTAAATATTATTTTTTGGGGCTCCAAAATCACTGCAGATGGTGACTGCAGCCATGAAATTGAAAGACGCTTGCTCCTTGGAAGAAAAGTTATGACCAACCTAGACAGCATATTGAAAACCAGTGACATTACTTTGCCAACAAAGGTCCATCTAGTCAAGGCTATGGTTTTTCCAGTAGTCATGTGTGTATGTGAGAGTTGGACTGTGAAGAAAGCTAAGTGCCGAAGAACTGATGCTTTCGAACTATGGTGTTGGAGAAGACTCTTGAGAGTCCCTTGGACTGCAAGGAGATCCAACCAGTCCATTCTGAATGAGATCAGCCCTGGGATTTCTTTGGAAGGAATGATGCTGAAGCTGAAACTCCAGTACTTTGGCCACCTCATGCGAAGTGTTGACTCATTGGAAAAGACTGATGCTTGGAGGGATTGGGGGCAGGAGGAGAAGGGGATGACAGAGGATGAGATGGCTGGATGGCATCACTGACTCAACAGATGGGAGTCTGAGTGAACTCCAGGAGTTGGTGATGGACAGGGAGGCCTGGCATGCTGCCATTCATGGGGTGGCAAAGAGTCGGACATGACTGAGTGACTGAACCAAACTGAACTGATAGTGAGTCCTTATGGATTATAGTTACCAGTTATTTCTCATGAGTTTCAAGTGTGATAAATATATAGTACACAAGCCCACATTAAGATGTCTCTGCATATATATGTTTTGTTTATTTGTTGTTTTTTGACTTATGCTGAAAACTTCCAAGTTGCTTGAGCCATAGCATGTTTTGAATAGTTGAGAAAGCAATACCATCCATTAATGACCCATGATGTCAAGGAAACTAGTTTAATGAGTATCTCAACTTCATTTTCTGAAATCCCAAAGCTATACCTCTTTTCACACTTACCTTGTAGTTACTCAAAGAAGCCATGTGTGAGGAAAGGCTCAGCTATGGGACTTTATCAGTAATTGACTAAATATACAGATCTGTGCAGAAATTTCTAGGAAATTGGATATCTCACAGTTTTAGAAATAAAGGATGAACTCTCTGAAGTAAAATAATGAATAAGTGTGTTAGAAAATCAAAGTTTTTCTGAGTGGTAAAATAGTCCTAATCAAAGGACATGATCATTCCAATATAGACACTTTGTGGGTATGGAGCATAGCAGCATGCAGGCAAGAGTCAGAGAAGAGAGTACAACCAGACTGATGGAAATGGATGATCTAGAAAAGTCCAGTTTAGAGATTACTTTGAATCACTGAATTTATTAATGAACAGTGATTGTATCAGCATAAAGAATGCATCCACTTGGATGTTTACATATGCTCCATATTCCAGTATATACTTGAAAAAGTATTACTATATAATACATTTTAAAAGCCTCTTTGATCATTCAAAAGTGCTAATTACAACTTTTTTTTCATAAATTTTTAAACCAAATTGTCCAAAGCACAGCAGATATAAATCATTACAATTTTATAACATAACTGTGTTTAAATAAGACTTTGGTTCTATATTGTACATTACAAAAGCATCTGGTTACTATAATCTAATAAGTAATTTAAGAAATTTAGTTAAAAGGCCATCTGTATTATTCTTATTATAAATATAAGATTTGATTTCAAATGTATGTCAGCCAAAATATATGAC
>SJYT01032470.1:399451-450177 GCA_006410635.1 Cephalophus harveyi | reverse complement strand
CCTGCTCCTAGCTACGACTCTTCAACAAAGTAATCTAAGAATATGAAATTGCTGAAGGCAGTTAGCAATTAAATCTGATCTATTCAAACATTATAAAGACCCAGGTAATGCTCAACTTTGCAAACTAAAACAGTTAGCAACCTGCAACCACCTGCTTTTATTGAAAGCCTGGCATCATGTCCAGATAAATCCATTTAAAGAAGCATTTACTGAGCATTATTTTATATGCCGGCACAGTACTAAACAGGAAGTATTCAAAGACTGTGAATTGTACATATTCTTGAAGCACTTAATACTCATTGAGAGGCTTTCTACAAAATGTAGGCATTAGATTATTAGTATGGCAAACAGTTTTTTAAGTAATTAATTTCAGTTGGAGGATAATTATTTAACAGTATTGTGATGGTGTTTGTCATGCATCAACTTGAACTGGGGCCACAGGCATACATATGTCCCCTCCATCCTGAACCCTCCCCTCACTTCCCTCCGCCCCCCCCATCCCCTGGGTTGTTCCAGAGCACCAACTTTGGGTGCCCTGTTTCACGCATGGAATTTACAAACAGTTCTAAAGGATGGCAGGCTAAATGCTGATTTCATTGAAGTGTCTGGGCTGTATCCATGAGCCACATTTCAGGATATATCCATTTAGTTCATTATTGGATGCTATCTGGAATGTGTTCAATGGAAATAAATTTTAAGGAGATGTCTGAAGGAAGAAATTTGTCTTTACTCTTGAAACTCCAAGATACTTCAGCCAGACTTTAAGGTAGAACTGTAAGGTCAACTGATGTCAACTGGCACAGAACAATATTCAGTGGCAGAGCATAAATCAAGATTTGAAAAATGTTAATAACCACCCAATATCACAAGGTTTCATCATTACACCTAGAAGACAATTCTGGATATCTTTAGACACTTTGGTAACTAGATGGAAGTGGATAGGACTGTAGAAAAAACTTGGGTAAGTACTGCAGGAGTCTCTCCAGAAAGATCTGCAGTGCTGTGAGTCACAGCTGGGAGGCTTATCTGTAGAAAAACAGAGCCAGTGGTTTTGGTTATTTTAATACACATGTCACCCCCACCTACAGTACTTGTTGAAGACTCCTAATCCCCACCTTACTCTGCAATTAGGTTGTGCAGACAGTTCTAAGACAGGCAGTACTGTCATTAAAATGCGCACCGTGCTTTGGTCCTGCTGAAAGCACCAAATGCTTGTGGGCAGTCCCAGTGACCACATGCTGAGGCCAGTTGCAGAAATTCCCATTCTGGTGACTGTGCTGGCAAAAGCCCGTTTGTGAGACACGAGCATCGTTGCGGGTTCCACGTGCTCCCCGGGCGGGGGTACCCTTTTCCTCTAGGCTCTTTAAGGACTAACTTAGAAGTGTGAGATGCCACCTGCTGGAAACTGATAATATGGACTATCCTGCAACAAGGCCTGACCTGTGTCCAGCCACTGAATTATTAAATTGATGTTCTTTGCCCTTCATCCTTCCTTTTCTGCTCTACGTGACTGGGATATGCACTGGGCTGTTGCGTTAGTTAGGAAAACCTCTGCTTCACTCTGTTCTAAACAAGCTTCCGTTTTTATTATTATTAATAAATAATTTATTGTTTATTATTTTAAATAATTTAACTTACTGTTGCTATTCTTAGTATTACTCTTATTAATAAAATCAGTTATTATCATTACTTTTGGTTTTGAGGGATCTTTGTTGTTGCACGCAGGCTTTTCTAGTTGTGGGGAGCGGGGCCTCTGTGGCCGCAGAGCGCAGGCTCTCGGTGCTCAGGTTCAGCAGTCCTGGCACACAGGCTTAGCTGCCCCGCAGCGTGTGGCATCCTCCCCAACCAGGAACTGAACCCGTGTCCTCTGTGTCAGCAAGCGGATTCTCAACTACTGGACCACCAGGGAAGTCTACAAGCTTCTGTTTTAAGATGTAAATTTGATCTAATGATCACTTTGTAGGATCGGGGAGACTCAGGAGAGAGTGAACACGCCCAAACCCGAGGCATAGTTGCTACATCTCAACCTCAGAAACGTTAAAGTAGAAAATATTGAAAGAAAACTAGGTTATCGCAGTAGTAGTGTTCAACTGGCATTGAGCACAGCTGAGACATTCAGAATTACATAATGTTTATGGTTTGGTTGATTAAGTAGGAATAAGGGATGACGGTGTTTGAGAATGTTTTGCCGTATACCGTGCTTGGGACTGTAACATAGAGATTTGCAGAACTTTAAACGTGATCTGCATTATAGGCACCATGGGTCTTGGAATGAGTGAGCAATTCTAAGGACATTCCGTTGCATGAGGATATAGACTGACAAATTCCACATATGCCTGACACATAGTAGGTGGTTACTAAATGCTGACTGACATGTGGGCTCAAATTTCATTTCAAGCTTGTGGGTCTATAAGCATTGCTGTAGTTGACTCTCTGGGAGCCTCCTGTGTGTATTGTTGGGGTTTTATTTTAACAAGGCTGTGCTTTGGAATGTGCTTTAGAATAATGACTGATCTAATTCTTCTCTTCAGCTAATCTGAATTACCAGAAATTATTTGAATTCTTACAGTGTACAAAATGGCAGGCAATCTACCTGTGTGAGTCACCTTATTGACTGGCACACAAGTAGCAAGCATGGCATGACAATCCAGTTAATAGCTGTGCTTATGTGAAGGTTTGCCTGCGAATCGTGGAGTTATTTAGAGTCAGATATAATGATTCTATTCATATTAATAGCATGATTTAATGCAGTGATTTTAGTTTTTTGATATCCTATCATTTTGCCTGTTCATACTGTTCATGGGGTTCTCAAGGCAAGAATACTGAAGTGGCTTGCCATTCCCTTCTCCAGTGGACCAAGTTCTGTCAGCCCTCTCCACCATGACCCGCCCGCCTTGGGTTGCCCTGCAGGCATGGCTTGGTTTCATTGAGTTAGACAAGGCTGTGGTCCTAGTGTGATTAGATTGACTAGTTTTCTGTGAGTATTGTTTCAGTACGTCTGCCCTCTGATGCCCTCTTGCATCACCTATCATCTTACTTGGGTTTCTCTTACCTTGGGTGTGGGGCATCTCTTCACGGCTGCTTCAGCAAAGCACTGCCGCGGCTCCTTACCTTGGACGAGGGGCTGTTCCTGACCTTCAACGTGGGATAGATCCTCTAGGCCCTCCTGCTGATCCTTGGGTTGCTCCTCCCTTTCAAAGGCATCTATCTATCTATATATTAATTTCTAATGACTCAATTTGCAGGCAGGTTTGAGAATCATTGCTCAAAACAGTGAGCTGAGAAAGAACCTCGGAAAAATGTTGTTTTCCTATTTTTCACCTTAAATGATTTTTTTCAGTGCTTTTGACAGGACAGTCTTTTCTTCAGTGAGCCAATCTCTTGAAAACAACAGAAGGCAGAGCTGAAAGGTGGCTTGTGTGTATCTCACAGATACTTTTGTTTAGGCAGCATGAGATCTGTATTTCCTCAGGTAACAGATTCCTTAGGAGACCAGGGTAAAACGTTTAGTCATTTAAGTCATTTAAATGCATCCCTTCTGTGCTGTCAAGCATCAGAGTCCCAAAAGGCTGCTTGAGTCTGGGTATTCAGTGTGTCTATTACTAGTATGCATCATCCTGATCCACCTAGTCCACTTTCTAATTGTACTTGATTTTACTTCCCTGTATTACAAATAATGAATTTAGCACATCCAATTTGACACAGAATTCCTACTAATTTTGCTCCTACTACTGTGAATGGAAGGTCGGTGGTATCATTCGATTTCTGTTGTCTCTTTGGCAGAGGTGTTGAGAAAAACAGAAAAGGGAACGTGTGAGTCGCTCAGTCGTGTCCGACTCTTTGTGATCCTGTGGACTGCAGCCCGCCAGGCTCCTCTGTCCATGGGATTCTCCAGGCCAGAATACTGGGGTGGGTTGCCATTCCCTTCCCCAGGGGATCTTCCAGGTCCAGGGATTGAACCCAGATCTCCTGGATTGCAGGTGGATTCTTTCCCATCTGAGCCGCCTGGGAAGCCTTACGGGTGTGTATGAAACATGGGTGGTTCTATTGATCTCGGCCATCCCGTTGGGAAAGGTGTCAGAGCCTATGATTTCCGTCTCAGCATCAGCCATGATAGGCTGCCTGACATTTAACATGGATCGTGATGAATGTTCTCTTCTCTTGGCTGTGCTCTCCTTGCTTCCCTAAACTGGTGAACACTCTGCTGCTTAAAATAAACCCCTCTGAATGAAGTGGCTCTTTTAACAGAAGGCAAGGGAGAAGAAGCAGCCATCGCTTTTCCTATCCCTTGTAGTTGCTGGATAACTGAGAAGGAACCCTCACTCCACTTTTCAGAACCTTATTTTGTAATCCGCTCAGCTTGGCTAAGGCCTGCCTGTATTCACCGAGGAAGCAACCAACCCTTACATGCGGTTAACTGATTCTCTCACCTCTGTGATTATAAAATAGCACTTAATATTCCTTTATAACATCCCCACATTGCTTTTGAAGTTTGATAAATGGTACCACTTAGAAATCTGTCTTTCTTATTTTTCTGGTCTAGTAACCTTAACTGCCTTGGGTCTCTAAACTAATTCTTCTAGGATGTTTTTCTTCAGCTTTACGATAGCTGGAAGAAGACGCCAGGTTTTTAATGTTCCTCTGCCTCTCTGGGTCGTTTCTGCTCCTCAGACAGGCGTCCACTTGCCACCTTCACCAGATGGGGTGCCCAGGGGAAAGTGGCCTGAGTGCCTCTTCATGAGGCCCCCCGGGGTGCTGCTCGGACCCCCACCTCTTGATCTGCGCACGGCTGCGGGCTCAGCGTTCCTGCCCCAGGAACTCCCAGGAGTTCCCAGGCCTCCGTCTGCAGACAGCACCAGGGGTGGCACTGACAGCCGCCCTCTCCCCGTGAGCTCGGCTGAAATCAAGACTAGAGACTGACAGCCCCTCGCACCGCCTGTGGTTCAGCACAAAACCGCAAGGCCCAGAGGCACATGGCTTACATTCGCTGTCTTTCTCCAGCTAACGCGGACCATTTGTTCAAGCAGCTTCGGTATCTGCCCGAGAATACGAGATCTGCCTCGTCGATATTCCCCAGACAGTCAAATAAATTCTCTTGGCTTCAGGACAGATTCAGAAAATTCTGCCCAACAATGGCATGCGGTTCAGGTTTTTTTTTGGTTTATTTTTGCAATTTGTGAAAGGGACGATGGATAGATTCCTTGGAAAATAAAATAAAAATAAAAAATGCCAGTCAAAGAAGTGGCCAATTAGAGGGCCGTTTATTATGGAAAGTTCCCATATTACATTTTAGGGAAAATGGAAATAAAATCATATGTCAAACGGGAAATAGAATTAGAGGCCTGCCAGTAGCAGAATACCTGCCACTGTGGTGTTCTTTTTTTTTTTTTCTCCTTGAAATTCTCCCATTTAGCTGCATTAGAAATAAATTCTCGTCCTGGATCTCGGGACTCAAGTGAAATCTGTCTGAGAAAAGATTATGCTTCATTCGTTTCGGGGATCTGTTGCATTAATCCTGCTGATGTTTGAGTCCATCTAGTCTACTTAATTCAAGCCTCATCAGCCCAATGTCCATGGTTCTTGCAATGTTTCCTTGCCATTATTTGGAAGAGTAGAACAGGAGGCTAAGAGATAGCTGTCACGAGATGAACAAATTTACTTCTGCCGCGGTATGCTACAGCCTTCCACCCTACTGCGCTTTTAAAAGGTAAAGTTTTTGATTGACCATCTTTGGGTTAAACACAATGCTAGTCTATTGATGCCATTTGCATCTCAGCATAAAGTCAACAACAAAGTAAAATAGAACAGGAAAATGCCTGGGATGTGTCAGTGATGATGGCCAAATATTTGTATCGGCAAGGGGGAGTTTGTCATCATTACTGAACGAGAAATTCTTGCTCCACTAAAATACTTACCCAACAACCTAGTTTTCTTTTTTTTAATAAATTTATTTATTTGGCTGCAACAGGCCTTGGTCTTAGTTGCAGCACAAGGGATTTTTTTCCTTTTTCAAGCTGTGGCTCGTGGGATTGAGTTCCCTGTTGTTGTTCAGTCACTCAGTCCTGTCCGACTCTGTGACCCCACGGACTGCGGCACAACAGGCTTCCCTGTCCATCACCATCTCCTGGAGTCTACACAAAGTCATGTCCATTGCGTCGGTGATGCCATCCAACCATCTCATCCTCTGTGGTCCCCTTCTCTCCTTGCCCTCAATTTTCCCCAGCATCAGGGTTTTTTGCAAATGAGTCAGCTCTTTGCATCAGGTGGCCAAGTACTGGAATTTCAGCTTCAAAATCTGTCCTTCCAATGAATATTTGGGATTGATTTTCTTTAGGATGGACTGGTTTGATCTCCCTGCAGTCCAAAGGACTCTCAAGAGTCTTCCTGAGCACCACAGTTCAAAAGCATCAGTTCTTCACCACTCAGCATTCTTTATGGTCCAACTCTCACATCCATACCTGCCTACTGCAAAAACCATGCTTTGACTATACGAACCTTTGTTAGCCAAGTAATGTTTCTGCTATGCTAGCTAGGTTTGTCAGAGCATTTCTTCCAAGGAGAGAGTGTCTTAATTTCATGGCTGCGGCCACCATCTGCAGTGATTGTGTAGCCCAAGAAAATAAAGTCTCTCACTGTTTCCACTGTTTTCCCATCTATTTGCCATGAAGTGATGGGACCGGGTTCCATGATCTTAGTTTTTTGAATGTTTAGTTTTAAGCCAGGTTTTTCACTCTCCTCTTTCACTTTTATCAGGAGGCTCATTAGTTCCTCTTCGCTTTCTGCCATAAGAATGGTATCATCTGCATAACCGGGGCCCCCTGAATTGGGAGCCCAGAGTCTTAGCCTCTGGACCACCAAAGCAGTCCCTATCTTGACCACCATTCCGTAAAGTTATATTGTGCTCCTTTCAGGTTGACTGTTTAACTTAATTCAGCAAGTGTCTGCAGAACCTTTTCCTGAGAACTCTATGCTAGACTCTGGTGCAGGCAAGAGGTGGACCTGGGTCTTGAGCTGCTTGCTCTCCGGAGGCTGTGAACAGCACTTATGCATTATGACGGATCCTGTTTGAAGGTCTCAGTGAAGCACTTCAGTTATAACACAAAAGCAGCTGCAGCCTTTTGCCTTCATGAGAGAGTGGGCTGATGCAAAAGATCCAGTGAGACAGAAAAAGCAAATTAACACACACACACACACACAGAAACAAAAAGAAAACCTCAGATTACAAATGAATGTGCGTTTTCTAAGAGCACATGGGTCACTTGAATGCCAGTGTTGACAATAATCCCTGCCGTCTTCTCTTCTCAACCCACGTTCTGACACTTAGATTGACAACAAGGGCGATATCACACTCATATTCCAGAGGATGGGTATGCTTGGGATTTAGAAGGTGGGGTACAAGAGAAATCAGTTTAAACCAGGATCTGTGCTAGATTCCCAGGGACTTTGCTGGTAGCTCAGATGGTAGAGAATCTGCCTGCAATGCAAGAGACCTGGGTTCAGTCCCTGGGTCAGGGAGATCCCCTGCAGAAGGAAATGGCAACCCACTCCAGTGTTCTTGCCTGGAAAATCCCATGGACAGAGGAACCTGGCAGGCTACAGTCCCATGGGGGGTCACAGACAGACACGACTGAGCAACTGACACTTCGCAGTGTTAGCATTAGAGATGCTCCAGGACAATGGCACCTTCAGTGCTTGGATGCAGTAAATGTTAAAAGATGAAGATGACTTAATAGTGAATTCATATCCCTATCTGTCTTTTCATCTGTCGCCTATCCGCCTTGGCTAAGCTTCGGGAACTGCTGTCCTCTCCGCATGCACGGCACCATGTAGTCTGCACCGATGACGGCTGTATAGGAATTTCCTTCCATTTTACAGAGAGGAATTTGAGGCCCTGAGTTGTTAGATAATTTGTTCAAAACCATGCGCCAAATAATGATAAAGTCAGGAACTGCATCCAGGCTGATTGTCTTAACTTCTTCCCAGCCCTGCCTGAACTCCTTCATTATGTAGACATTAACCAACATATATTAATAGCACTATTGCTGTTAAAGGCAATAGTTAACGCTGTTAGACGCTGTTGAACTGTTATATGCAAAAAGAGGAGAAGATGTGAAGAGAGATCTGAATCTTACAAGCAAAGCTCCTTACCTTTGTCGTTTCGAGACAAGCTGCCTTTTGTCTGGCGTCGCTGATGCTGGGCAAATCTCCATCACTTCTCCGGGGCCAATAGTGCCCCGTTTCCATATTCCTCCCGGTGTATCACTTAGATTGATGGCGGCAAACTGGAGTTTTCAAGTTAGACCATCAAATTACTCTAGTCGGCTAGCTTGTTGCTGTTGTCGAGTGGCTAAGTCATGTTAGACTCTTTGCGGCCCCGTGGACAGTAACCCCCAGGCTCCTCTGCCCATGCGATTTCCCAGGCCAGGATACTGGAGTGGATTGCCAGTGCCTCCTCCAGAGGATCTTCCCAGTCCAGCAGTTGAGCCCTCATCTCCTGCACGGGCAGGCAAATTCTTTGCGGCTGAGCCACCAGGGCTAAGTGGTAAATCCATCCTCACTGATACAGAGGCTTGCCGTTAAAAAAAAAAAAAAAAAATTCTTGATCTTCTAATAGTGCTACTTCTTAAATTTACCCCAAACACAAAGAACATAATATACTAAACTTAGTTTATATTTAAAGCAAATAAAACTTTTCTGCTGTGTGTCTCTATCTCCTACTTAGGAATAAGTGACCGTAAAACCCTTGAACGTGTGAAACCACAGTATATTTCCCCATTCTATCATTAAAGCCTACTTGCAACATCAGTGAGAATCAGAAGTGGAGGCCTGGCGGGGAGGGAGAGTAGCTCTGAGATTACATATAAGGAATCACTTCCCAGCGAGGATCAGTTCTGGGAATCTTGGTTCCTCCTTCTTTAACTGTTACAGGAGTCTTGAAGAGACGTCTAGTGTTACAACCTCTTCAATTTCTGGATGGTACGGTCTCATTTATTTTAGCAAAATGGAGTTCGTAACATTAGAGGCTGATGTCACAAAGTTAATGAAGTGAGTCTGAAACACCGGGAGACGGATATACTGCAGGTGCCGTATCAGGAGCCGTCGCGTGGCAGCCTCGGAGCGGCGTGGAGATACAGATTCGGCCTTCGCGCCTGCTGCCTGAGCCCTTGGCCAGGCCTCAAGGCCAGTGCTGCGTTCCCCTGACTTTTCACAGTGTACTCACTGAGCCAGTCTGCCACAAACGTGAAGCCTTCACGAGCACAGGCTTGGCCGGAGAGACCTGCAGACAGTCTCGTGAATGAAGATGGGTCGGCTCTGGGCTGAGTTTAGTGAGAAAAATAGGCGACTGGAGAAACACCTCCTGCTGCTGCTGCTGCTAAGTCGCTTCAGTCGTGTCCGACTCTGTGCGACCCCATAGACAGGAGCCCAACAGGCTCCCCTGTCCCTGGGATTCTCCAGGCAAGAACACTGGAGTGGGTTGCCATTTCCTTCTCCATTGTGTGAAAGCGAAAAGTGAAAGTGAAGTCGTTCAGTCGCATCTGACTTCTAGCGACCCCATGGACTGCAGCCTACCAGGCTCCTCTATCCATGGGATTTTCTAGGCAAGAGTACTGGAGTGGTTTGCTATTGCCTTCTCCGGAGAAACACCTAATTGGGCATAATTTGATGTGTGTGAAATATGGAGAGGACGTGGGGACACGGGGTGTGTTTATGTACACAACAAAGTTTGGGAAAAAGGAAAGCTTGTTGAATTCAAAGCTCTGTTTATTTTTGACAGAGCTGCTTCGCAATCGGTCATCAATCTCCTGTTTAGCTTAATTACAGTAGAATGGTTTTTAAAGAGAGATTTAAAACGTGGATGGGGTCATTAAAATGTTGGAATGTTAATGGATTTGAATTAAAGGAAGCACTTTTACTCCCTTCAGTAATAACATATATAATCTAGGATACAGAGAGATACTCGTAAATAAGGAAGAAGACTTGAAAACAGTCACTTGCATTAGCTCAGACTGCCCAGCACCGTGTCATAATAAAAGCATTTTAAAATATAAGTTTAGCCTCACCGAAAACAGGAATTTGGAGACTCATTAAGGAATACTTAATTTAGTATTGATTTCATTAGTTACTGATTTTACACTGGATTCCTCTTATTTATATGGGTGCATTCAGGTCATAAAATAAACTTGATATTTTAGCTCATGAAATTATATATAGCCTCACAAATGTCAAGAGACTCTGTGAACTGGGATTTATGTTTAGAATAGAATGGTATACATAGTCCAAATTGGAACAATCCACTGGAGGGACAGGGAAAATTATTGTTGGTAAGAAGCAAAGCTTCTTCTGAAGCTTTTTGGAAATTCATAGGCTGAGGATGTTTGCACAATGGGGGACATATGAAGGAGAGTCGAAGCGAAGAAAAAGCACTGTGATCTAGTGAGAGAGTGATCTGGGGCTTTATTTATAACAGCCCATAGTAGCTCACATTTAATGCGCGCTTCTCCTTAGGGCCGGCATCGCCCCAAGCACGTCACCTATTAATTCATTTTCTTCACTCTAATACTACAGGGGGCTTCCCTGGTGGCTCAGTGGTAAAGAATCTGCCTGCAAGAGACACAAGAAATGTGGGTTCAATCCTTGGATTGGGAAGATCCCTTGGAGGAAATGGCAACCCACTCCAGTATTCTTGCAAAATCCCATGGACCGAGGAGCCTGCTGGGCTACAGTCCACGGGGTCACAAAGAGCCAGAAATGGCTTAGCAACTAAACAACAGCAACAAATCCTGTAGGGCTTGGGGGTTATTTTGTCTCTTGGAGATGAGCTGACTGCAGTACAGAGAGCTTACATACTCAGCTGAGTAACAGACGTCAGATCTGAAATCAAGACACACCATGTTACGGATGGAAGATTTCAAGTGCCCAACATCTGGAAAATGTCTGGTTTCGCTAAAACCAGAACATCTGATATAGTCTTGATTTTCCTTGTAGATTATATTTTGCTTAAAATGAAGGAATCATGGGTGGGAGCTGTTGTACTTCATTTTTATCAGCAAGAGTTAAAAAAAAAAAATCTCATAGATGATGGAGCATCATGGAATCGGAGAGAGAAACTGTGTGTGTGTGTGTGTGTGTGTGTGTGTGTGTGTGTGCGCGCGCGCGCGCGCATGTGTCACCCAGAGCCTAGATGATGAAGAAAGGTAACACTGGGTGTAATCAGGCAGGAACTCTAACCCTTAAGAAAGTGGGTTAAATAAAAACACTAAAATGTACGAGCGTTTCCGTGATCATTTTTTAAAAGCAATCCAGCTCAGAAATTGATATGGTAGTTCCTACAAAAGACTCCCTCCAGAAGAAAAGCAAAGGGGAAGGGGAAGCGTAAGAAATTCCGCCTTTTCCCTTTATGGATAGCTTTGTTTGTTTTTAATTAGAATGTAATTGCTTTACACTGTACCGTTAGTTCCCGCTCTACAGTAACGGAGACCTTCCGGCATGCACACGCGTCCCCTGCCTCTCAGCCTCCATCCTCTCCCTGCTCGCAGCCCTCGGGGTCATCACAGAGCCGAGCTCCCTGACTGTACAGCAGCTTCCCACAAGCCATCTATTTCACACACGTGCGTGCTGAGTGCTAAGTTGCTTTGGTCGTGTTTCATTCTTTGCGACCCCATGGACTGTAGCCCACGAGGCTCCTCTGTCCGTGGGATTCTCCAGGTAAGGATACTGGAGTGAGTTGCCCTGTCCTCCTCCAGGGGATCTTCCCAACCCAGGGATCAAAACTGCATCTCTTAAGTCTCCTGCGTTGGCAGGTGGGTTCTTTACCACTAGCACCACCAGGGAAGCCCATTTTACCCACAGTGGCACCCCACTCCAGGACTCTTGCCTGGAAAATCCCATGGATGGAGGAGCCTGGCGGCCCGCAGTCCATGGGGTTGCAAAGAGTCGGACATGACTGAGCGACTTCACTTTCACTTTTCACTTTCCTCTTTCCTGCATTGGAGAAGGAAATGGCAACCCACTCCAGTGTTCTTGCCTGGAGAATCCCAGGGACGGGGAGCCGGGTGGGCTGCCGTCTATGGGGCCGCACAGGGTCAGACACAACTGAAGCGACTTAGCAGCAGCAGCAGCAGTGTATGTCAGTACCACTCTCTCAAGTCTCCTAGAGGCTAAGTCTCTAATAATGGCAAAAAGAGGGATACCATGTCCAGGGAGGCAAACACGATTTGTGGTACATGTAGACAAAAATGAGCCAGCATTCCTTAAGAGGGGATATTTATCGGTTTTATTTTTTTAAGGTGCAAAACCTAAACTGTGTCAGTAAGGCGTTTTGCCTGCTAACACCTGGATATATAAAGATCCTTTAACAGGGATTTATTAACTTGGGACTTGGCCAAAGAACATTCTGGAATGGAATGGCAACCATGTAAGTTCTGTGACACAGTTACTTAGGTAGACACTGACAATAAACTAATATTCCCTGCGATTCTCCTATCCGTTCTCTTGAAGCCAGCCACAGTATCTAAGTTGCCCGGAAGAGTGAATACATGTCTCTCAGGTCTGAGTTCTTTTTTTCTGAGAGCCTTTTCCTCACTCTGCATCCTTCTCTTCTTTACTGTTAGCACTGGCACGTCCTTTTCTTGGTTCAAAGCCTCTGCAACAATTGTATCAATGGAACAAGCGTGCTTCCTCCTTCGCTTGTACCCTTGCTCAGATTCTGTTTGCTAGTGCTCTGCATTTAGCAATGGGCTCACAAAGCGGCTCGTGACTCGCCACCTGGGAATACTGCATGAGGTTGTAGAGCCGTCTTTCTCCAGAGCATTCTATCTAACGTTCTCTCTGTCTCCAGGGTCACATTTACTCTAGTGACATCCTGGAATTAAATACCTTTTTGTTTAGAAGAACTACCTCTTGCTTGAAGAATCAAAAAAAAAAAAAAGAAAAATTCCTGAAGCAGTTCCTCGAGCCTCTCTGTGTAGCATGGCTGAGCAGTTCCCCCTGTGCAACTGATTTTGGGAACAGGACAACTTTTCATCATTTTTAACATTAGCATATTTGTTTTTTTAAAGAAGAACGCCTGCTATTGCTTATTGCTGATGATCAGGGAATGAAACGAAATGAACCTCTTGTGATCTGCTGATGGGCTATCAATTGGAAAACAATCCTCTTGGAAAGTCATTTTGCAACATTTGTCAAGACTAAAAATGACTGTCTCCCTTGACCCTTTAATTTCACTTCTGGGAATGTATCCTGAGGAAATAATACTAAATACAGAAAAGCTTTGTGCAAATAGTAACACTATTTAACACAGCACCCTCTATGAGGAAGCAAACAACGTAAATATTCAATAATATGAGAATGATTAAATATAGAATAATAAATTATTCTGCCACTAATATTATAATTTAGAAATTATATGCAGACAGGACAGAATTTTGATATAAAATTTGAGAGATGATTACAAATTATAAATTCAATATGATCACAAATATGTAAAAGACAAACTAGAAGAAATACTAGAGCGAAAAACACCGACAGTTTACTTTGGTTGCCTTAGAGTGATGGAATTAGAGCTGATCTCTTCTATTTTGCAAATTTAGCCGCACATCTATAGCAAGCACATTCTATTAATAGTTAAACAGGGAAAAGCAAGTTCAACTGTCAGAAAAGTTTTCCAAAGTAAAACTTAAGGTTAACTCACAAAATGATTTTTTCGGGGGGTTGGTGAAGATTAGAGAAACTAACTGAAGAATTTTTGAACAGGGGTGACTAAGAGCAGTAGCTCATTGAGGCAGCTTATAAAGACCAAGCTGACCTACAAGCCGCTGGGGAGAGATGACCTCGAGCCCCTCAGACAACATGAAACTCCAGGTTACAGCTCACTGGGATCTGAGGTTTGATTGGCCATGAGCCAGTCTGCAGCAGCTCCAGCCACCCTAGTATTTTATAACATTGTAAAGACTGTATTGTTTCAAACATTTCAAGATTTTACACACAACCTGGCAGTCATCCAAAGCCATTTCCAATAGGCCAAAACTATCAGCAGCCACCCACCTCCCCGGCCACGGCTGCTGATTAATGATGCTCCACCACGGGGTCCTCCACCAGGATCATCTGTGCGGGCAGACCCCCGGACAGATGCGATCTTTGAGACTTGCAAAGTGTCTCTACATTTTGCAGCTGATTTTTTTTTTTTTTTCTTTTTGAAACAAGGATGGAACCTTAGAAATTCGAGGTCTGGTGTGGTGTAACTTGGGTTGACTCTTTGCAGCAGGCTCTGATTCACTAAAACAGCAAAGGATACTATTTGTCCAAGACACTGCTCTTCCTTCAGAGTATTTGTTATGCATGTGACTTTCCTAAGCTACTCAAGTTCCCCCTCCTCACCGCCTCCCCTTCTTTTAAATTGCTCCCTTATTTGACTTACAGTTTATTTACCCCATGGGCTTAGATCTGAAGTTTTTAAAAAACAAATATTTTTCATTGATACTTTTCCTTTTGAAATGAATAAGTTACACATGAGTAAGTGTACCAAGCCCTTCATATCACACCTTTACTAACTTACTACGTGCCAGCTCGATACTAAGTAATTAACATCCATTCACTCATTTGCTCTTTGCAAAATCCCTATGAAATAGTTCTTGTTGTTGCCATTTTACACATTTGAAAGTGAATGCATGGAAAAGTGGACAATCTTGCTCAAAGTTATCCTCGGGGTTTATAATTGGTAGAGACAGACAGTAAGACAGACATGAGACATCTAAGGTTCACCACCTAAACCCACCCAACCCAAGATGGTGACCTTGAGTCTCAAGTTTTCTAACAGCTGGCGTCGGTGATATTAGAATTTTTACACTGAAGGTGCACCAAGTATTTCTTTACTGCTTCATTAATAGAAGGTAGAGATTGTTGTAGAGAGATTTTTCAAAACCTACAGTTCAAAGAACATCTGTAGATTCTGATACGAGTTTTCTGGTCTCTCAGGGAAAGCAATAGCTTGGTACCTTTGATTGCCTTTCTGACTTAGAATATAGCATATCTTTGTTTCTCAAATTATTTTTGCTCCAAATGATACAGTAACTGTTGGAAACACATTCACCCCTATCATTAATTACATGTGAGTTTGTTTCACTTCTCGGAATGTTATTCATGAGGCTGACCTTGTAGAAAGGAAGGGACTGTACAGAGAGCTGACTCACTCCCATCCTATAATCTCGCACCGTCTACCGCCTATCTGACAAGCGGGAAATGAAAATAAGTAAGATTTTACTAGTGGCCACTCAGACATTCCAATCATTTCAGTCAATAGCTTTCATTCAATTACAAAAAACCCTGGCTATGCATTTTTTAAACCAAATTACAGTATATGATAAAACAAGAACCACAGGCTTCACAAAGAAGGCTATCTAACACCATAAAAGGCCCCATCCGAGCCCTTTATTCAAACTTGGTTCCCTTGCTTGATGAGATTCAGCGGAAAATCCATCCCTTGGTTTGGCTTTGCTTCTGCTTCCTGGACACAGAGGGTATTTATCTATTTAATTTTTATTGGAGCATAGTTGATTTACAACGACATAATAGTTTCTGCTCTACAACAAAGTGAATCGGTTATCCACATACACATATCTGCTTTTTTAAAAACTTACTTCCCCTTGCAGGTCCCTCCGGAGCATGAGTGGCGTTCCCTATGCCATACAACAGGTCCTTCTTAGTTACCCATTTTATGGATAGCAGGTGGTTCCCTGGGGCCTCTGATGGTAAAGAATCTGCCTACAATGAGGGAGACCCAGGTTTGATCTCTGCGTTGGGAAGGTCCCTGGGAGAAGGGAATGGCTACCCCTGCCAGTACTGAGAAGCCTGGCGGGCTACAGTCCAAGGGAATGTAAGGAGTCGGACCCGACTGAGCGACCAGCGCTTTTACGTACAGTATATAGTGTGCTTATGCCATCCCGTTTCCCCGCTCCGTCCCTCCCCCCACTCCTTCCCCCGTGATAACCACACAGAGTGTACTTTAAAGGATTGTCCTTTTAGTAAACTTCTGCCCCATGATGTTCTCAGCAGAGGTGGATGTCTATGATCTCATTTAGTGAGCCTGGGGGACGTTATTCCAAGTGAAATAAGCCAGTGACCGAAGGACAGGTATTGTAAGATTCCACATGCGTGAGGCCTCTCTACGAGCCCTACTCACCGCAGGAAAGGATAGAGGCGAGTTGCCAGATGCCGACCGGAAGAGGAGACAGGAAGCTGCTATGCGTGGGCTGTCACGTGACCTGTCCGTTGTGTGAGCTGAATGGATTCTAGGGCCGTGCCTGCAACCTCTTGCCTGTGCGATACGAGATTGCACAGTTCAAATGCATTATAAGGGCTGATTGTCAGGTTAGATGTGCTGATTATCATAAAGAAGAAAAAAACAAAAGCTGACTTGCCTCTAAATAATACCACAGAGAACAGGATCTTATACTAATGCCAATACTCCCCACCTTCTCTGAATGCACAGAGGAAAGAAATGCACGTTCAGCACCACTCAAGTATGGCTTGACTTCGTCTGCAACTTACTAGAAGACTCTTGAGAGTCCTTTGGGCATCAAGGAGACCCAACCGGTCAATCCTAAAGGAAATCAACCCTGAATATTCACTGGAAGAACTGATGCTAAAGCTGAAGCTCCAATCTTTTGGCCACCTGATGTGAAGAGCTGACTCATTGGAAAAGATCCTGACGCTGGGAAAGACTGAAGGCAGGAGAAGGGGACAGCAGAGGATGAGATGGTTGGATGGCATCACCGACTCAATGGACATGAGATTGAGCAAACTCTGGGAGATCGTGAAGGACAGGGAAGCCTGGCCTGCTAAAGTCCAAGGGGTTGAGAAGAGTCGGACAAGATTTACTGACTGAACGACAACAATAGCTTACTAGTGATTTGGGGATCCGAAAGTTCAAGCAATATGCAGAAACAGATTTTCCTCACTTGTAAAGTGGTAGAAACAATACTTACATTACAAGGTTTTCACTAGGATTAGAAATAATATTTCAGAATATGCAGTAGGATGCCTGGCGTGTAGAGGCCTTCAGATAATGACATTTTATTTGTGTTGTTTTCCTTTATCATCAACCCTATGAAGATGAGGGCACAGTGGGCACTTACCTGGCACCAGCCAGTGTGAGAACATGCAGCGTGTGCTGTGCTGGGCTGAGTCCCTTCAGTCTTGTCTAGCCCTGTGCGACCCCATAGACGGTAGCCCGCCAGGCTCCTCTGTCCATTGACTTCTCCAGGCAAGAGTACTGGCGTGCATTGCCATGCCCTCCTCCAAGGATCTTCCCAGCCGGGGATCACATTTGTGTCTCTTATGTCTCCTGCATTGGAAGGCAGGTTCTTTAGCGCTGGTGCCATGTGGAAGTCCACGTGCCGTATGCGTAGGACATTTTAGTATTACAGATGCTGTGTTAATAGGCAAATTAACGACAGTAGAGGTAGGAGTATTGCACATTACCTTGTATGTTTCTGTGAAGAGTCCAGATTTCACCTGGATGCAGGGAGCCATGGCACTGTTTGTGGGGGGGAAAGGGGACTCGCAAGTATTATTTCATTCTCTTTAAAAGGCATTTTCTTTCCTGTGTTTTTTTTCCAATGCGTTCTTATCCAAGTAAACCATGTTTCTGATGGAGTTGAAACAAAGATGAAAGCCAGAACATCGTGCCTGAAAAGACAAAGGTTCATATTCATTGAAATATAATATCATCTTCAAGATATTCTAAGTGTGGGAGGGATTAATCCCTCAAATACTGAAGGGTCGCCAGCTCTGTAGCAATGGGCCAGCGTTGACGTTAGAGGGGCAGGCTTGAGATAGTAACTGGAAACCGCTCTTAACAGCCTCTCGTCCTGTTTCAGGGCTTCATTCACAAGCCAGTTAGAAAACCAGACTTCTATTTCGGTGGCGCGTGTGATTCGTAAGTTGCTTTCCCATAGCGATTATTTTGTCAGGTTAAACCTTACTGCTCACAGATTACTGCACCGTGAGCCTGAATGTGTCTCGGTGTGTTTGCTGGTGCTAAATCAGGGATCGCCACTCACCAAATGGAAATCTTTTTGTTGTAGATGGAGCTTGAACCAGAAACGTACCCACTTGCGTGGATAAAGAACACTTTGAAACTTTGCTTATTACCGCCGTCTCAAAACATCAGGGTGGGAGTTAAGCCCACAATTTTGTTTTAAATTAAGTGCTCCTAAAACGTACAAGACTAATAGCACCGACTAAAGCCAGTTATTTTTCTGGCAAGCTGTATGTGAGTTTCCCCTCACTGCTAAGCCAGCGAAAGCCAGCATTACTGTGGCCGTTTTCCTCCTTGTTTGAGTTCTTGGACTGTGGTCTACACAGCACCGAAATAGTGAGATGAAAAGTAAAAGCTTCAGTTGGTCATCAGGATGCTGCCAAAGACTAGAACATGGTGTAGTCTAGGTCGTTAAGCTATTTCATTATGTTTTCTCCCCCTTTACTACATAGTTTGGCATTGTGTAGCTGCCAATTTAAACTTCATCTATAAAGACATGTCATGAGTTTGTCATATTCGGCATGGAACCAAAGAAGGAATATCAAATATCTTGTCAAAGAAGACATCTCAATCCAAGTCTGTACTTTTTCTATTTCTTTTATTTTAAACTAAAATAATCCCCTGTTCTGCCAAAACCGTGCATCCTGGGTTTTTTAACTCTACCTACACTGTCTTCGAGGCGCCTATCAGGTAATGACGTACCCATATGAGATAGGGCGCTTTCAAAAGACAGAATATGTCCATCAACAAGAACGGTTGTTGAATATGTAGTACATTTTAAGCACTGTGGAAGACAGTTGTGGTTTAATTGCTCAGTTGTATCCAACTCTTTGCAACCCCAGGGACTGTAGCCTGCCAGCCTCCGCTGTCCATGGGATTACCCAGCTAAGAATACTGGAGTGGGTTGCCATTTTCTTTTCCTGGGAATCTTCCCAACTCAGAGATTGAACCCCCATCCTGCTTTGGCAGGCAGATTCTTTACCTCTGAGCAATAAGATGATTAAACATATGTGAAAATGAGATATGGTTCCTGCTTTCTAGGGACAAATTTGATTGGAGAGACAGAAAATACATACACATGTACATATATGTGTGTGTATACATGTATATGTGTTTATACATACATACATATGTGAACGACAGGTACATTTAAACTTTAATATGTGCTAAAACAATCAACAAGAATGGCTAATGAACGTAAAGGAGCAGACATTGTGGAAAGTGGCAGAGACTCCAGAGGCTTTGTGAAGCTTGAATTGGGTCTTCCTGGAAACAAGGAACCTTGATAAGTTGATAAGAGAACAGACACTTTCTAGCCAATGGACGGAGAAAAGCGGTCTAGGTACTCTAGTGACCGGTTCATCCCGGTTTTCTTAGAACTTTCTCAGTTTTAGGACGAGAAGTCCTATGTCCTAGGAAATTCTGCTGTCCTAGGCAAACTAGAATGGTTGGTCACCCTATAAGGTTGTGCCAAGCACGACCAGGTCATGAAATAATAAGCATTTCCATTTTTTTATGGAACAATATTTTTCAAAAATTGTCTTCATATTTAATCTTCTGTTAACCTCCTCTTGCATTCTTCTTCACAAATACGTGTTGCTTTTAATTTCTAATGGCGTCACATTAGCCAAGATCCCTAGTTTAACTACAGAAGCCTTTTTTCTTCATGTTCTGTCACCTTTAGATAAAATCTCTTTTATAACGTACCAGCCTTCTTGGAGCCAGGTGATCCTTTAGTTACCAGCTTGCCCATCCCCCACCTCTGTGCCATGGCTTATGCAGCATAACAAAGCATTCTTTTTATCTCAAATATTCGATAGTTATGCTTTTTTGAGAAACAGACCAAAGAAATTCTGAAAAGTCTTCCCTGGTCCCTTCTGCCATCATCAGCAAATGCTCCACATACTCACTTTGTCCGTGATTTCCCATCCCTTCTGTTTTGTGGGAAAGTCTTCCTTGGTCCCTTCTGCCATCGGCAAATGCTCCACATACTCACTTTGCCAGTGATTTCCCATCCCTTCTGCTTTGTAGGTGGCAAAATAGCCCCTACAGGGCTTCCCTGGTGGCTCATATGATAAAGAATCTGCCTGCAATGCAGGAGACATGGGTTCAGTCCCGGGGTTGGGAGGATCCCCTGGAGGAGGGCATGGCAACCCACTCCAGTATTCTGGCCTGGAGAATGCCATGGGCAGAGGAGCCTGGTGGGCTATAATCCATGGCATCTCTCCTGTAACATCTCATTGTGATCAAAACAAGCATCTTTTTTATCTCTGTTTTCTTCCTACGAGTCTCACCATAAATGTCATACATGGTAGTTGTAAAGGTTGTTTTGGCTGGAAAGGATTGAAGGCAAAAGGAGAAGGGAGTGGTAGAAGATCAGATGGTTAGATAGCATAACTGACTCAGTGAACGCCAGTTTCAGCAAACTCCAAGAGACAGTAGGCTTCCCTATAGCTCAGACCCTAAAGAATTTGCCTGCAATGCAGGAGACCTAGGTTTGATTCCTGGATTGGGAGGATCTCCTGGAGAAGGGAATGATTATCCACTCCGGTATTCTTGCCTGGGAAATCCCGTGACAGAGGGCCCTCGCAGGCTACAGTCGAGGGGGTAACAAAGAGTTGGATGTGTCTCAGCTAGTAACAGGTGATAGTGAAGGACAGGGAAGCCTGGCATGCTGCAGTCCACGGGGTCACAAAGAGTCAGACAAGGCTTAGCAACTGAACAACAACAGTAAAAACTTGTCAAAAACAAAAATGATTTGAAGCTAAACCTCTCTTGAGGTTTTCTTTGTTTCTTCATTGTCTGTCTCTCTGAACTCTCCTAAGTGATAATATTCAGCCCAAATGACTTCCAAATATAGGGAACTTGAGGATATTATCCAGTGGATAACATGCCCTTGCATTTAGATGTCTCCTAATGGGGCTGAGGAAGGCACTGCGGGAAGTGTCTCTCCCTTCAAGGTAGAAAGGGCAACTGTGTTTCTGTTTGTGAAATAAAACTTGTCAAAAACAAAAATGATTTGAAGCTAAACCTCTCTTGAGGTTTTCTTTGTTTCTTCATTGTCTGTCTCTCTGAACTCTCCTAAGTGATAATATTCAGCCCAAATGACTTCCAAATATAGGGAACTTGAGGATATTATCCAGTGGATAACATGCCCTTGCGTTTAAATGTCTCCTAATGGGGCTGAGGAAGGCACTGCGGGAAGTGTCTCTCCCTTCAAGGTAGAAAGGGCAACTGTGTTTCTGTTTGTGAAAGGTGTGAGTAAAGCAGAACACTCAGATGATGTCATCATTGACAGAGAGCATCACTGTCCAACTCCGCGGCTTCCGAGTTGTCTCCAGGCAACCACAACACATTCACGTTAATATATCAGTCCAAACGTGGCATTTGAGCAGAGCACATGACCTCTGAAGAGAGTTACAGACAAGGCTTTTCCTCAACTCTGAGTCATCTTAGACTGGACTCTTTTTCCTGGATCCAGCCAGGGAACTCTGAGTAACTTTGCTTTGCCACGTCCTAAGGAAACCCAGGGTGACTCTCGCTCAGCCCTTCGCTGTGAGCAGAGACCATCAAGTCACCTAAGAGACAGCAGGCTGTGGGCTGGTGCTACACGCAATGATGACCTTGGCTTACAGAACCCAGATAGAATGTGCCCCGACTCATCAAGTCAGGGCAGTGTGGTAAACAGAGCCTGCACCAACCGGACATCATCTCAACATCCTCTGGCGTGCTGACCGTGTTTGAGCAGGGGCACACACCTCATGAGCTGCATTTAGGTGCAGACAGGCGGTGGTGACTATATTGCAGATCCATTAGCTTCCTAGAGATGTTTTTTTTTTTTATTTTATTTGTTTATTTTTGACTATGCTGTCTTCACTGCCGTGTGTGGGCTTTCTCCAGTTGCAATGTCCAGGCTTCTTACTGTGGCGGCTTCTCTGGTGGTGGAGCACGGCTTCTAGGGTGCCCAGGGTCAGTAGTTGTGACTCAAGCGCTTAGTTGCTCAGAGGCATGTGGGATCCTCCCAGACCAGGGATCAAACCCATGTTCCTCCGGATTGGCAGATGGACTCCCATCCACTGTACCCCACGCAAGTCCAAGGCTTCTTAGAGCAGCTTCTGATGTCACTTTAAGTCAGCTACTTGTTAAAACTCCTGCAAAGGCACTGAAAAGAGTCACTTTGAAATGGAAACAATGGTCCAAACTATCTGGAAGCAAAGCAGATGCAAGTTGTTGGAGGAAGATGTGAAATAAAGCATTTTTTTTGTATTGCTATTGTGGTGATGGTGGTGGGTTTCCAACACAGAGTTTTTTCTACAGTCCTATCCACTTCCATCTAGTTACCAAAGTGTCTAAAGATATCCAGAATTGTCTTCTAGGTGTAATGATGAAACCTTGTGATATTGGGTGGTTATTAACATTTTTCAAATCTTGATTTATGCTCTGCCACTGAATATTGTTCTGTGCCAGTTGACATCAGTTGACCTTACAGTTCTACCTTAAAGTCTGGCTGAAGTATCTTGGAGTTTCAAGAGTAAAGACAAATTTCTTCCTTCAGACATCTCCTTAAAATTTATTTCCATTGAACACATTCCAGATAGCATCCAATAATGAACTAAATGGATATATCCTGAAATGTGGCTCATGGATACAGCCCAGACACTTCAATGAAATCAGCATTTAGCCTGCCATCCTTTAGAACTGTTTGTAAATTCCATGCGTGAAACAGGGCACCCAAAGTTGGTGCTCTGGAACAACCCAGGGGATGGGGGGGGCGGAGGGAAGTGAGGGGAGGGTTCAGGATGGAGGGGACATATGTATGCCTGTGGCCCCAGTTCAAGTTGATGCATGACAAACACCATCACAATACTGTTAAATAATTATCCTCCAACTGAAATTAATTACTTAAAAAACTGTTTGCCATACTAATAATCTAATGCCTACATTTTGTAGAAAGCCTCTCAATGAGTATTAAGTGCTTCAAGAATATGTACAATTCACAGTCTTTGAATACTTCCTGTTTAGTACTGTGCCGGCATATAAAATAATGCTCAGTAAATGCTTCTTTAAATGGATTTATCTGGACATGATGCCAGGCTTTCAATAAAAGCAGGTGGTTGCAGGTTGCTAACTGTTTTAGTTTGCAAAGTTGAGCATTACCTGGGTCTTTATAATGTTTGAATAGATCAGATTTAATTGCTAACTGCCTTCAGCAATTTCATATTCTTAGATTACTTTGTTGAAGAGTCGTAGCTAGGAGCAGGCATTTGCCGTTCAAAAATCAACCAGTTTAAAATGATGCTGTCTTCAAATACTGTTGTTTTGGAAAAGACCGAGAGATGTGAAACGAAGAGCAGATAAAGGTAGAACTGGAGAAGGAAACGGCCACCCACGTCAGTATTGTTGCCTGGGAAATCCCACGGACAGAGGAGCCTGGCGGGCTACAGTCCACGTGCTTGCAAACAGTCAGACACGACTGAACAACCAAACAATAGAGGCAAATGAGCAGCTTCACAGAATCCCTGTCCTTCTCCTTCTCCAGGAGAAGAGCTGTCGTCGGACAGACGTCTCTACTCAGTCAGGACTATGGTTTGCACATCCTCCTGGCCGCTAATAGCTGTTTTTGACCAAAAGAGAGAGAGAGGAAAAAAGAGTGGATCGTGGGTCTGAGCTTTTCACGTAGCCTCATACAAGAAATATGGACTTGGGAACTCAGGCTGTGCACCTTGGTTCCTACTCTGCTTCTGATTCTCAATTCTTTGTCTTTGGGGCAGTTTTTTAAAGATGATATTACATCTCTAGGGCCTAATTCATGCAAACATTAGCTTGTGATGGATAAAACAAATGTGAGATCTTGTAATAAATAAATAGCACCGTTTCATATGAACCAGAACACCAAGAGACCTGAGTATAAAAATACAGGATGCTCAGAAATATGGGGACCATAACTGTGGAAAGAAAAGATGTGCCACAGTGAGTGGAGAAATATGATTTAGCAAATGATCCAGACCAAAAAGCGTTTTAAAAAGAGAACTCTACTCAAATGCAGCTGTTTCTAATGGGTGATCTGCATTTCTAAAGCACTCCACACTGAACCAGACAAAGTTAACCTCCAGATTCAAGTGAGGGTATTTTTTTTATTGTGTTTTGCAAATGTATCATCATCTTAATATACAGAAATAATAAATTGTGTTTATATACTATTATAGTCTTTAGTGGATTTCTGTTTCAGAATAAGCAAAAATTTTGAGATTATTAAACATTTCAATTTGGAACCACTATCACTAACATTTACTACATGAGATTAAAATGCTCATCTAGGGGCTTCCCTGGCAGTCCAATGGTTAAGAATCTGCCTTCCCATGCAGGGGACATGGGTTCAGTCCCTGGTCAGGGAACTAGATCCAGTTGCCATGGGGCAACAGCCCACACACCCCAAGGACACCCCACGTGACACAAATAATATCCCACATGCTGCAGCTAAGACCCAGGGCAGCGAAATAAATGAATGATAATAATTAAAAATAAACCAATAATAAAAGCCTCATTTATCTGCAGTATCACGACAAAATGAAAATAATGAACTGCCTAAATTGGTGAAGCGTGAATAGCATTTTTAGCTTGACATATTCAAATCAAACCCTTAAGCTGTATTACATCCTCCTCTGGTTTTTTTAAGGCATGTGCTCTGGACTACATCTACGAGCTTCACCCTGGGGTTAAGCATGTTTATAACCATCAGGCCAGTGAGGAAAGGGAAACCATTGACTTTATGTCGTGTTACAACACAGCATGTTGGTTTCATGTCACTTAGACTTGTGACTTTATCCATTGAAAAGATATTACATCGTGTGTAATTGATTTTAATACCATGAAAAAAAAAAATCTGTGTTGCTTGTAAACCTTACTGGTTTATTGTGAGGGTAATGAAATAATCCATATAAACATGCTTTGAACCTGGCATGCGCTCAGTAAATATTCACTAATATAACCTGGTATTTGTTACAGATTGTGCTCCCTGGGAAGGAAATGCCCTCACAGGTGGACCTCAGTGTCCAGTGTGTGTTTTACAACGTACCCTTGAGGTCAGCACCTGTGGAAGGAGGAATGGGCCAAGGGGAAGTCCAGTTATAACTGAGTCCCCAAATCAACTCTGGCCGGAGTTCTGCAGCACGAATGACCCTTTAGCATTGGCCCAGATAAGCCTGGGCCGGGCTCCTTCCACATGGATCAGTTATTAGAAATGACCTTGGTGGGGCAGCCCTTCACAACTGAGGCCATCTCTAAAGGGCCAGAGTGTTAGAGCCAGGACTAGATTCAGAGGGTAAAGCAAAGATTAAAACATCAGTGCAAAAATTAAAGCAGTATCAAAAACCGAGTGGTCGAAACAACTAATATTTTAGTACAATGAAAGAATAGGAATTCATACAAGAGTCCACAAAAAAACAAAATATCAGAAGTTAAATAACTGCAGGCTATTTTTTTGATTGCCCTGTGATGGAAACTGTCCTTTCCAATCGGATGAAGGCTCTGAGGTCCTCAGAGCTATTAGATCTTCACCAGGCAGGCTGATGACAGTTGCCAGTGGCATGCAGATAGAGTGGGCAGGGCAGGGCTATGTTTATAGTCAAGGGTTTTCTTTGATGTGTGTGCACAGTGGCACCTAAAGCCCTGTTGAATAAGACGTCAGAGGCTGAAGGGGCGGTTTAAATGAATTCTGAAACATTTACTTGTGCTCTCAAAAATTCAGAGTGGGGCAAGGGATGTAACGTGGGAAGAGAAACAAGGAGGTAAACAAAGCTGTTCCAATCGTGTTCAGCGTTTCACGTTGTGTGTGTGTTTTTCCCAAAGGGATTCTTTGTCAAGGAACATCTGTTAACATACACTTGGAGATAAACTGGAGTCATGGGTAAATAAATAGCATTGGAAGGAAGGACTTGGTGGCTCCATGTTGAGTAATGTGCATAAAATTCATTGTGCAGAGTCATTTTTGATCCCCATTTCTTGGATTTGCTTAGGGTCGTTGAGAAGGCCCAATGGGATTAGCCTCAGGTTTTGTGATCCGTATAGTATGTAGCTGTCAATTTTATTATACAAGCTAGAGAGTGAAAAGCCAGGAAGTACCAGTGGGTGAATAATGGCTCTTGTATTACTTGTGTTATCTGCGCTTGGCAGAAGGGAATACCATCAGCAGGAACTGCTGCCTTTAATTTCACTTGTCTCAAAGTGTCGATCTATAACCACGAGTGTGTTGATTCCTCCTGTTCCAATTCCCTCATCTGAAGAAGAGGAAAAATGGTTCATTTCACCAGTGGTTTTCAGGAGGAAGTCAATTCTTGAAGTGCAAAGAGTGATTGATGAAGAGTGTGGAGTCTGTTTGTGGGAGAACTTGTCTGACCTGTTACCCTGGCTGTCTGAGTAGAAGACTTTGCAGAAAAAGAGACAAGAAACACACACACACACAAGTGTCAACCAATCAGATCACATTTGGGAGTCACTGTTGAGACTTTGTAGCCACATCAGGTTCTATCACGTGACTATTCCGAGCTTAAAGCTACAGTGTACATCTTAATTGTTGGCGACTTCATTTTTCTTTAAACACTCATCTCACACTTGTGCTGTTGCCAGTGATTCTAGACCCTCTGGAAGAGGTGAAAATAATTCTAACAGATGAAAACCTTTCTGTTTTATAAAATTCATTTGTTGTGGGGAATCTTAGCAAAATTAAATATGTATCAATCCTTATATCAGTTGAGTACTCATCTCATAGGCTAAAGGACTTGGATAGACATATATACAGATAGAGTTATACTTGAATACAGCATTTTTTTTCCTATAAGGGGTAATTTTAAGCAGTGTGGTTTAAAAAAGTGAAAGCCTAAGCTAAAAATACCATACCATATTAATAGGAACCTACTGAGTATACTTAGGAATGTCCTAATGCCAAAATAGTTCACCAAAATGCCACAGCATGTTGCAAGAGAAAATAATAATTAGTACTTAGTGAGCCACATAAGTCCTACATTTAACTGGAAATATATATATTATTTATCATCACATATAATATACATTTTTAGCATCTGAACAGCTTTCAAAAACCTGTTTATTAATTTATTGGTTTGCTTATTAGCAGCATAAAATCGGAGTTTGAATGATACGTAGTATTTGCATTTGTAAGTTGTAGAGTGCAAACTATTGAGTGAGGGAACAGTGAAATGCCCATGTATGTCATATAATGCATGTTTGTGTGTATATAGGGAGCTTCCCAGGTGGCTTAGTGGTAAAGCATCTCACTGCCAGTGCAGGAGATGCCAGTTCAATCCCTGCGTGGAACAGATCCCCTCTGGAGGAAATGGCAACCTGCTCCAGCCTTCTTGCCTGGAAAATCCCGTGGACAGAGGAGCCTGGTGGGCTCCAGGCCTCAAGGTTGCAAAGAGTCGGACGTGACTGAGCAACTGGGTGCACATGCCTGTGTGTATACACAGACACACACACACATATCTGATCGTGTAACTTAATTCATCCAATGTGGGCTTTCAGTAAAGATTAATGCAAGACCATATAGCTTAAGTTATGCCACTACATTTAGTTCAAGTTAATTTTGCACTAGGTAAAAATAGATACATTTACACAATTAATAAAGGCCCACCTTAATCCTCCTAATATCTCCTTATTGTTCTTTTATTATATACTCAATGGATTGAAATAAAGCTTATGAACTTGAAAACATCATTCAAACCTTGTTCATGCACATTTCATTTATGTCTCATTTTGAATCCTTCCTCTTCAGGAGAAGAAAACACCCCTTACTGAACAGGATCACTTTGCTAGCCTGTTCTTTATCAGTTTGGAAGTCCGTCTCTGTAGAGTGATCATGTCAGCATCTTAGACACGTGCAAAGTCCTGGACTCGTAGTTCTGCGAGCCATGAGCAAGACAGAAACCCAGCCTGAATGTCCAGCGTGCAATGCAACAGACGTGCATTGCACGTCTCCCGAACGCCCCAGGGCCCTCTCCAAATCCAGTCTAGGGCATCTGTGAAAAGACTCACAGCACCCGGCTCCACTGAGGGGACAGTTAGAGAAAATGTCGGGGAAGCGCAGTTCCACTGGGCAGGACTGACTGAGGGAGGGAGTGCTTCCTGGAGACGAGAGAGCGGTTCTCTGGAGAGACCCTTCACATGAGCCTAAGGACCAGCTGAGCATCGCCAGCAAGGGGGCAACTCCGTGCGCAAGCAGCTCAGCCTCCCTTCCTTCTCTCTCTCCAGTCTCTTGCCAGGGCCTCCCACTGGTTGACCCCAAATGGAAGCAAAAAGGCAAAGGTGTCCCTCTTGAGACACTCATGGGTCAAGCCTCTCAGGGCGCTAAGCAGAGTGGACCCAGTGGAGTTTGTTTCAGGAGGGACAAGCCCTTCTCTGGAGTAACCTATTAACTGAAGCGCATTTTACTAATCTGGGACCGTCATTCAAATCTTGTTCATATATACTTAATTTATACCTAATTCTGAGTTGTTCCATGGCCTCTCTCTAAAAAAGCGCTTAAAATGTGCTAGCTTCATCCAGACATGTGCTAAAACTCTTTGGGGTATAGAGAGATTAATCTTCATGAATCTAGCTTCCACTGAATCCCTTTGTATAGTTATGCAAAGATTGTATAACAGATGTGGCAGAGAAAATACCGTGAAAGTAAAAGTGTTAGTCACTCAGTCGTGTCCGACTCTGAGAGCGTATGGACTGTAGCCTGCCAGGCTCCTCTGTGCGTTCTTAATTCTCCAGGCAAGAAGACTGGAGTGAGTCACCATTCCCTTCTCCAAGAGATCTTCCTGACACGTCTGTTGCATTGCAGGCAGATTCCTTACCGTCTGAGCTACCAGGGAAGCCCTTTGGGACTTTTTTATGTTTCTAGTAAATATCATTACTATAAACTTTGGTTCTATCAGCTAAGAAACACCTGTTTATGAAGTGTTCCTGTGTGGTAAAGAATGGGTTCTGTGGTCTGCAGTCCAGATAAAGGTCTTCCCCTTTCTCTACTCACATGTCCCTTCACCTCTCAGACTAAAACGTTCCTTTACCCAAAAGAAAGAATTCCCACAGAAAGGGCTTTCATTTCTCCAGGGGTTTTGCAGGGAACCAGAGACACCGTACATGAAACAGTAAGTCATATGTGATGAAGTCCATTCAACTTCATAAAAGTTGGTTGACGAGTAATTGTTACTTGCAGAGTACAAAGAAAAAGAAATATCTGTCCTCTTCAGACCGTGGAAGGAAGGATTGCTCTCCTCCATTTTTTTCGCTTTGATTTTTTTCCCCCTTTGGTGAAAGACCAATACATAAGTGAAAAACAAGTGAAGTGAAGACAGGGCCCCCTGCTGCTACACATTTTCCAAAGTCTCAATTGTAAAATATGATAATAAGTTATTAATCAACCTCTGTTTGTTTTAGCAGGGTAGCTATTCTCCGTGGAGTTTGCTCAGACCGTGGAGGGAAAACCCGTCAGGGTCTCCCCTGTGAAGGTTGCACATGCAAATAATAGCCAGCATTTGTGGACTTTCCCTCCTGGCCTGCTAAAAATTTCCCCTGGCTTGGGAGCACATGAAGTCTTTAGTGAAGATGTCAACAGTGATTTATTATAAGCTGAGTTAATTCTCTCCTCAATTTAAAGGCCTTGCATACAACATAATCATTTTCTCCCCCCTACCCCCAACAGAGCGACCTGCTTATTCTTTGAGTCTCAAGACAGCTTCATCCAGACACCAGCCATGGTAAGATTTCAACTGTTTTTCTTTGGAAATTTTTTGTTGCGGCGAATGGGGCATGGAGTATAGTCAGTCAAGTATGGTTCTCACCCAAGAAAGCTTCAGTGTGAAAAAACCAAGATAGCCTGCGTGTGCGCGCCATGTGAGTATGTTACTATAACTCTGTGTGCGTCTTTATGAAGCTTCGGAGAGTTTTCTGGCAACAGAGCGAGGAGAAGACTTCTGCTGTGCTAGGTTTATTGAGCTTTTCTTCCTTGTGGTCTTGCAACTGAGCAGAGGTGATGAAATCTGGAGAAGGCTCTGAGATGAGCCTAGGTAACTTCAAATTTGGAAAGTAAAGTCTAAAAGCTGTGTTTAGATAGTAGTGAACCTGGAGAGATGTCAGTTAACTGGAGATTATGATAGCATCTTTTTGGTGTGTGTGTGACAGCATCTTTAGTCGCGTGAACTTCTCAGATGCGGATAATCTGGTCATTTCCAGTTTTTCTAGAGGCACAGAATAAAAGTGGAGTCTTTAAGCCATAGTGATCATGGCTTGGTTGTTGCTACTTGTTAATGCTGCTGCTGCTAAGTCGCTTCAGTCGTGTCCGACTCTGTGCGACCCCATAGACGGCAGCCCACAGGTTCCCCCGTCCCTCGGATTCTCCAGGCAAGAACACTGGAGTGGGTTGCCATTTCCTTCTCTAATGCAAGAAAGTGAAAAGTTAAAGTGGAGTNTGATCATGGCTTGGTTGTTGCTACTTGTTAATGCTGCTGCTGCTAAGTCGCTTCAGTCGTGTCCGACTCTGTGCGACCCCATAGACGGCAGCCCACAGGTTCCCCCGTCCCTCGGATTCTCCAGGCAAGAACACTGGAGTGGGTTGCCATTTCCTTCTCTAATGCAAGAAAGTGAAAAGTGAAAGTGGAGTCGCTCAGTTGTGTCTGACTCCTAGTGACCCCATGGACTGCAGCCTACCAGGCTCCTCTATCCATGGGATTTTCCAGGCAAGAGTACTGGAGTGGGGTGCCATTGCCTTCTCCGATATTGGTTAATGAGTATCCCTATAACTTTCACATGGAGAGAAGTCAGCTAACTGCAGATTGTGATAGTATTGTTTTTGTGTGTGTATGTGTGACAGTATTTTAATCACGTGAACTTCTCAGACGCCAGTAATCTGGTCATCTCCAGTTTTTCTAGAGACACGGAATAAACATGGAGCGTTAAAGTCATAGTGGTCATGGCTTGATTGCTGATATTGGGTAACGGATGTCGCTCTAAGTGCTGTTTTGGATTGTGATCCTTGTACTGTGAAACCTCTGCATGACTTGACTGTGTCAGAAGGCAAAAATAATGACTTCTCCCAACCCCCATTCTACACCACTGGGAACACTGTCTAACACACCTGCTTTCACCCAGGTCTTCAGAGGGCGGGGGACTTATCTGACTCTTTATTTAAATATATTGATGAAAAAGAGCATAAAGATAGTGATGCTTAGAAATAAAAGACGTATTCTCCTCCTAAGACATATGTTTTAGTAGCATCAGTTACAGGGGATATTTCTTCTTTCTTTCTGAAAACATTTTGATTTATATGGACACTGGCTTTTCAGCATCCTCTGACCATTTCATCTTAGAAAGAAAAAAAAAAAAACCTAACATCCCTGATATTGGTAGAAAAAATATATATATAACCATTTAAGGCACATTCAACAAGCAAAGATAAAACCGTGTTTTCTACAGAAAACCATGCTTCTGTATGTTAAGAAGCATATAGAAAGCTGAAGAAAAACGTAAGGTTCTCAGGACCATAGTGTGACCATTGTTACTGGGATATGCGAACAGGGACATCATGAGTGTCATTTTCAAACTGAGAGAGCGACTGAGGCGGGATTTCACAGCCTCGGCATCTTTGGACCTGGGGGCGATCACTCGTGTCGTCGGGGGAGAGCTGTATGATATGTAGCGGCAACTGCGGGCTCTCGGCGTTGGGCGGCCAGAGCCCACCCCGGGCACCCCCTCGCACGCCGCCCGCTCTCCCCTGCCGCCAGACCCGAGCAGCGGCGGCTCTGCCTGGACGTGGCCGGCGGCCCTCGCGGGGAGGTGCGCTCAGCCGTCCCCGGGGGCCCTGAGCTCTCTGAGTCTGTGGCTGTGATAACAGGGACCCTGGGGCTCCAGGTCACGACAGGAGCTTCGCCCTGAACCCCTTGCATCAGCCGTAGCGTTTGGTCGGCACTGTGAGGAACCCCAGATAATCTGGATTTGGGGGGAGTGGGATTTTCCTCGGAGAGTTAAACCCTAATGTGAGTGCGTAGACACGCAGTCATCCAGCTGCTGAACTTCCATCTTTCCAAGCAGTTCTCTGTCCCTGGAGAATGGTCTGTGTGACGTCATCGCATGATTTTATGCCCTCGGGGTTCCGGTGGGATTCAGCCAATGGATGGTGTTGGCAGGAGACCAGACGTGAGGAGGGTCAGATTGGCGTGTTTGGCACCCTTTGTACATACACCTCACCGGACTACATCTCTCAACCAAAGGCCATGTCTTCCTGCAACGGGCAGACCCATGCGAGGAGTTACTGGAACCTCTCATTTCCAGTTCAAGTGATGACTCTCCCTCCCTCCCTTCGTTAAGCCTGGGGGAGTTATCAAGTCCTGTTAGTTAAATCCCCCTCAGATTGCCTGCATTTGAGGGTGGTGTCTGCTTCCTTCTTAACGGATGTGGCCTCTGCACCCCTCTCGCGTGTCTGCTGCCTGTCTCTGTGGTCACCTCGCTCTGTCTCCCTTTCTCTCCCCTGCACCTCACACGGGAGAGAGCATCCCTCACTCCTCTGTATCTTCGCAGTTCGGGCGCCAACAGAACTCGGCTCCAAGAGCAGTAATTAGTGTTGCGTAGCATAGCTCACCCTCTTTTCTAAACTCACGATATGTTCTCTCATCTAACCCCAACAGCAACCCATCGCTTCTATTATCATGAAGTTTTACAGATTAGGACGTGCAGACATGGAAATTGAATAACTTGTCCTCTTAAATAGAGCAAGAACTGGATTTCCAACCGAAGCAGACACATTGCAGAAAATCCATCCTTAAATACCACTTTTGATAGTTTGGTTGTTGGTCTGGACCATTTAAGGTTGAAAGTTCAGCAGTTCACTCACAGATGCAGTGGTGGTGAGGGGATGCGATGCCATGCTTTGCTCTCCAGGGAGTCTGACCCTGGGGAGAGAAATCCTGCATCTGGTACTAGCGAGCGCAGTGGCAGCAGCCTAATCATGTTACCCACGTGTTTTGTAATCTCTCGAAAAAATTCCCAAAGATGCTTGCAAAATATTGACGCTATTTCAATTTTCTTGCTATTGGTAGGCTACTTTCCTTGCACGCTCTAACTCCTCTAGACCTCACTTAACGCAGGGTCTGAGGAGAGTCTACCTGCTTAGAATAAAACCAAAAGAATAAACCTTTATCCGCCTTCCCCTTAAAGTGGAGATTTGAATGATGTCTTGAAACTACATAGTATATTTTCTCTCATGACTTCAGGTCTGAGGTTCTTTATCAATCAAATTCTACAATAGAAGCACCTAAGCTGGTGGGACAGCTGCCCTATCATGACCAGTGAGTGATACTTTTTGCTACACGTGACTGAGAAATGAGGCTGATATTAAAATTACAGTGTTTCATCATCCAGCACTGCCAATGTATACTTTTATACTCAGATACTCTATAAGTCATGCTATCAGATGTTATTTTTGATCCAAGTTGTTTAAATCTCATTCAGATTATTTATTATAATACCATCATGAGGAGCAGAATGTGATAAATGGATTCTGGCTCCTCAAAGAGTATAATCTTAAATGATATACAGAGAGTATGTCCTAAGACTTTCTTTAATGTCCTAAGATTATCTTTGTAGCTTTAATAGCTTTAATTGAGTATTTGGTTTTACTGCTATAGAAGAAAAAAAGAAACTATATTCTGTAACGGTGGCATAATCTTGCAGTTGTACTTCAGAGTGGCTTTTGGAAGCAATAGAAACTAAAAATCACCATAAGAAAGAAAAACTCAAAACCATGTCTTTCTTTAACAAAATACACACACATCAAAAACTTATCCATTTTTTTTTTCCTGATTGCTATTTTCATATGTAATCAGCATGATACCATCTTTACTGTTCTCTCCTGGGGAGCTTGCCCATGAGTTTTTGGGAATATGTTTATTTATCATTGTATTTTTTTGCACCTAGTATGGTACTTCACACAGAGTAGATGAACAGTAACGTTTGTTGTATGAGTAAATGAAGTGCAAATACAAATATAATATTTCTCCAATGTGCACATCTTTAATTGCTTTTGCCTTAGTGATGCTTATCCTCTGAAAGTTATATCACAGAACATAAAGATATTTCACTCATGTATGCACATCGAGTAAAATCTGAAGCTCAGTAAAGATTGAGATGATGTTCAATTGGGGGTTTGTGACGCTGAAAATACAAAATTCTTGTTTGAATGAGCCCTGAAAGTCATGAATGGTGCACGATTACTCCATTGTAAACAAGGTGGAGTTTCCCAAAGTGGACGAAAGTGTGCAGACTTACTCCCCCAGCTCCTCAGACGATGCTTATGTCAATTTATAATGAGATGAAAAGTACACTCCCTGCAACAGTGTTTATGAGAGTAAGGATGCTACTAAACTTTTAGCCACCAGCAGTTACCTGAAGAGAGACAGGACCCGGGAGTAGTCTAGAAAAGGTGCCCATGGTGATGGCTGAGACAGCTGGAGGTAGGGAGGATTAACTGCCGCACAAAATGTGGCTCACTGGTGCTGCTGGGACCTCGGCTAGACCAGTGGCCCACGCCAAGTTCTTTAAGCAAAGAGGGCCACATGGCAGTTGAGTGAACTCTGATGTTTTGCTTAGTTGTCTGAGACATGTTTACTTTAGTAGAGGGTTATGGAAAGGTTGAATCAATAAACACTTTCTTTTCAGTCAGCAGACTTGCCATGGACATCAATAGTCATGCTTAAAGTGAAACTGGTCTTTCTCTATGAATGGAAGCATTTCTTGTTTCCTTAGAGAAAATGAGATCCCATAGATGCTGAGTGCTAATCATCAGGGACCCAACCAGACACTCTGATACTTTTTATTCTGGACAAGATTTTGAGTAACTGGTAAATGAAAATTCAAATAGTAAACTTGCTTTTTAAATATTTATTATCGATTTGAATAAGAAATGATAAGTAAACTGTGTAACGATTGTATGATTTCCATCCCATAATCTGCTTGGAGTAAAATAAAGCATGATGGTCGTGGTAATCTTATGACCCTAGGTCACACACAGATTTTAGGTCTTCCATCCTAGTTTTGCTTTAACATTTCCATACATGACCCTTTATTTAAAAGAAAACAAATTTAATTCTCTGATATAGCACTGTCTTGCCATGTGTCTCTAGTAAAAAAATAATAACACAAAGAAAGCAAAGTAATGAATTAAGAGCTTGAAAAATAGCCATAGGAAAGTTATAAACACAAGGTGAAAAGTGTAGACTTGTTTTTCTGAAAATGCAGCTATCTTAAGATGAAAAAAACAACCAAAGGAAGCATACTTTCAAACCCTCCACTTTGTAGTCTCCCAGAGTTCAGTTCAGTTCAGTTGCTCAGTCGTGTCCGACTCTTTGCGGACCCATGAATTGCAGCACGCCAGGCCTCCCTGTCCATCACCATCTCTCGGCACCTAACGACCTGGGGAGTTCCTCTTTTGGTATTCTGTCATTTTGCCTGTTCATACTGTTCATGGGGTTCTCAAGGCAAGAATACTGAAGTGGCTTGCCATTCCCTTCTCCAGTGGACCACGTTCTGTCAGCCCTCTCCACCATGACCCGCCCGTCTTGGGTTGCCCTGCGGGCATGGCTTGGATTCATTGAGTTAGACAAGGCTGTGGTCCTAGTGTGATTAGACTGACTAGTTTTCTGTGAGTATGGTTTCAGTATGTCTGCCCTCTGATGCCCTCTTGCACCACCTATCATCTTACTTGGGTTTCTCTTACCTTGGGTGTGGGGCATCTCTTCACGGCTGCTTCAGCAAAGCACAGCCNGACCCGCCCGTCTTGGGTTGCCCTGCGGGCATGGCTTGGATTCATTGAGTTAGACAAGGCTGTGGTCCTAGTGTGATTAGACTGACTAGTTTTCTGTGAGTATGGTTTACCTGTTCTGTTATGCTGGGTGAATAAAAAAGTCACGTGGGCAACCTTAATTCCGGAAGTCATGTATAAACAGAGACGAGCTTAGCAGATTCCCGTCTTCCGTTGCACGTCCGCCGTCATGGACTCGCCCAACAAAGCACAGGGAAGTTGAAAACAATGCGATTTTATGGTGTTTGCAGTTGTTTTTAAAGGGCTTCATTTCTTATTATGCCTTTGACATCCAGTCACTGTTATCAGCCCCGAGAATTCAGTTTTCTGCAGACAAAAGCTTTTAGACACCTTCTGGGACCGCGTCCAGTTTGACTACAATAAGGTGTTTGTTTCTTCCCGGGTTCGGCCTGCTGGGCGCCCACGACACGGAGTGCGCTTCAAGCGCTCTCGTTTCCCCTGCTCTTGAAACGGAAGAAAGCGACGAGGAGGTGCTTAGCGGACCAGGGGAGGGGAAGCCGGTGGGAAACCGAGCCGCAGCGCCAGGATGATCAGCTCGGTGAGCCCAGGCCGAGTGAACCGCGCTCTCTGTGCCGAGTCTATGGGGAGGGCGGAAGGCGGGAGAGCCCGGTGCAGACCAGGCGAGACCTGGTGCCGCCGATCCAGGCTGCGCAGACCGGCGCCCGCCTCTGCTCCGCCGACGGGAAGCAAGTGGCCCAGCCACCCAGGCTGAGCCCGCCCGCCCTAAGAGTCCCGCAGGGACCGGTAGGAAGCGGTGTATTCGACGCCTGGAAACGGATGCAGGGAACATGCGTGCACGTCGTTCTTTGTTAACAAGTGGGGTTCTACGACCGCTTTATAGTTATCTTTATTTCATTTTGTCTTTTTCAAATTCGTTTTCTTAGTTATCGGTAAGAAGTAGTGATGTGATAAACAATCAAGGTTTTAGCCTGGCCTTCCATCTTTTGCATGTCCTTTTTCCGTGTTTTCTAATGAACAAAGGCTGGATTTTTGAAAGTCTTGGAAAGGTTGAATATCATAAGCTGGTTGAAGGGCAGTATAAGAAAATAATCGTGGATAGGTTGATGAAGAGGAATGGACAAAGATGTTTATGACAGACAGTGAGAAATGAAATACTCTGAAGTTGAACCGCAGGAGATAGGTTGGATAAGTTATGATTCAGCTCAACAGGCTAATGCTGCCGCTTTTTAAAGCAATTAGATAGAACAATACATATTGATATTGGGGATATGTTTTCAGCATTTTAATTTAGTGTGGTTTTGTGTGGCTTTGATAAAATTCAAACCAAAATGTCAGTAGTGTGCCACCTCCTGGCTGGCAGGATGATGACTGATTGCAGAAGTGGCCTTTAAGGTCCCCCACCCCACCCCCTCTCCCCTGTGCTAACCCTCCCATCAGACAATAGAGTCCATGACTCCGCCTCTGGATTTGACTCATTGGAAAAGACTCTGATGCTGGGAGGGATTGGGGGCAGGAGGAGAAGGGGACGACCGAGGATGAGATGGCTGGATGGCATCACGGACTCGATGGACCTGAGTCTGAGTGACCTCCAAGAGATGGTGATGAACAGGGAGGCCTGGCGTGCTGCGATTCATGGGGTTGCAAAGAGTCGGACACGACTAAGCGACTGAACTGAACTGAACCTACTGATGGCCAGAGGACCGTCCAGCTGAGTTCAGCCCAAATGCCTGACTCAGAGAAATGTAAACTAAATAGATGGCTGTTATATTAAGCCATGAATTTTGGGATAGTTTGTTATGTAGCAAGAGCTGTGTGTGTGCAAGCTTGTTTCAGATGAATATAAACCGAAATGTTAGAGGTGTTTTGTCCTACCTTGGGACCTGGGATTATGGGTGCACTGCTTGGGGGAGAAGAGTGGTAAATAGGCAGTTGTTCAGAGGGTCTTTCGGTCCAGTCGCTCAGTCGTGTCCCACTCTTGGTGACCCCATGGACTGCAGCACTCCAGGCCTCCCTGTCCATCACCAACTCCCAGAGCTTGCTCAAACTCATGTCCATCAAGTCAGTGATGCCATCCAACCATCTCATCCTCTGTTGTCCCCTTCTCCTCCCACCTTCAATCTTTCCCAGCATCAGGGGCTTTTCAGTTCTTCGCATCAGGTGGCCAAAGTATTGGAGCTTCAGCTTCAGCATCAGTCCTTCCAATGAATATTCAGGACTGATTTCCTTTAGGATGGACTAGTTGGATCTCCTTGCAAGCTAAGGGACTCTCAAGAGTCTTCTCCAACACCACAGTTCAAAAACATCGATTCTTTGGCGCTCAGCTTCTTTATAGTCCAACTTTCATGTCCATACGTGACTATAGGGAAAACCATAGCTTTGACTAGACGGACCTTTGTTGGCAAAGTAATGTCTCTGCTTTTTAATATGCTGTCTAGGTTTGTCATAGCTTCTCTTCCAAGGAGCAAGTAAGTGTCTTTTAATTTCATGGCTGCAGTGACCATCTGCAGTGATTTTGGAAGCCAAGAAAGTAAAGTCTCTCATGGTTTCCGTTGTTTCCCCATCTATAAAGAAGGTCTTTAGGGCAGTGAAAATGCTCTGTATGATACCATAATGATGGGAACCAGTCTTCCAACTTTTGACCAGAAACAATATGCAAGACTAAGCATGAACCATGATGTCAACTGTGGGCTGTGAGTGATCATGATGTGTTAGTGTACGGTCGTCAGTTTTAACCCATGTCCCTCTCTGGTTGGAGATGTTGCTGGCAGGAGAGGCCATGCATATAGTGGGTAGGAACGTATGGAACCTCTGAATCTTCCCTTTAATCCTGAAGTGCATCTGAAACAGCTTTTCTGAAAGTCTCAGTTTTTAAAATGCCTCCAGAAAGCATGGGAAAGATGAATACAGAGCAGAGAGAGATTCCGTTTCAGTTCCTTGCTACGTCTAGGTCTCTGCATTCTTTGCACAGGGCTTCCCTGGTGGCTCGGGGTAAAGAATCTTTGTGCCAGTGCCGGAAACACAGGGGATGCAGGTTGGATCCCTGGACGAGGAAGGATCCCCTGGACATGGAAAAGGCAACCCACGCCAGTGTTCTTGCCTGGAGAATCCTATGGGGCCTGGCGTGCCACAGTCCATGGGGGTCGCAAATGAGTTGGACACAATTTAGTGACTAAACGACAACAAAGCAGCAACTGCCTCCTTTACATCAGTGAGAAGATCGGAAAATGAAAATGCCTAACGCCAATGGCATTTGTAAAGGGCCCACGCTCGTGTTGCTCAGACTTTAGTTTTATCATTTATATAAACACAGAAGAAAAGTGAGAAGGTGTGAAAAGGAAAAATGCTTCATGGCGTGATAGACTTGATACCAGAGTGGTAATACCATGCTTCAGAAAGACAGTGGAACGCCAGGCACTGAGCTGCATGATGAAGGGGACTTTCAGAAGCTGGAAGGCGTTTGCCAGATAGGACCTGGGGAGACATCCTGTTGCACTGGGCCTCAAAATCGTGTGCCTATGAGCTTATTACACTCACCACATTATTTTAAGGATGAGTGAGAATAAAGAAACCACGTTTGAAACTCCAAGCAACCTTCCAGTGAACCATAAATACAGTGTCTTCTGAGAGAATAAGAGCTCACCTTTATATGCCGTGGGCTTCCCTGGTGGCTCAGATGGTAAAGAATCCACCTACAATGCAGGAGACCTAGGTTCCATCCCTGGGTTGAAAAGACCCCCTGCAGAAGGGAATGGCTTACCATCCCAGTGTTCTTGCTTGGAGAATTCCATGGACAGAGGAGCCTGGTGGGCTACAGCCCATAGGCTCACACAGAGTCTGACCCGACTGAGCAACCACCACTTTCAGTTCATGCTTTGTATAATCACACTGTTTTAAAAATCCCTGAAAAGTTCACCATCGCTTTCTTCTCACGAACTTTCTGTTTATCTCAAATGTCCGGTTGCTACTTGATGGCCTCAGTTATCAATGATTCAAGGAGTGTTCCATTCACAAGGTAATTTAGGACAGATTTCTCTACTTTTGTCCGAGCCCTATCTTTGTGATATTCATGAGGTTTAATCTCTCGATACATATAAACTATTTAAAATTTTTTTTTTTTTTCAGAGTTTAGGAATGCACCACTTACCAAATGTGGAAGACTGGGATATTGTAAAAGGGTTGAGTTTAACAGAGAATATTCAATTATTACTGTGTGAATGGAAGAGCAGGGAAAAAATCCAGTCAGTGGAGTTGGCTTTTCAACAGCTTTCCTTAAGTCTCAGGGTTCCCTTTTCCTTTGCCTCTTTTGTGGATATCGGGGCAGGATCTGGGGCTGGGGGAGAGGCAGAGCGTGCCGGCCACCGTGCACTGTTACGCTGGGAACATCTTGAAAACTTCAGTGTGCATCGGTTACATCACCGTGTGTGCTTTTTCAAACAATTTGACATTTTGAGCCGCCAGCAGCCTGGAAAGTTTGCCTTCCAGATGCAATTGCTCTGAGTGCCAGTTTCCACGTGGTCCGTTCTTGCCCCCTTCCCCAGCGGTGGGCCAGATTCACATACCTGGCTGACCGCAGTGGCTGGCTGTGCGATGCAGCCACCTCTCAGGGTTTCTCCCCACGAATGCCAAATCCTGTCTTCTGCAGACTCACCTAGCCAGCCAGGCTGCTGGTGGTTGAAAACGCCGCTCGGAGTAAAACATTTATTTTCTTCCCCATACCAGGTTTCTTGTCACGTCTTGCTTCTTATGCTGAGACGTAACTTTAGTTCTCGGCTTTTTTTGAACATGGAAAATAGTAACTTATTGCAAGAAATGTCTCCCACACTGGAGATACTGATACGGTGTTTCTAGCAACCTCTATTTCTTTGGTGGTGGTGTTTACTAATGATTTTCAAAGACATCCTATTTCTTATATGGCATACCAATTGGGACAGTTTTATTTAAAACTAAAAAAGAGATAAAATAAGATTTTCCTCACAATTAAAATGAAGCTAAAATAGTGCCTGCAGAAAATGCCTAGCAAAATAAAGTAGATTACTGGTTGCTTAGAGCTGAGCACAAAGGATTTTACTGAGATGAAGAAATGCTTTAAAAGAGGTTGTGATAATGGTTGCACAGCACAGGAAATTTGCTAAAAGTCATTGAATTTTACCTTTAAAATGTGTAAATAGTAAGGTACACATATTATGCCTCAATAAGATTGTTTAGTCAAGGGGAGGGTGATGTCTGCCTAATAAGATTCTTTTGAAGACATTTGGTTTTCTTCTGCATTTCTTGGATTTAATACATGCTCATTAATATCAACCCAAATTGTTATAATTAACTTCCATGAAAGTTAGCTCAGTTCCAAGTTTCCTTTATCTCCAGCAGTTATTCATACATACAAGTGTGCGCACGCGTGCACACACACTCTCAGACACACACCCCTTAACTTCTGTGTCTGATTCTGTCAGGTAACACAATACCAACTAAGATACGCTTCCCTAAGCCCCTCCAAGACTTTTTCAGCTGTCATTTTATTACCCGATTTCTTATCATACAGTATAGCTCTGTAAGTTGATCACTGACATCGAAAGCCTTACAATTTCTTCCTTTAAGATCTGGAACAAATCTTACCTCTGAGAATCACACATTAGTGTTGCCAGGCTTGCCCTCCACTTTGTCAACACAACACTGAACGAATCTTTCGTTCTTGCAAATTCCACAAATACAAAATTGGGTTTCTCACCTGCCCCTGTTTTATTAATATGTTTTTTCTTCGATCTTGAAGCCTCAGAATTATCTTTGACCTGTTTCTTGACGCCTAGCACATAGACGTTTCCACAGACCCACTCGGTTTGCACTGGAATGACTAATATCCGCGCCTCCCTCTTGATCTTGCATAAGGATTATGTCCAGGAACAAAGCAGACATTGAACCGATTTCCTTTATCTATCCCTTTGTTCCAGGATGTCCTAAGTCCCTCGCCAGATTAACTCTCCCAAATGTCAGGTTTTCTCACTTTCCCTCCTCCTGAAGGCCTTATTTATTTAGTACCACACTCGCACATTGACAGAAATTTTAAAACCCTAAAAGTTTAAATTCTGGAAGCCCTTGATGTATAGACATGTGTATTTGTGGTGGGGCAAGTATACAGAATCTCATCCCTTTCCTGAATTTCACAATGCATCATGGTGCAGTAAAAGAGCTAATAAGTGTTGGAGCAAAGAAATCTTAATTTAGCTTAATCTGGAGTTTGTTAAGGTGTTTTGAATATAGACTACTTTAATAATGTACGTAGAATCAGCCTGTGCAGGACTGTTAAGCAAAGAATAGATTTGGTAGCTGAGATGGTAAAGAATCTGCCTGCAAAGCAGACCCAGGTTCGACCCCTGGACTTGGAAAGATCCCATGGAGAAGTGAATGGCTCCCCATTCCAGTATTCTTGCCTGGGAAATCCTCTGGGCAGGGGAGCCTGGCAGGCTATAGTCCATGGGATTGCAAAGAGTCAGACAGGACTGAGTGACTAACACTTTCGGATTGGGAAATACTGCATAAATAGAAGCCTCAGTAGGAGAAAAGTTACATTTGTCTTCTCTTTTTAAAATTTTATTATTTTTTGTTTTTCATTTTATTATGTTTGCTTTTAAATTTTTGCACTGTTGTTGTGGAAACAGTCAGGGGAGGCAGAGAGTGGGAGAGATGGGTAAAGTAGGATCAACACAGATTTAGTCTTTTCTAAATTCCCAAGTGGAAGAATTCGAGTCCAGCTCATTCTGACTTGTCCCACACCTCATAAGCTTAAACCATTATCCTTGTTCAGCCTGGTTGCATCTTGTCAGCAGTTTTCTTTTCCTCCTTGTCTTTGGTGTCCTTGGACCGGTTCAGGACCCTTCCTGTAAGAGGTGACTTTCATGATGGAACTTACCAGGACTCAGGCACATCCAACCAGTATTTTTTAATTAAATCGTTGGAAGCCAAGCCTGTCCTAACTGCGCCCAAGTGTGGTAATACAGAGGTGGGAAACTTGATTCCTCACCAGAGGTCCACTGTCTTTTTCCGGGTTGGCCACAAATATTTGGGCCTGCATGGTGTCTGCTCTCTGCCCACGGTATATTGTGAGGTTACATCCATCGTGCACATATAGTCAGCCAAGGGCAGACGTGGGCCAGGTCGCTGACGGAAGAAAATGGTGTCTCACACTAAAAGCCAGCCGTCATTCCTACCTAATCTTTCTAGGAAAACAGTGTCACGCACAAACATGCGAATCTATAATTGGCATCTTTAAAGATGCTTGCCATCTGGACCTCACTCGGTTTAATTAGTCATCGCAGGGTGGCGGTTCCCTTGTAAAAACCTTGCACTCCATTAACCTTGACTTTTCACACATTGCCATTTTGAGCCCCTTCTTTGCTTTCATACGGTGGAGTGGACACGTTTCCATTTAATAGGAGTCCACCTCAGGGTTCATGAGCCAGACGCTCGTTATTTGGCAAGGCCACTGAACCCAAGTCTATAAACCGTGGCAGCCAGGAAAGGTTGCAGGCGGCTAAACATGGCAAGCGAGCAGGGGTTATGGGACTCGCCCCACCCTTCCTCAGAGGCTTCCAAACAGCGCGGGGAGCGAGGGCTGGGAAGGGCCGCCGAGGGAAGCAACGCGGCGCCGTGAACCTGAGCAGAGCGCAAGCCTGGGTTCCCGCACGAAGGCAGCATTCCTACCAGGCTCCTCTGTCCATGGGATTCTCCAGGCAAGAGTACCGGAGTGGGGTGCCATTGCTTTCTCCAGACATCTACCCAAGACGGATAATTTAGCAACTTCTGTAGCTAAACATTTTAGGCAGCTCACCATTTGTGTCTTTTAACAGTTAAGCACAGTATGGTCAAACGTGGGCATCAGAAAATAAGGCTTCTGGTGTGTCGGAGCAGTCCGTGACCTTCAACATTGTCTTCCCTTACCGCTTTCTCCTTTCTTACCACTTGCAATTCCCATTCGTTGCTGTTTATTTTCTGAGGGCAGGTTTCAAGAATGGGAGTGACTGTGGTTGGTCAACAGAAGGTCTGTTTTACATAATTGGAGAGAATTTGAAGCTGTGCAGTGTAAACGGCCATAGATGTGGCAAGAATGATGTCAGAGGGGTCGCGGTAACAAGAGGCAGCCTTGCTTCTTGGACCCAAAGAGAGTCCATTTTTCGTATATTGTCAGGTTTCTCTTCAGGCTTGTTTAAAATAGAAAACACTGTGTCTTCCTTCTGAACTGTATTTTTAGCATTATTTCTATGTTTTATGATTATTATTATCTTAATTGTTATAATACGTCAAGTGATCTCTTCTCATGGAGCATTTGACCATCTCTTTCTATCTTTCTATAATTATTGTATTCTCTTAATAAACATTTAATGTGTGCCAAATTTCAGATAATAATGAAGGTCAGGAAACTTAAGTTCTAAGTCATTATTCAGTGGGTCCCGGACATGGAACACGATCAAACGAGAGAGCTGACAGTTAGTGATAAGTTAGAAATTACAGTCTCCAAGGTGTGGAAGTTCTGCCTCTTGGAGCAGGTCTCCAATGTGTGCAAGTCGCTCAGTCATATCTGACTGTTTATGACCCCGTGGGCTCTACAGTCCATGGGATTCTGGAGTGGGTAGCCTTTCCCTTCTCCAGGGGATCTTCCCAACCCAGGGAGCGAACCCAGGTCTCCCACATTGCAGGCGGATTCTTTACCAGCTGAGCCACAAGGGAAGCCCAGGTCTCCAATACCCGTGCTTAAATATGTCAGCATCTCCAGAAACAGACCGCATGCTGTGTGAGGGTGGAGCTCCAGGAATAAGATATGGAGGAATCAACTAAGTAGCTCTGGCTCTGGCAGAAAGTTGCCATGTTCCAAAATTTCCCCAAATGCGCCAACGGCATCTTCAAATGCTTCCCATATTTTTGAACTCTAGAGGTTCACCACTGTGTTTTACCAACACAATATGATAGAAGTATATGCTATTGAAATGGAAATTTCTCAAAGGGTGTTAGGCCTTTTTATTTTTGTGGGTGTATGTATGTATGTGTGATTTTTAAAATTATTTTTATTATTTTAAAATTTTATTTATTCATTTATTTATTTCATAGAATGGCTTGGAGTATGAGATTCAGTAAGACTGTATTTCAAACCTTAACATGGCAGTTAGAGGAGATATTGACCCCCCAAAAAACCCCTTTTTGCTGTTTGTTGTTGTTGCTGTTGTTGTTTTGCCGTCTATGTATGTCGATGGGGGCAGGAGATGACAGAGGGCCTTTACTTCCTGTTTTCTACTAGTTATTTCTGCTGTCACAATAATACTACATAACAAACCATGTCACAGATAGATTCAAACAGTGAGCATTTTAAAAATCATGGCTCTGGGAGCTAGCTGCTGATTCAGACTGTGCTCAGCTGTGCAGTTCTTTGGTCTCAGAGAGGCCCACTCAGCTCTCTGGAGTCTGATGGCTGGGACTGAGATGGCAGCGGAGCCTGCTTCTCACTCTCGAGCAGATTTAGACTGCTCGAGTTTCCAAGGCACAAGGAGACAATCAGGACAGAGGAAGGGAAATGCCCGTGATGCTTATGCCTGGTTGGGAGCTGGTGCATCTTCATTCCCGTTCTGTAGACCGAAGCACATCCCAGCATCAGAGGTTGAGGACCAGGACCCTACCTATTTAGAGAAGATGAAGCCAGGGATGAAGATGAAGCCAGGGATGAAGCCAGAAGATGAAGCCAGGGATGAAGACTTGGACTGTTAACACAACTAATCTACATGCATTTATTACTTAACAGAAAGATTTTGAACAGAAAAATTTAATTTTCTCAAGCTTATTAAATGTCAAGCTGTGTCTAGACACAAATAGTATAGAATTAGAAAACAGGAAGTTATTAAAGAGATATCTATAGAATTGACCTTACTGGTCTTCCCACAGAAACCAAGAATTGTGCCTTTTTCTTCAGTCAATAGAATAAATTCTGTGCTATTTATAAAAACTATATCAGTCCATTTTGGAAATGCCAAAGCATTACATGGTACCAGTTCTAAGAAACATTGCAACTTTATACTGTAGGATACTTGGTGACCAAGTTCTGGTGTCTAACCTTATCTTCCTCTGCCAACCTCCAGTTTTCCTAAACAGCTACATTGTTTTCTTTAAAATCAGGTCCTGGTAGTACTAGGAAAGGAATAATGAGCCAGTTAACAGGAACCTGGGCTGGTTTTCCCTTCACCATCAGCCAGTGCAGATTTTCCTGTGAAAGAGCTACAATGTAAAACTTGACATGATGTGAGTTAGCTGAATCTAGAGTCTTTCCTACCAAACCCACTGTTGGAGCTGTAGAAATAGATTTCAAACATGGATCGTTTGGAATCAATTGGAAACAAATAAGCCATTATCAGGACATCATCTTAGGGTAAAATTATCCTGAGTCATTTACAAATAGGTTTTTGTTAAATATGCTAGAAAACAATGAAAGTAAAATTAGTTACCATCACAAGCAGGTAACCATTTACCCAGACCTGAGGGGTTTCCGAGACACGGACTTTCAGGGCTCAAATGTGCAAGGCGTCAGAAGACTGTGCGGAGTCGGCCACCCTGCTCATAGCTGTGCCTTTTGTAAGGAGTGTTGATAATCTGGCGATGTTGTGTATGGTTCTAGCAAATTGGGTTAAACTGAATATTAAAGCATGTGTATGGGCTTCCCTGGTAGCTCAGCTGGTAAGGAATCTGCTTGCAATGCAAGAGACCCCAGTTCAATTCCTGCGTCAGGCAGTTCCTCTGGAGGAGAGACAGGCTACCCACTCCAGTATTCTTGAGCTTCCCTGGTGGCTCAGCTGGTAAAGAATCTGCCTGCAGTGTGGGAGACCTGGGTTCTATTCCTGGCTTGAGAAGATCCCCTAGAGAAGGAAACGGCTACCCACGCCAGTATTCCGGCCTGGAGAATTCAATGCATGAATTCCAGTGGGGTCACAAAGAGTTGGACACGACTGAGTGACTTTCACACAAAAGGTATTTATAGATAGTTTTCATGTAAAGTAGTTTTATTTCATGTTATATGGCAAATTCCAAATTATTCAAGTTTCATTTGCTGCTCAAAGCCTCTAGTGAAAGAAAAAAAAAAAAAAAGTGAGATAGAGCTGCTTTCCTTATGTGAAATTGGCTAAAAGAATATAAATTCTTTTGTGTGGTATAGGTATCAGAAATGTCATTATTTTAAATAATTATACAAAAACCTTAATCCATTTCTTCTTTTCTCTGTCAAATAAAGGAGTTGTCTGATGACTTCTAAGATCCTACCAGCTATGATGATAAACTATGATGTTTTAAAACTCAATGCTTATAATAAAACATATTAGGAAACATTAGGAAAGAAAGTACTTCAGAGTGCAGACTGACTTTTAAAGAGTTAAATAGCCCTGCAAAGTGCTGCCCTTTTAACAGAACACTTTAAACCAGCCAAGTATACTAACTACTGTTATTGTTTATTTTCTTTCTAGTCTAGAGAAATTTTTTCTTTTTAATCTGCCAGAAGGGACCTTAAGGATTTGAGCCTTAACATTGTTCTTAAGACTTGTATTTATTTTTTAATTAGAGTTAAAATAAAAATAAATGTTCACTTTCTAGAGCTAGGCAAGTTTGGGGAAGGGGAAAAAAAAAAAAAGAAATTTCCTCATCTGAAAAGATTTAATAGTAATCTATGCTGTAAAAGAGCATTTTGAAAAATATAAAACAAAGAGCTTTCAAAGTGGTCAGAGACTAATGTAAAGTGATATATTTCAGGCCGGAGAGATGGTGTAACTTACTCCTGTCACTGCCCCCTATTTATTGTGCTTGTCTGGTTGGCCCGGCAACCAGCTCATGCCATTTCACTCATTTTATAACGTTCCTGTAAATGTTAGGTAGGCCTGGATTTATTAGACACTGTCAACACCTAAAATGGAGCCCACTGCTTAACGTAGTCTATTTGGCTGGATTCCTCTGGCTTCTAAAAAAAAAAAAATTGTGTGTGTGTGGTGTGTGGTGTGCTAAAGAAAAAAAAAAAAATCCTGTAGTGCCTCCAGAAGAAATGTAGCCCAGGCATAATTGAAGTTGGGTGGCATGGGCTTCGTCAAAGGACCGTCTGAGCTCAGGCCCCTTATGTTGGTAGGTGGGGATGTCTGACTCACGATATTTGTGATTGGGATTTAGAGGGACAGAGGACCAGGAGTCATGTTTATGGCTGAATTTATCATCCCCAGTGAGACCAGATGGCCGATCACTGTTGTCCAGAAAGGCCTGTGAGCCGTCAGGGGATGAATCATAAGCTTATTAGAAGTTGGACGGGTTTCTTTCCTTCTTAGCAACACGCTGGTTTCATTTCATCATGCTCGGTGACAAGGCAGTTTTGCTAGAGGCCCCGGAGGAGAGGATTTTGGGGAGGCCACCTTTTTGGATCACCTTGATAGAGCTTATGTATTCTACGGAGATGGCCAGAGCATTAGGGTGAAACATACTCAGAGGCACAGCGGTTTAGAAATACGTAAAGGGGGAACGTGACGCTGTGGCCAGAACCGGTGGGGCAGACCCAGCCCAGCAGTAATGGAAATCACAGGCAGGCACCCTGCTTCCTTCTCGGTCAGCCACACGGCGGATCCGTGTGCTGGTCACGGAGGGAATTCCAGGAGTGGGGGGGTTGGCTCTTAGCCGGAAGGGACTTTTATTGACAGCTCTGTTCAATATCAGTGAACAGATCATTAAATCCTATATTCTTTGGGTCAGCCAGTTCATCCTGTCCTGACCTCCATCAACGTGGATTTTTAACAAAATGATTGGCTACCTAGGCTGAATCCAAAGGGTAGCAGAAACCAGGACACCCTCCCACGAGGCTTTGCCTGAAGTCACATTCTTCCAACCGCCTTCCAAGTTGTGCATCTAATCATTATTGTACAATTTTTAAAAATGGAAAAGATCGTTATAAGGAAAAAAATGTAGCACTCAGGCAACTTGAGAACCAAAGCTATTCTCAGTTTGTATTTTGTGTTCTAGAAATTGTGTCTGTTTACTGGTTGAGTAGTTATTACCCTTACAGTTAGCTGTACTTTGGGCTTACAATTCACCTTTCAGAGGAACATTTTAAAACAGATCAGGTCCATTGATTACACTGCATTTTATTCCTTCCCCACATCCAGCTTGAGTATTTTATGAGCTAACTAAGGAAGGGACAGTTTTCTTAGAAAAGGACATTTTTCTCTCTATTCTCCAGCCTCCAAACCTAATGAACATGTGATACCAACTTTCTGAACAAAAACTGGAAAATTTGTTTTTAAAGCTCTAAAGACTATGTGAAACTTTTGACTCAAGACAAATAGATTTCAGAGAATTATCTTAAAAGAAAAAAATATATACATATATATATAATGTGTGTCATGTGTGTGGTATATGTGCATACATATATTTATAGCATGTGTACATACATGTAGACACGCACATATGTAATGTGTGTGCACATATTGTATGCATATCTGTGTGTTTGTGTATGTGGGTATATACATTAGGAATATGTATATAGCAAATGTATGTTTACACATGTGTTTGCGTGTGTATATGCATGCATACATACACACACACACATATACACACGCACATACACATTTGTATTTTGGGGTTTCCCTGGGGGCTCAGTGGTAACTGAGATTGCAGGTAATCTGCATGCAATGCAGAAGACCTGGGTTCGGTCCCTGGGGCAGGAAGACCCCTGCAGAAGGAAATGGCAACCCACTCTGGAGAAACGCGCAGACAGAGGAGCCTGGCGGGCTACAGTCCGTGGGGCCGCACGGAGGCGGGCGTGACTGAGCGACTGAACAGCATCGGAAGGTGTGCATACATCTGTGTGCGCGCTTCCCACTTTTTTTTTGTATTGTGTAGGAATACTAAGTGTAAACAAGACAAAGATGACAGCTTTGGGATCTCTCGATGCAAATAGAATCACGCAGGCGTCTCCGGGGCCCCTGTGGCGGGAGAACCGGGCAGAGTCCCGGTGATGGGGGAGCGGGCAGGCCCCCGCTGGGCCGCTGCACTAGCTGGTCTGTGGACGCCTGAGGCCACCACCACCCATTTGAAGGCGCAACAGTCTGGCTCATCAGCTTTCTGGACGAGGGCTTCCTGAGCGCTTCTGTGATACAGGAGTCCTTACTGCGAGGAAGACCTTCGGTCTCCAGTGGATCTGGTGGATCCAGCAGGACATTTGGGAAGCAATATCAAACAGCGCTGTTCAAGCAAAGTTTCGCAACAATAGCTAACTTGGCGTGGTTTTTCTCTCTCTGAATATGTTCCATGTTGCTTCTATTTTTTTCCTGTGAGGTGACCCATTGTTTGAATTCACCCTCCCTGGCCTCAGCGGGAGGGTTAGACCCTCAGCAGTGATGCCCAATGATCCTACCAGCGAGCTCGGAGCTCGGGGGCCCGCAGTCTGGCGAGCCGGAAAGGACAGGAGGCTTTTGTGGATGAGTCTGTTCCTTCAAGCAGGACCAGACATTTTAACTTTACTCCTCAGTGAAATACACACATCTGTCTGCTTCCAGGTTTTCTGTTGGTCCAGTCTTTTCCTCTTCTTTGGTTATACCACATTTTTTTAAAATTTATTCATTTTAATTGGAGGCTAATTACAATATTGTGGTGGTTTTTGCCATACACTGACATGAATCAGCCACGGGTGTACAAGTGTTCCCCATCCTGAGCCCCCCTCCCACCTCCCTCCCCACCCCATCCCTCAGGGTCATCCCAGTGCACCGGCCCTGAGCACCCTGTCTCATGCATCGAACCTGGACTGGCGATCCATTTCACATATGGTAATATACATGTTTCAATGCTATTCTCTCAGATCATCCCACC
>SJYT01032470.1:347158-398532 GCA_006410635.1 Cephalophus harveyi | reverse complement strand
CCTCCCCATCCCATCCCTCAGGGTCATCCCAGTGCACCGGCCCTGAGCACCCTGTCTCATGCATAGAACCTGGACTGGCGATCCATTTCACATATGGTAATATACATGTTTCAATGCTATTCTCTCAAATCATCCCACCCTCGCTCTCTCCCACAGTCCAAAAATCTGTTCTTTACATCTGTGTCTCTTTTGTTGTCTCGCATATAGGGTCATTGTTACCATCTTTCTAAATTCCATATATATGCATTAATATACTAAATTGGTGTTTTTCTTTCTGACTTACTTCATTCTGTATAATAGGCTCCAGTTTCATCCACCTCATTAGAACTGATTCAAATGTATTCTTTTTAATGGCCGAGTAATATTCCATTGTGTATATGTACCACAGCTGTCTTATCCATTCGTCTGCTGATGGACATCTAGGTTGCTTCCATGTCCTGGCTATCATAAACAGTGCTGTGATGAACATTGGGGTACATGTGTCTCTTTCAATTCTGGTTTCCTCAGTGTGTATGCCCAGCAGTGGGATTGCTGGGTCATATGGCAGTTCTATTTCCAGTTTTTAAAGGAATCTCCACACTGTTCTCCATAGTGGCTGTACTAGTTCGCATTCCCACCAATGGTGTAAGAGGGTTCCCTTTTCTCCACACCCTCTCCAGCATGTATTGCTTGTAGGCTTTTTGACAGAAGCCACTCTGGCGTGGGATGGTGCCTCGTTGTGGTTTTGATCTGCATTTCTCTGGTGATGAGGGATGCTGAGCATCTTTTCACGTGTTTGTTGGCCATCCATATGTCTTCTTTGGAGAAATGTCTTCTTTAGTTCTTTGGCCCATTTTCTGATGGGGTCGTGTATTTTTCTGCTATTGAGCTGCATGAGCTGCTTGTATATTTTTGAGATTCTTTGTCTGTTGCTTCATTTGCTATTATTTTCTCCCATTCTCTTCTATTATTTTCTCCTCCCAAGGTGGAGGCTGTCTTTCCACCTTGCTTATAGTTTCCTTCATTGTGCACAAGCTTTTAAGTTGAATTAGGTCCCATTTGCTTGCTTTTGTTTCCATTGCTCTGGGAGGCGGGTCCACCACGTGTTTTTATTTTTGCGGTTTTGCTGTTTATCACCCTTGCCCAATTTCCATTCTTTTGTTATCTGTACTCAAATTGTTACCATTTCTTGATGAACTCCAGAACCATTTTACCAATTAAAACAATACCATATTGGATTTCAATCATACCTAACAAATGTTTATAAATCTACTTTTGGAAAATACATTGTAGAGTGTTCTCATTTAAGAGTATGTCCTTATTTGACTCCTTGCTTAACTTCCCATAAATATTTGTATTTTTTGAACTATAGATATCATATTTTTAGAACTGATCATTCCTGCCATATATAAGATACGTACTTGGTATCTGTGTGTATTGGGATGGAACACTGCCTATACAATTCCCTTTTGATTTCTAATAATTATTCACTTCATTTGCATGTGTTTTTCTAGACATTGAGTATTTTGGTTACAAATAGTGATAGGTAGTCTCCCTTTTTTAGCTGGTTGTCTTACTGCATTGACTGGAACTTCTGGAATAATTGCTGTAATGATGGAATGATAGTCCTCTTTTCTGACTATGGGAATTCTTCCATTTACAGTTAAAGTTTTATCATCTATTGATTTTTAAAAATGTATCATTAATTAATTTTTTTTGTCTGCATCAGGTATCAGTTGTGGCAGGATGCTCAGTAGTTTTGGCACTCAGGCTTAGCTGCCCTGTGGGATCTTAGTTCCCCAAACAGGAATCAAACCCAAGTCCCCTGCATTGCCAGGCAGATTTTCAATCATACCTAACAAATGTTTATAAATCTACTTTTGGAAAATACATTGTAGAGTGTTCTCATTTAAGAGTATGTCCTTATTTGACTCCTTGCTTAACTTCCCATAAATATTTGTATTTTTTGAACTATAGATATCATATTTTTAGAACTGATCATTCCTGCCATATATAAGATACGTACTTGGTATCTGTGTGTATTGGGATGGAACACTGCCTATACAATTCCCTTTTGATTTCTAATAATTATTCACTTCATTTGCATGTGTTTTTCTAGACATTGAGTATTTTGGTTACAAATAGTGATAGGTAGTCTCCCTTTTTTAGCTGGTTGTCTTACTGCATTGACTGGAACTTCTGGAATAATTGCTGTAATGATGGAATGATAGTCCTCTTTTCTGACTATGGGAATTCTTCCATTTACAGTTAAAGTTTTATCATCTATTGATTTTTAAAAATGTATCATTAATTAATTTTTTTTGTCTGCATCAGGTATCAGTTGTGGCAGGATGCTCAGTAGTTTTGGCACTCAGGCTTAGCTGCCCTGTGGGATCTTAGTTCCCCAAACAGGAATCAAACCCAAGTCCCCTGCATTGCCAGGCAGATTCTTAAGCACTGGACCCCCAGGGAAGTTCCAATCGTCCACTGATTTTTATCACATTTATTACACGTTAAGTGGGTTTTTAAATTTCTCATTATTTTAGACATATAAGGAGAGATGTTCTCTTGTGACACATTTATGTAATTGTTACATACATAGAACTCCTGTTGCTGCCACTGCTGCTGCTGCTGAGTCGCTTCAGTCGCGTCCGACTCTGTGCGACCCCATAGACGGCAGCCCACCAGGCTCCCCCGTCCCTGGGATTCTCCAGGCAAGAACACTGGCATGGATTGCCATTTCCTTCTTCAGTGCATGAAAGTGAAAAGTGAAAGGGAAGTCTCTCAGTTGTGTCCAACTCTTAGCAACCCCATGGACTGCAGCCTACCCGGCTCCTCCATCCATGGGATTTTCCAGGCAAGAGTACTGGAGTGGGCTGCCATTGCCTTCTCCAGTAGAACTCCTAACATTCATATATATATATAAATTTGGGATACACTTGGCTCGGTTATGGTTATTGGTAAATTACATGGAAATACAAGTTGTTTCCACTAATCTGTCTCATGCAGTAGCTCATAGTAGGTGTGCAATCAAAGTGTCAGTTCTTAAGTGGATACAATAGTATGTCTTATAAGAAAGATTTATAATTCTTATAAAGAATGTCCACATAGGTTATATTTCAGCCACATAGATTTCCATTTTCAAATTCAAGTGCTTTATTATTTTGGCCTCCCAGCTGTTTCTCTTAAATGTTTAGCCCTGGGACTTCCCTGGTGGCCCAGTGGCTAAGACTGCACGCTCCCAATGCAGGGGGCCGGGTTCAATCCCTGGTCAAGGAACCAGATCCCACGTGCCACAGCTTAGCTGTGGTGCAGCTGAATAAATGGTTTTTTTAAGTTTGGCCCCTGTCGCCGTGGCCTCTGTCCCCTCTCCCCTCTGCCTGGAACACGCTACTCCTTCGCAGCTGTGAGCTGGTCCTTGTCATTGTGCACACTCAGTCACTCAGCTGCATCAGACTCTTTGTGGCCCCATGGACCAGGGCCCATCAGGCTCTTCTGTCCATGGAATTTTCCAGACAAGAATACTGGAGTGGGTTGTTGTTTCCTCTTCCAGGGGAGTCCTCCTGACCCCGGGATCGAACCCAAGTCTCTTGGTGCCCTGCATTGGCAGGCAGATTCTTTCTTTACCACTATTGCCACCTGTCTGAAAGTGAAAGTGGAGTTGCTCAGTCGTGTCCGACTCTTTGCGACCCCAGGGACTGTAGCCTACCAGGCTCCCCTGTCCATGGGAGTTTCCAGCCGATAGTACTGGAGTGGGTTGGCATTTCCTTCTCCAGGGGATCTTCCCGACCCAGGAATCAAACCCGGGTCTCCCACATTGTAGACAGGTGCTCTACCATCTGAGCCACCATTTGCTTCCTAGATTCTGTTTGCTCACTCTCTGACTTTGTGTCATTGACATATTCCCCATAACTGATGTATAGTAGGTACTTGATAAATATTTGAGAAATAATTTTTTAAAACTGTATATTATAAACATTGATTGGCACATGCGAGTATAATGAAAAACAAAGATATGCCAAGAGAAAGCTAGCCGTGCTTGCATCTTCTTTCCATCATTTGCTAGCCGTGTGCCTTCGGGGAAATTAGTTACCTATGATACACCTCATTTTGCTAATGGAAACAATGTAAGTAACTATTGTGGCCACATAGGACACCCGGATACATCGAGTAGGTTAAGTGATGTCAAGCATCCACTAGGATGTCTTGTTCTCAGTACACAAAACAGATATTAATTACTGTCTACTCAATGTATAATCAAATTACATTTAATTGTTTAAGATGCGTACTTATGAAAATCGTAGCATAAAAATTGAATAAAAGGTGTCATAAATGAGAATGTAGTCCTGTAATGCACACATTATCATGAGGCAAGATCCCTTGAGGCAGGAGAGCAAGAGAATAAAGTGTAAGAGACCACACATCATTCTTCAGACGTTTGAAACCAACTGTTTTCTCAACCCTAAACGATCACATTACCGTGAAGCTGTCCTCCATATGATACAGCTTCTGATTGTGCACGATTCTCACTCTCATACGCTTATAAGCATGCTTTACTAATGTTATATTCTTCTGAAAACCAGGGAGAGGCTTCCCAGCTGGCTCAGTGGTAAGAACCGGCCTGCCAGTGCCGGAGCTGAGCGTTCAATCCCCTGGCTGGGAAGATCCCCTGGAGTAAGGGAATGGCAACCCACTCCAGAATTCTCGCCTGTAGAATCCCACGGACAGAGGAGCCTGCAGTCCACGGGGTCACAAAAGAGTCTGACATGGCTGGGCAACTGAACAACAGCAACAAAAGCCAGGGACCGTGAACTGCATTTAAATTATCCTGAAAGTGCCAAAATCTAAGATCACACGGACAAGTTATAACACCCTCCCCTTTCAAGATAGAGATAGAATTTCTTACCAGTTCTTATAATTACTACCCTACAATTTTTTTTTGTCCAAACCATGTTAGCTAGAAAAGCCTGATTTCTATCTGCTCTGGAAGCTGATATTGTGGCATTAAAATTGCCACTTTAACCACTTTAAGAAAGAGTCTTGTCTCATTGTATCTGCTGGACCATTCCATGTAGGTGTCTGGTAGCTTCTTCCATAAATATGATGACTTTCTGCAACTCTGCATTCATGACCACCTACATAATGAGATCAAATCTTAATTCTTGGTGACAAACAGAGTAAATATATGGGTAGTTTATTTAGGCTGTATTTTGAAATGAGTAAGTAGCCTGTGAAAACAAAGTTTAACAGGCTCGTAAAGATATGCTGTCTACATAACTAATGTGGGCTTTGTTTTTATGTTGCCTATTACAGACTATAAACAGTAACAGTGAAGTCTATCTTTTATTCCACAGAGTTGTAAAATGTCCTGGCTGTGACAACATATAGACTGAACACACTGTAAAGATGTTGCATTTATTTTATATTTAAATGAAAGCAATAAACTGTTTAAAAAAAAAAAAAACCAGTGTAAACTGAAGATAAACACGTTAAACTGGAAAGGTACTTAAATTAAATAAAATGCCAGGGAGTTGTCTCTTAATATAAACACTGTTATTACAGAGGAGAGCTTTCCTGCAGTACAATTGGCATGTTTCAAGTTGCTCTTTAATCAGTCTTACCCAGAGTTTCTGACAGCACAGTGGCGGGGCCATGTCAGCGGAGACATGACTGCCCCGTTTAATTATCTCACAATTTGCTCACTGGTTTTTGGTAATTGGAACAATTTGCTTGCAGAAACCTGTGAGGAATCAGATGTTAATTGACTTTGTCTTGCTTAATCAGCCCCTCAAGAAACAGGCTTCATTTTCCTGACTGTTTCCTAAGCTGTGTGCTGGCATCCTGGGATACAGTGGAAAGAAAACATACAGACAGTTGCCTTGGTATCGACCGGCCAAATCTGATTATGACTCCAGCTCTGAATGGAGAGATTCCAGGAATTAGCAGAGGGGCCTAGAGAAAATATTCAGAAATATGAAGTGACATTGAGAAGTGTTGCTATGATTTATATACAGTACGGTAAAAAAAGCAATGTGCATTTAAACGCAGGGCTCAAAACTCTTTCTGATTCCATCACTCTGGTCTGGAACTATTCAGTTGTAATATACAGCTCAGTTTATTTGAGTGACTTGTTTGTTTCACTGTTTTGGATCATTCCAGGTATCAAAATTTAGCATCCCCGATTCACCTTCTCACTTGGCAATAACTTCCCAGTTTGTTTTATCTGTCTGCCCTGTCCCTTTCAAACCCTAATAATAAAGATGATTAAAAAGCATCTGAATTATCTAAACTGTAGACCGCTTAAAAAATATTCTATTTTTCCATATCCCTGATTCCACGCACCCAAGAGGCTTGGTGAACGGTGGGGAGGAGTGAAGCATTGGACCAAACATAAAGTAGTTAAAAGAATACTATTTTTTCCTCTCCGTAGATAATTTTCCATCTGTTGGTCGCTGCCCTGCAAGTGCTTTATCTCATTTAATATGTCTTTTTTTTTTTAATGAGGGACAGTTACCATTTAATTTCTCCCATGTAAGTTTCAGTTCAGAGAATGGATGCAAGTTTCTAGGCAGCTGCTTTGGTTTCTGTCTCAATTCTTTGCATAAGTGATGTGCAATGTGGTGAGTCTACGGATTTCAGATTGTTAAACAGCCCTTGCATTCCTGAATCAAATCAGTTTGCTCATAGTGAAACCCATTGTATACAGCACAGAATTCAGTTTAGCTTGATGGTATAGTTTTTGGAATTTTTGCATCCATGTTCATGAATAAATGAGCTTTTCCTTTTCTTCCCCCTTCTGCTCTTTTTATGTGGGTTTCATACCAAAATTATACTGGCTTCAATTCTCTGGAAATTTTTAATGAGATTGGAATAATCTTGCACTTAAAATTTTGGAAAAATTGTCTTATAAAACCCCGATGCCCTGATAGTTTCTTTGTGGGAGTATTTTAAATGTATGCATTTCTCTTTTCTAAAGCATACTAATAGGGATTTCCAAGATATTCTTTTTGAGTACTTAAATCTGTAAAATTATCTATTCTAATTCTCAAATCAATTGATCAAAATTTCTTTAAATGACCTTTTAAAAAGTCTCTGTTGTACCTATATTAATGTGCCATTTCTGTTCCTAGTCATTATTTTTGATCTTGAGAGAAGTTTATTTGCCAGTTTTTCCAAAGAATCCATTTTTGGCTTTGCTGATTTCCTTATTTAATTTTTATTTTTATTATGCTAATTTAAAGCTCAACTTTATTATTTCCTTTGTGTTATAGTTTAAGGATTACATTATTATTATTTTTCTAACTTGTAATGATGGATGCTTAGTTCATAATTATCCCTTCTTTTTTTGAAAAGTGTAAATCTCCCATGAAGCTCCATTATCTTATACATCTCATAATTGTTGATATATAGAATTTTTTATTCAGTAATTATATTTCAAATTTCCATTACATTTTCTTCAGTTCAGACACACAGTCATGTCCAACTCTTTGTGACCCCATGGATGGCAGCACTCCAGGCTTCCCTGTTCATCACCAACTCCTGGAGTTTGCTCAAACTCATGTCCACTGAGTCGGTGATGCCATCCAACCATCTCTTCCTGTCATCCCCTTCTCTTCCCACCTTCAATCTTTCCCAGGATCAGGGTCTTTTTAAATGAGTCAGTTCTTCACATCAGGTGGCCAGAGTATTGGAGTTTCAGCGTCAGCATCACTCCTTCCAATGAATATTCAGGACTGATTTGCTTTAGGAAGGACTGGTTGGATCTCCTTGCAGTCCAAGGGATTCTCAAGAGTCTTCTCCAATACGATAGTTTGAAAATATCAATTCTTCAGCACTCAGCCTTTACAGTCCAGCTCTTGCATTCATGCATGACTACCGGAAAAACCATAGCTTTGACTAGATGGGACATTTGTTGGCAAAGTAATGTCTCTGCTTTTTCATATGCTGCCTAGGTTGGTCATAGCTTTTCTTCCAAGGAGCAAGAGTCTTTTCATTTCATGGCTGCAGTCACCATCTGCAGGGATTTGGGAGTGCCACTCCCCCCACAAAAATAAAATACACTTTCTTAGAAGTTCATTTTTAAATACTAAATATGTAAATTTACATTTTCTTGACTTTTTACATAATTTTGTATTTAACAAAAACGTGGCCAGTATGGTACTTATTATATTTTATGAAATTGACTGAGCCTTGAATGATGGCCTACTAGCATATATTTACAGTTCCTAAAGTTTAGATATACACTCAAGAAAAAGTTGCATTCTCCAATGGTTAGATATATAATTCATGTATGTCCATTAAATTGAGTTTGTTAGTTGTGTTGGTAAATAATCCATAGATCTAATTTTTTTCTATTTGTGACTTACCCATGAGATATGTGTGTTGAAACCTCCCATTATGATTATGAATTTTGTCATTTCTTTTTGCAGTTCTATCTATTTTTTATTTATACATCCTAGGGCTAAATTAGTAGATGAATACAAGTTTAATTTATTTTTCTTATTGATGAATTGAACTATTTATTATTCATATATAGTAACTATTTTTGGTAATGTTTTTACTTTCATTTATCTTTTGCATGATATCTACACTGAGATATCCACTACCTTTTGGTTAGTATATCTTGAATATATCTTTTTTACAATTCCTTTATATGTAAAAAAAAAAATTCAGTGTCTTTATGCTATAGAAGAGCATTTTAGGAGCAGCATAAGGATTAGGATTGGTATACTCTAAATATATATCTATAAACTGGGGTTGTTTTAAAGTGCAATTAGATACGGTTTTTTTAATGGCAAGTTTATTCCAATGTCAATGTTATTGGGCTTGTTTATGGTTGGATGTATAGCTTTATAATTTCTATCTATCCTTTTTGAAAATCTCCTTTCTTGTATTCTTTAGGATTGATTAAAAGTTTTTTGAGTTGTTGAGGTTTATTTTTCTTCTTGTTTTTCCGGATTAAAAGGAAAAATTCCACCATGGTTTTGCTTTTGTTTTTAATTGCAGGAAAATTGCCTTCCCGTGTCGTGCTGGTTTCTGCCCTACAACAGTGTGAATCAGACTTAATGATACATCCGTCCCTCTGTCTTGAGCCCCTCTCATCTCCCTAAGTCATCACAGAGTGCCTAGAGGCCCTGGGTTTAAAAAAAACCTATTTCTCCGTTCATCGAGGTTATTCTGGAAATTATATCATGAATATTTAAATAGGTCTAAAGTACAACATTAAAAAATTTTAAACCAGATTTAGAATTAAGCTTTATATTTGTGGCTCTTTCAGAGATTACTCCTGAAATTTTATCATATGTGTTTGATTATTCAAGTACAAAGTTTGATTAATGCTGTCTTAAACCTATTTTTAACCACCTTCCTTCAATTTAGATGCTATCAATTTCCTGCATGGAAGTAGTGTCCTTTAAAAATCACTAATTTTGTCTTGTTTATTTGCTTTATTGAAGTACAGTTGGTTTCCTGTATTATATTCCAGGCTTATGACATAGGGACTGAATATCTTCGTAGATTACACTCCATTAAAGCTGCTGCAAAGCAAGGCTACGGCGCCCCGGCTGTGCGGTGTGTCCCTGCTTATTCGTTTTACACATGGTGGTTTGTCTCTTAATCCCGTACCCCTTTCCCCCCTTCACTCTTCCTGCTAGTTTGTTCTCTGAATCTCTGAGCCTCTTTCTGTTTTGTAATATCCATTTGTTTGTTTTATTCTTTTAGATTTTACATAGAAGAGTCACTCTTTTGGTTAATATAGTGTTAAACATTACTGTTTCAACTTAATATATGTTCACCACTTTTTCCCTGTTTGATTTTACATATTGAATTTCCTCCTAGACATATTTTCTTCTCCTTGAAGTTTATTTTCAAATTTGGTGTATTAGCGAAACCTTTTTTTTTTTTAATATAAAAATTTTTGTTTCATCCTTATTTTTTGAAGATCAACTAGCTTAGTACATTTTTCTAATTTGACAGTTTCTCAAAGCACTATTAGCTGGCCATGTCACTGATTTCTGACTTTTGTTGTGACTTTTAAGAAATCTGTTTTTAGTCTGATTCTTATTTCTCTGCCAGTGAGAGTCCTTTTCCTATTGTGCTACAAATTTGTAAACTAAAAATTCGACTGATTTACAGATGTTTACCCTGTTAAGGATGCGTTCAGCTGTCCTTCTCTACTTGTAGAAAATATGCCATTACAGAACCTGAAAAAATAGCCCCCAAAGTTAAACCAGGGTGAAAAAAAAGAACAACTATTACATGCTTCATTTAATTTTATTTAATTAGATATTTAATACATATTTAGTATAGTATATACATACAAACACACATTTATATATACAAGTATATACCTTAAATATTTTATTATGTCATATTTACTTAAGCAAATAAATAGTAGAAATCATAAATTACTCTTAAATATCTGGTGCTGTGTAGATGTAATTATTTGGGGGTTTCTGTAGTTTAATATTACACCCAGAAGAATTTTTAAAAAATCATCACCCCCATGTAATGCTTTATGAACAGGCCATTAAAACACATCTGATCCACAGCCAAGTTTTGTACTACAGGGTTGGGAGATTCTGAATAAGTATTTGTGAGTTGGGTTCTTAACTGAATCAGACCTTACCATGTTGAACTGTTGTCTGGGACATTCCTCCGCGGTGTACACAGCACGGTAACCAACTGTGGAAGTGACAAGTCCAGAAGGACAGGAGACGTTGGAGGGGGTTCACAGAAGCAGAATGATGATTCAAGTCTCAGAAATCAGAGCTTTGAAAAAAGAAAAGAACTGGGGTTTCGCAGTCTGAAGAATAAGTAACTGAAGAGTTATTTAATAATAGTTTTAAACCCGATGAGGAACTCTTAACAGGTGATGGTGACCCAGGGTCTTGTCTGATGAAGCACAGCTGAGATATAAGGTAATTTTTGCATTCAAAGAGACTTCCCTGGTGGCTCAGATGGTAAAGCGTCTGTCTACAGTGCGTGAGACCTGGGTTCGATCCCTGGGTCGGGAAGTTCCTTGGAGAAGGAAAAGACAACCCACTTCAGTACTCTTGCCTAGAAAATCCCGTGAACAGAGGAGCCTGGTGTCCATGGGATTGCAAAGAGTCAGACACAACTGAGCAAATTCACTTGCATTCAATATGGGAATAGAGATTAACCACAGTTCCTTGTCTAAAGGTTTCAGTTCTATTGAGAAGCTCAGAGCCCATCTTTCTCTCTCTCTAGCTTTATATGAGCCCCCATCCCCAATTCCCAACTCAGATCAACCAGATTTTCACAGTACTTTGCATGCCACTGTCACAGCACCTTCACGTAAGGCATCACATGATTAACTCCCTAACACTGGTGTCTGGCAACAAGGTGGTGCTTCATAATAGACTGTGGATAACCCCATGTCCAAGGAGCAGTGGCTGCAAAGGTGCAGGAGGGCCCGGGCCGAGAGGAGCTACTCCATGTTCAAGATCAGGAGGGGCGGTGGTGAGGAGATACCCCTTGTCCAAGGTAAGGAGCAGCAGCTGCGCTTTGCTGGAGCAGCTGTGAAAAGATACCCCACGTCAAAGGTAAGAGAAACCCAAGTAAGATGGTAGGTGTGGTGAGAGGGCATCAGAGGGCAGATACACTGAAACCATACTCACAGAAAACTAGTCAGTCTAATCACATGGACCACAGCCTTGTCTAACTCAATGAAACTAAGCCATGCCCTGTAGGGCCACCCAAGACAGACGGGTCATGGTGGAGAGGTCTGACAGAATGTGGTCCACTGGAGAAGGGAATGGCAAACCACTTCAGTATTCTTGCCTTGAGAACCCCATGAACAGTATGAAAAGGCAAAATGATAGGACACTAAAAGATGAACTCCCCAGGTCGGTAGGTGCCCAATATGCTACTGGAGGTCAGTGGAGAAATAACTCCAGAAAGAATGAAGGGATGGAGCCAAAACAAAAGCAACAGCCAGTTGTGGATGTGACTGGTGATAGAAGCAAGATCCGATGCTGTAAAGAGCAATATTGCATAGGAACCTGGAATGTCAGTGACTTTATTTTTCTGGGCTCCAAAATCACTGCAGATGGTGATTGCAGCCATGAAATTAAAAGATGCTTACTCCTTGGAAGGAAAGTTATGACCAACCTAGACAGCATATTAAAAAGCAGAGACATTACTTTGCCAACAAAGGTCCGTCTAGTCAAGGTTATGGTTTTTCCAGTGGTCATGTATGGATGTGAGAGTTGGACTGTGAAGAAAGCTGAGTGACGAAGAATTGATGCTTTTGAACTGTGGTGTTGGAGAAGACTCTTGAGGGCCCCTTGGACTGCAAGGAGATCCAACCAGTCCATTCTAAAGGAGATCAGTCCTGGGTGTTTTTTGGAAGGACTGATGCTGAAGCTGAAACTCCAATACTTTGGAGTTTTGCACCTCATGCAAAGAGTTGACTCATTGGAAAAGACTCTGATGCTGGGAGGGATTGGGGGCAGGAGGAGAAGGGGACGACAGAGGATGAGATGGCTGGATGGCATCACGGATTTGATGGATGTTAGTTTGAGTAAACTCTGGGAGTTGGTGATAGACTGGGAGGCCTGGCGTGCTGCATTTCATGGGGTTGCAAAAAGTCGGACGTGACTGAGTGGCTGAACTGAACTGAACTGAACTTGAGTTGAATGGATTGGGAATGTATGACTGTTACTAGTACTGGGTCTCACATATCAAGGAATAGTGATCTAAAGTCTTCATAAAAGAGGCGGCATTGAATCGGATCTTGAGGAATACAAGACTAGATGTAAAGGAGTTTGGGAAGAAATAAGTCAAACCGAGTGCTGAGAATTGATGCTTTCTAACTGTGGTGCTGGAGAAGACTCTTGAGAGTCCCTTGGACTGTAGGGCAATCAAACTAGTCAATCCTAAAGGAAATCAACCCTGAATATTTACTGGAATAGCTGATGCTAAAGCCGAAGCTCCAATATCTTGGCCACCTGATACAAAGAGCCGACTCACTGGAAAATACTCTGATACTGGAAAAGATAGAAGGCAAAAGGAAAAGAGGGTGACAGAGGATGAGATGGTTAGATGGCATCACCATCTCAGTGCACATGAATTTGAACAAACTCTAGGAGACAGTGAAGGACAGGGAAGCCTAGTGTGCTGCAGTACATGAGGTCTCAAAGAGTCAGACATGACTTAGTGGCTGAGTAACAACAATTACAACGAGGAGTTAAAAAGAATGTTTCCCAAAGTATGTTATTTAAAATATTCAATCTCAGAAACGTTAGTAATTTTTACCTGTGTGGGAAAAAAAAAGTTTTCATGTTCAATTAAGTTTGAAAATGTGGAATACTAAATAAAATAAGCCACGTTTTCCATTGAGCGATTCCTTCAAGTCATTGATCTGCTAAGGAATATTGTCAATTTACTAAGGAGGACACCACAGGCAGCCCTTCTTGGATGGATTTAATCACCTATTTGTCACCAAACAAATGAGCTGCTGTGCTACCAGATAAACACAAGATAGAGGCATGGAAGGGAGGAGGGCAGCAGAGGACAAACGGTTAGATAACATCACTGACTGAACAGACATGAATTTGAACAAGTTCCAAGAGGGAGTGAAGGACAGGGAAGCCTGGTGTGCCGCAGCCCAGGAGGTTGCAGAGTCAGACACAACTTAGCAACTGAACAATAAGCAGCGTGGGACACTGGAGGAGAATAACGCGATCAAACTGTGATTACAGAAGGTTAATCTAGTGCTGGGCTAGTTGGATGAGAAAAGGGTCCAGTACCAAGAGGGCCACAATCGAACAGGTGTGAAATAGTAGGAATTTGAGTTAAAGCCTTGCAGTGGGACAAGCAAGGTAGACACGGAGAGGAAAGAGACATAAAAGAACCGAATAAATCTGTAAGTGACTGGGTCCAGGGGGAGAAAGCCCACAGAATGAAAGCTAATTCCACAGTTTCCAGCCTGGGTGGCTGCAGGAATGGTGGCACCATTGGCAGAAAGAGGGAAGGGAGCCAGGAAATACACTGAGCTCTGCGTGTGGCGCGAGCGCACAGCGTGAACGGCCGTGTTTCCCAGACTCTCGCGGCTGCGCAAGGTCTCCCGGGGCTTCAAGTTCACGTTCCTGTAGGCTCCTCGGCCTACAGCTTACCTGTCTCGGATGATGAAGAGCTGTTTCATAGAATGCTGTAAGGAAGGGGGTTATAAAATGTTTTCCAGGGTAAGACTCTGCTGTATCCTCCAGACTAACATCATTCTCTCCAGTTAGTCGAGAGCTTCTATCTGCTGCTTGCAGTCACCCCCACCTTATTCCAGGTACAGAGTCGCCTGTTGCTTTTCACAGGCAAACTTTTGTCTGAAACTGAAGGCGTCCCTGGTGACTCAGTGGTAAAGAATCAGCCTGCAATGCAGGAGCCACCGGAGATGTGGGCTTGATCCCTGGGTCGGGAAGATCCCCTGGAGAAGGAAATGGCAACCCACTCCAGTAATGGCAGCCCACTCCAGCACTCTTGCCTGGAAAATCCCATGGACGGAGGAGGCTGGTGGGCTGCAGTTCATGGGGTCGCTAAGAGTCGGGCACGACTGAGCCACTTCACTTTCACTTTTCACTTTCATGCACTGGAGAAGGAAATGGCAACCCACTCCAGTATTCTTGCCTGGAGAATCCCAGGGGCAGGGGAGCCTGGTGGGCTGCCATCTATGGGGTTGCACAGAATCAGACACGACTGAAGCGACTTAGCAGCAGCCAGTATTCTTGCCTGGAGAATCCCACGGACAGAGGAGCCTGGAGGGCTACAGTCTATGGCGTTGCAAAGTCACACATGACTGACGTGACTTAGCACACACTTATGAAGGTCATTATAGACTAATTTTTCAATCTTTTCCCTCTGTATGAAATCATGGAATTTCTTAAATCTTTTATAAGTTGACATTTATAGTTGTAGTGATTAAAAACTTAGTCGTATGTAGGTCATATTTATTGGATCATATACTAAATGCATTAATTAATAAATGGAAATCTGTGGAAAAAGAACACTGCTCGTGGGAGCATTCTTGGTTTGAAAAATTCATCCCATTTCTTTAGAGTTTTACAAACTATGATCTCGACTCTTTGTCAGTGGGGATCTAGAGTCTGAAGGATTCTGGACCTAGAATAGTAGCAGGTACATTCTTTATAAGATATAGTAACCACAGAGACTGAATATACTTGGTTATAAAATCTTCTCTGCTCAACATAAAATAATGCCTGCAAAAGTGATTATACAGTCAATTCATTTAAAAAACAGTCTATGCGTTATTAAGTAGTAACCACATGATATACGAATGGTGTTAAGAATAAAGTGTTTGCCTAAATCTCCTATGTATACTTCTAAGATTATGCTGAGGTAATGAATGACCTTGAATAATATGCTTACCAAACTAGACCATTCACAAATCTGAGCTGATACCAGTCACTGACTCTGCATCATCAAAGGTGACACGCGGATCAAGCAGCAAAGACAGGACAAGGTTTCCTAAGGACAAGATTTCCTAACTACTCGGTCATATTCAGACTTTCAAATAAATCAACTACATGAAATATACATATAATTGTGAGTACTCTGAAAAAATTAGCATGCCCTTTTTATTGAAGGGGGAGGAGGCTGTCTTTCTAGTTTCCTTGATGATAGGGTATTTAAATGCAGATGCTTCGATCAAAACAAAATCTATACACTCTTTTCCACCCTGCCATCTCCTCCCCTTTCCCAGCTCTTCAGGTCTGTGTTCTTCCAACATTTACAGGTTGGAGACTTGGCACACTGCATCTTCTGGACTCTCTCCCTTCCCTCTTCCCCACTGCAACAAGAACACTCAGCTCAAAGTAGTGGCTCAGTTTTGTATAAAACCATGAAAGAGAGCCCAGCTAGATGCAGCTAGAGGGCTGGCATCTATCCAATAGGTCTGCAAGGACCAGAGCCTTCGGAGTCCAAGCAAGCAGCAACTTCAACTCTCCAGCATTTCTCCACATGGAGGGGCTTCCCTGCTTAACTAGGCTTTTAGCCTGGCATCTGATGTTTCCTCCTCTCCTCCTTTGGCCTGGGGCTCAGACCCGAAGTCCCTGAATCCATCGTCTGCGGCGCCAGCCTCTGTCCACTGCCTCCACAACCTCTTTTCTTTCAAGGTAAATCGACATCCTCTAGCCCTTTTAAGAACTCACATGGATTTAAAGTTTTCACATCCCTGAGTTAAAAATACCAGTCTGTTCTAAAAGTTCTGTGCTGTGCCACATCCACTCAGATGGACCATGTTCTCTATTTCAGTTAACCTGCCTTACTATATGTCCAAGATGGTGGAGTAGAAAGACGTTCCATCAGTCTCTGCCATCAGGAAGCTCCATAAGCTGCTTACCCTTCTCCATCAGTGGACACACAGAATGAAAACCACAATCACAGAAAACTAACCAATCTGACCACACGGGGCACAGCCTTGTGTAATTAAAAGAAACTATGAGCCGTGCCGTGTAGGGCCACCCAAGACGGACGGGTCATGGTGGAGAGGTCTGACAGAATGTGGTCCACTGGAGAAGGGAATGGCAAACCACTTCAGTATTCTTGCCTTGAGAACCCCATGAACAGTATGAACAGGCAAAATGATAGGACACTAAAAGATGAACTCCCCAGGTCAGTAGGTGCCCAATATGCTACTGAAGATTAGTGGAGAAATAACTCCAGAAAGAATGAAGAGATGGAGCCAAAGCAAAAACAACAGCCAGTTGTGGATGTGACTGGTGATAGAAGCAAGATCCGATGCTGTAAAGAGCAATATTGCATAGGAACCTGGAATGTCAGGTCCATGAGTCAAGGCAAATTGGAAGTGGTCAAACGAGATGGCGAGGGTGAACGTCGACATTTTAGGAATCAGTAAACTAAGATGGACTGAAGTGGGTGAATTTAACTCAGGTGATCATTATATCTACTACTGTGGGCAAGAATCCCTTAGAAGAAATGGAATAGCCCTCATAGTCAACAAAAGAGTCCGAAATACAGTACTTGGATGCAATCTCAAAAACAAGAGAATGATCTCTGTTCGTCTCCAAGGCAAACCACTCAATATCACAGTAATCCAACTCTTTGCCCCAGCCAGTAACGCTGAAGAAGCTGAAGTTGAACAGTTCTATGAAGACCTACAAGACCTTCTAGAACTAACACCCAAAAAAGATGTCCTTTTCATTATAGGGGACTGGAATGCAGAAGTAGGAAGTCAAAAGATACCTGGAGTAACAGGCAAATTTGACCTTGGAATACAAAACGGAACAGATCAAAGGCTCACAGAGTTTTGCCAAGAGAACACACTGGTCATAGCAAGCACCCTCTTCCAACAACACAAGAGAAGACTCGACACATAGACATCACCAGGTGGTCAATACCAACATCAGACTGATTATTATTCTTTGCAGCCAAAGATGGAGAAGCTCTATACAGTCAGCAAAAACAAGACTGGGAGCTGACTGTGGCTCAGATCACAAACTCCTTATTGCCAAACCAGACCACCTGACCTGCCTCCTGAAAAATCTTTATGCAGGTCAAGAGTAGAACTGGATATGGAACAACAGATTGGTTCCAAATTGGGAAAGGAGTACATAAAGGCTATATATTGTCACCCTAATTATTTAACTTATATGCAGAGTACATCATGCGAAATACTGGACTGGAAGAAGCACAAGCTGGAGTCAAGATTGCTGGGAGAAATATCAAAAACCTCAGATATGCAGATGACACCACCCTTATGGCAGAAAGCAAAGAGCTAAAGAGTCTCTTGATAAAAGTGAAAGAGGAGAGTGAAAAAGTTGACTTAAAGCTCAACATTCAGAAAGCTAAGATCATGGCTGCTGCTGCTGCTGCTAAGTCACTTCAGTCGTGTCCAACTCTGTGTGACCCAATGGACGGCAGCCCACCAGGCTACCCCATCCCTGGGATTCTCCAGGCAAGAAGACTGGAGTGGGTTGCCATTTCCTTCTCCAAGATCATGGCATCTGGTCCCATTACTTCATGGCAAATAGATGGGGAAACAGTGAGAGATTTTATTTTGGGGGCTCCAAAATCACTGCAGATGGTGATTGCAGCCATGAAATTAAAAGATACTTACTACTTGGAAGAAAAGCTATGCCCAACCTAGTCAGCATATTAAAAAGCAGAGACACTACTTTGCCAACAAAGGTCCGTCTAGTCAAAGCTATGGTTTTTCCAGTGGTCTTGCATGGATATGAGAGTTGGGCAATAAAGAAGGCTGAGCACCAAAGAATTGATGCTTTTGAACTGTGGTGTTGGAGAAGACTCTTGAGAGTTCCTTGGACAGCAAGGAGATCCAGCCAGTCCATCCTAAAGGAAATCAGTCATGAATATTCATTGGAAAGACTAATGCTAAAGCTGAAGCTCCAATATTTTGGCCACTTGCTGTGAAAAACTGACTCATTCGAAAAGACCTTGATGCTGGGAAAGATTGGGGGCAGGAGGAGAAGGGGACGACAGAGGATGAGATGGCTGGATGGCATCACCAGCTCGATGGACGTGAGTTTGAGCGAACTCCGGGAGTTGGTGATGGACAGGGAGGCCTGGCGTGCTGCAGTTCATGAGGTCGCAAAGAGTCGGACATGACTGAGTGACTGAACCGAACTGAACCTACGTTACTGAGGTCCCACCATGAACCGAGTCAAGTTCTGAATTAAGCTACCTGGATCTGTCTGTGTGTATCTTAGTTCTTTCCCTATCAAAGAAAAGGCTGCATCTGAAGGCTGAATTCCACTGTAATCCTCCATAGTGGTACTTCTGTTTTAAGGAACAATGTACATTCATGGCAAAGAAAATATCAGGGAAAAAGCACCCTCAAGCTCTGGTTCTCTGCAGTGTTCAGACTTGCGACTTTGTTCCCAAGGCTTTGATTTTCCAATCAGACCTTCCTTTATAGTCTGAGTACCATGCAAAGGCATTCTGGAGAATGGCAGGGGAGTGAGCAAAGCCAGAATACATCACTTCAAAAGGTCTGCAGGGGTAAATGACAGAGAAAGCTGAAAGCTGCTGAGGGCACGCCATCACCGGGAGAGGGTCTGGCAGGTTGCCATCCTGGTGGGAGAGCGAGAAATGGCCCCCCGGCAGGTCTGCCCTGCAGAGTCTAGGTGGGCCACCTGGGCTCTGGGTCCAGATAATAACACACTTCCTTTGAAAGTCACTGGACAAAGCCCGTGCCCTCTGTTCACTGCAGAATGATCTTTAGCCCAACAGTTCCCTACAGTGTGAAAGTCAATGCTTACGGACACACACATGCGCCTGTACTCACAAACACACTGTGAATTACAGGGTGATGTTGCACATAAATCCTGTCTGATTAAGTACAGAAAATGCTGTGATTAAGACACAGAAAATCCACTAAGCTGAGCTCAGATGAGGAGCAAAACCTTTAGGAACTTTGATGCTTTTTTTTTTTTTTTTTTTTGCCTTTAACTTGTTCTGTATCCTTACCCTCTCCATTTTTCGCCGTATTCCTGCAGTTTAAATGAGAAGCTTTCTCTCTCTCGCTCTCTTGCTCTCTCTATCTATGTATGTGTGTGTGTGTGTATAAATAAGAGGAGCATATGTTTAAGAAAAAGGCAGTTTGCTGTCAAGAACCATCAAGATTTGTATAATCCCTAGGCCAGTCTTCACATAACCTTATTCTTGTGCCCAGAAACGAAACATATAAAAGAACAGAAACTTCTGGGAGAGTGCAGTCTGGGGGGAAGAAATGAAGCAGAGTGCACCCTGGGGTTTCGCAGAGAGGTGGCGAGAAGGAGTGAGAGTAGGTGTGCTTCCGGGAGTGTACCAGGAGAGAGTGGATGGAGTTTTGAGTTCTGGGCAAATGTGAAGAAAGACTGCGTTTCCCCTACGCCATCTTCCTGTCTTATTTGTCTTTTTGCATTGCATTGGGTCGGGGGGAACAAAGTAACTAATTATGTCAATGCTATCTTCTGGAAAGTTGTTGCTCAGAAAATATATTTTTATGACATTTATCCAGGAAAAAAGACGACGGTCACCACACAGTCGAAGCTGAACCTGAAATAAGTGATTAATTTTTTTAACTGAAAAAATCAGGTTAATTCATGTTGTGAAAACATACTTGTATTTTTAAGCATCAAGGATGGTCTTCATTTTTAACTTTGAGTGATAGGTGAATTATAGACGATGAAGTGTTATTGGAAAATAGTACAGAAAACTAACATTTCTTTTTTTTACAAAGTAAATCCTGTTTCTCCATTAGCTTGCATAATTATTTATGACCTGGTTTATCTTTATTGGGTTTTATCATTATTTATGGACTTCCCGGGTGGTACAGTGGTAAAGAATCTGCCTGTCAATGCAAGAGATGCAGGTTCGATCCCTGGGTCAGGAAGATTCTGTGGAGATGGAAGTGACAGCCCATTCCAGTCTTCTTGCCTGGGAATCTCATGGACAGAGGAGCCTGGCGGGCTACAGTCCACAGGGTCAGAAAGAGTCAGACATGGCTGGCAGCTAAGCACACAGTTCATCATTTGTCTCCATTCAGAACATTGGCCACTGAGGACCTCGTAGTGCAACGTCTCTTTCCACACATTCTATCCTAAGTCAGTCTAGAAACCAGCCTTACACACACTTAGAAAAAAAAAAAACACACACACACACACTTGGAATTCAGCAAACTGTTGGCTAAAAAAGGCACTTTGAGGTAGAAAAGGATTTGGTTAGCATGTTTACAATTTAGAGTTTAGCATGCTCTCAATTATATACTTGAGCATTTCCTCTAAAATACCTTCCTGAAGGTTTCATGTTAAAATCTGAGGAGCATTTCTTTGAGCTTGACTCTCCATCTTCCAAACCCAGGACTGAAGCAATAGCAAGGAAAGGGCTTCTGGACCACAAAAAGGAGTTTTGTTGTAGTATTTTTAAAAGTTTATTTTCTTTTTCTTTTATCTGTTCTTTCAGCTTGGACTTCTTTGTTAAATTTTGTTTGTTTTAGATCATGAATTCTGTGTGTGTGTATGAGTCTGTGTGTGTGTGTGTGTGCGCGCGCGCGCGCGTGTGTGTGCGTGTGTGTATTTACCATCATCATCATCGCCAGCGTCTGAGGAACCGTTTGGTGTGGACCTGTAACTGAGACACGCTTTTTAGCAGATACGTGCCCTGGTGGTCTTGTTTTGGTATTCATAAATATTACAGCCAGACTTTTAATGGAGGTTCTAAACGAAAATAGAACTCAACTGCTAAAATTTAATTTTCTGTGTAAAATAAAAGAAGTAGCAAAAGACTAAACTGCGGGCTGGGCTTGGGGCTCTTTGGGGAGCTCCTATGACTGTGTATCACCCTGTGTGGCTTTCATTTTCTTGGTGCAAAGTGATTTAATGGGCAACATTATTAGATTAATCAAGTCGCAATGGAGATGTGATCTTGCCAGAGAGATTTTGCTTAACTCTGCTCCTCTCCTCCTCTCTGACCTAAGGAGTCATTTTTTGTTCATTAAGAGGAAAACAGGGGAAAAGCGAGGGTATCTCCAGCAATAACCCCTGTTCTTAGGAATGAAGCATTTTCATCCGCCCTGGCCCACAGAAAAATGAAAACTTTGAAAAACCATGCCTCATGAGCTCGAGTAAGAGTGCATTGCTTCCTTTCATTTTCTCGGTTGAATCTGATTTCTGTATATTCTATGATAATACAGTTTGGAAATCTTGCCTGCTTCCACGCTCAGTAACTTTAACAATCAATTCCTCTTTAAGTTTTGGCCTAGGAAGCATCTGTATATCCAGACAAATGGGGTGTGTGTGTGTGTATGTGTGTGTGTGTGTGTGTGCACGCGTGTGTGTGTGCATGTGTGTGTGTGTGCGCACGTGTGTGTGTGTGCGTGTGTGTGCGTGTGTTTATAATGGGCTTCCCAGGTGGCGCTAGTGGTGAAGAACCCGCCCACCATCCCGCAGGAGACACAGGAAACACAGGGTCGGTCCCTGGGTTAGAAAGATCTCCTGGAGAAGGGAATGGCAACCTGCTCCGGTGTTCCTGCCTGGAAAAGTCGGTGGACGGCAGAGCCTGGCAGACTCCACGTTCCATGGGGTCACAAAGAGTCAGATGTGGCTGAGCAGCTGCACACTGAAAAGAGCATCCCTGTAAGATGAACAGAACTGTAAGATTACTGTTATCTTCAAATTTTATTTTGTTGATTTTTTTCAGGGTCTCTCCTTTTTTTAATGCATATTTAAATATATTTTCATATTGTAGGCTGTCTTAAACTTAATCTGCATGCAGATTACCTGCATTATTTCAACAGATAACAAGTATTCATCTACTCTAACAATACAATGACAATGTATATTTAGGAGATAAAATTTGGAATTATGGAAAATCATACAAAAGACATTAAAGAAAGTGAAAGTGAAGTCGCTCAGTCATGTCCAACTCTTTGCAGCCCCATGGACTGTAGCCTATCAGGCTCCTCTGTCCATGCGATTGTTCAGGCAAGAGTACCTGAGTGGGTTGCCATTTCCTTCTCCAGGGGATCTTCCCGACCCAGGGATTGAAGCCTGGTCTTCTGCACTGCAGGCAGACAGTTTACCCCCTGAGCCACCAGCTGCTGCTGCTGCTGCTAAGTCGCTTCAGTTGTGTCCGACTCTGTGCGACCCCACAGATGGCAGCCCACCAGGCTCCCCCGACCCTGGGATCCTCCAGGCAAGAACACTGGAGTGGGTTCTGAGCCACCAGGAAAGCCCTTAAAAGACATTAAAGTTCACAGCTATTTGAAGGTCAGAATGTAGCACAGTGCTGAAAAGCTGAAGGCCATGAACTTTCCCTCTGTCTCTTACCCAGAAAGAAGCTATTTCTCACTCCTTTATTCAGAGTACAGGCTTATCATTTCGAGTGCTCGCTCAGCGGTCCGTGTTCCCCAGTGATCTTTCAAAAGAGCTCCCAAAGTGGCTTTGGACAGGAGGAACAAGGACATATCTCTTCTGGATATCTCTGGCTTCTTATCCTCATCCTTACTAGGTAGATACAGATTTAGTAACGGGTTTCCTAGACTCCAAATGTCAATGTGCATTTTAGGGCTGTGCTGTAAAATGTTGATAGAACAGCATCATCCTGATGTGCTTACTACAGGAAGAGGTATCAGACAACCGTCTGTGGTCAAGGCTCTGACAGAGTGGAGACAACAGGCAGAGAAGTGCGTGGGAGATGCCTTCAGATGCTAAAAGCTGCTTCACGGGCATGGGTGATGCTTAGGCCGCCTGCTGACATTATCCAGGGGCGTGCAGTGTGGTAAGCCATGCTGCAGACGTGCGCGGCCAGCCTAGGAGAAGCTTATTTGTCGTTCCTGCCAAGTCTGGCACGATGGTCTTGACTGGGTGGCCCTCCTGGATCGGTTTTTCTCCAGGTGGTAAGCCAAGCAGCCCAAACCCCTCCATGATGAGAGAGGCCATCTTCTCGGAGTGTGAGGGCTTCCGCCGGGTCTTCTGTACCTAATAGTTGCCTATAGTGATCGTGGAAGATGATAGAGAGGTTTAGTAAGGCCAGTCTTGAGAGTGGTGTTCTTCTGATCTGAGGATCTGGCTTAGCTGTGGACCCATCAAACAAAGGCAGTGAGGTGATATACTTTAGCAGAATCTCTGCTGGAGAGGCGGAGTTTTCTCCGTAAGCAAAGACCATATAGAATTATATCTTTCAATCTAATTTTCTATTTAAGGAGTAAAAACCCAGGATGGAGATAGAAACAGAGTTGGGGATGCCTCTATAGCGAATTGATGCATACTTGACATTTTTATGGTTTGGCTTTGGTTTTTTCTTCATATATTTATCTGTCTGGAATTCTTTTTTTTTTTTTTTTCTTTAATGATTTTCCTTTCTGGAAAAGAGTTTGAGGTCACATTCTCAGAACCAAATATGTGTGTGCTTTTTCTATGTGATCCCATGTTTGTGGATACTCTGAAATGTATGTTGAAAGTCCAAAATATAATACTGAAATATAATATTAAAATATCTATATTGGAAGATATATTTGTATTAGGTAGAATATGAAGTTGGTTTTCTCTAATAAGCAAAGGATTAACCAACCTATTGATTATGTTTCTAGGAGAACGTAGAGTAGTGGAAATGAAAGACCAAAAAAAAAAAAAATAATGTTACATCTGTGAATAATTTCTGGGAGTTTAAAGAAGCATTAGAAGCTGTCCACCTGTTAATAGACTTTTATTTCAGATGATCCTCTTTTATTCCAAATTTCAATGAATTCAATAAAGACTTTCTGATAGCATTAAGGTTTGCAATTATCAAGAGTTCACATGTGAAGCCTGCTTCTCACTTTCAAATGTGATTATTCCTTGCAAATATTGCAAAACAGGCATATTTAATAGAAGTCTGTATATAATCTATTTTTTTTTTCTTTTCCTGGGTGATAGAGCCTGTAATCCATGATCTCAGGAACAAGTGAAAAATCTAGCTGCCTGTTTTCTGGCCTTTGGGGTTAAAATCAAGGTCTCTAACACTGCTTTCACGAAGGGTGGTGTTCTGTTATTTTTTTTGAGGTGAGGCCGGGGAAGAGGTGGCGGCCAGTTAATACTTCAGAAAGGTAGCAATTACCTGATAACAGAAAGCGGGACGGACTGCGTGTCATTACGGCTCGTTTCAGAGACGCCAGATCAGCTGTGGACACCACCGTCATCGTGGCTTCAGTCGGCCGAGGTCACCTTGGTTCATGTGTTTTATACATTGGTAGCCTTCTCCTTATTACTTGCCAAACAAACCTTTTTATTTTTGCACACGTTTATGTTGATTTTGTGGTTTCTGAAATTGGATTCTGGCTCCTGGAGACCCGAGTTTCCACAGCAACTGGAGGCCTTATCGGCTACTGCTTCTTGGCAGGCAGACAACTAGGTCTTTCAGTTTACTTTGGGTCTTTTTTTTTTTTTTCCTTTAAAAAAAAAACCTTTTTCTTCTCCCCTCTTTTTCCTACACCCTGTCATTTAGGCATCACATAATTAATTGCGCACATCCTGTGCCACATGCAATTGCCCCAGCTTTGAAGTCCCAATAGATCATTTTATAGGGCAATGGGTGCCATTTTAAAAGAGAGAAATTAATGAAGACTTGGCGCCAGGGCAGAGCTGAGGCGATTTCAGCAGATCCTTCTCCAGGTATGATAAAAAACCCGGGCACCTTGTGTTTCTTTTTCCGCATTTCCTTTCCAAACTGGCCGTTTCAATATATAGGAAAGACCTCAAGACTGAGTTTGTTATTTTTCTCTCTGGAGCTAATTCCTTTTACAAAACCAGCAAGAATTGCCTCATTTGGTGCTGAGATGAAGGTTGCTTTTTTTTTTTTTCCCCCTTTCAAATTGAAAAAAAAAAAGAAGTTTGATTTAGCATCATGTCATCTGGAGGCTGCTCCTGGTCCAACAGGAGCGGAAAAAACAACAAACAAGAAAAAAATATACTGACCCCTTATTTAGACGCCATTGAGGGTTAGCAACAATAAATGAGCTCATTGCCTTCTTGATGTTTAACAAAATAATAAATGGAATCATTTACTTCAGCTAAAAGACCAAATTTGTTGGAATAAGAACCCAGAGTCTTTATGCAAAGGATACACTCACTTTGGAAAGCAGAAATATGTAGATAATAGACAAGATTTTACAGAGTTTAGTTGGTTTTCACCTTGATTTACAGAAAGTATATGAACATATGGGGCTTCCCAGTGGTGCTAGTGATAAACTCTGCCTGCCTCTACAAGGACATAAAAGACACAGATTTGATCCCTGGATCGGGAAGATCCCCTGGGGGAGGGCATGGCCACCCACTCCAGTATTCTTGCCTGGAGAATCCTGTGCACAGAGGAGCCTGGTGGCTACAGTCTATGGGCCTGCAGAGAGTCAGGCATGACTGAAGTTACTTAGCAGTACACACATATGAATATCCATCTTTGGCAGTTTGGTCTCTTCTCTGAGAAGACACAGCCAGTGATTTCTCGTGGAAAAAACTGAGCCCCGTTTTCTTCACAGAATAAACGCTGCCCGGCTCTTCTGTGTTACCGGTAAAAGGCAGTGTCGATAGAACGGGCTCTTCAGCAGTTCTGTGTCTTCATTTCCATCTGCTTCTGTTGGCATCTTTGAATTTTTTCGCTTTTGCTGTTTCATGGTGCGTCCCATGTCCTCCCACAAGAGTGAGTCTATAGGAGGAATGTCTCCATTACCCGACATTTTCCTCTATCAGACCCATTTGCCTACGGTTGCATTGCCTTAGGGCATTTATGCTTCCTGCCAGAGCAAATAGGAGAAATGCTTTCTCACTTTATTAGAGTTTGGCTTTAGATCTTATGCTTAGACTTGAGCTCACACATTAAAAAAAAAAAAAAAAATGATGCTGGGAGGGATTGGGGGCAGGAGGAGAAGGGGATGACCGAAGATGAGATGGCTGGATGGCATCACTGACTTGATGAATGTGAGTCTGAGTGAACTCTGGGAGTTGGTGATGGACAGGGAGGCCTGGCGTGCTGCATTCATGGGGTCGCAGAGAGTCGGACACGACTGAGCGACTGGACTGAGCTGCACTGAGCTGTATATATGGCAGGGCACGAGGTCCCTGGAATGTGGTGATGCATAAAGTGACTGTGACCTCTTACCATCAAATTGTCCATTTTCGAAGATGGAAAACTCTGGAAGAGTTTGTGAAAGCAATCCAGAATGTGATTGAGGCAATGGTAATATGGTTTAGTAAGTGCTAGGGTGTCAGAGAAGGCAATGGCACCCCACTCCAGTACTCTTGCCTAGAAAATTCCATGGACGGAGGAGCCTGGTAGGCTGCAGTCCATGGGGTCGCAAAGAGTCAGACACAACTGAGCGACTTCCCTTTCACTTTTCACTTTCTTGCATTGGAGAAGGAAATGGCAACCCACTCCAGTGTTCTTGCCTGGAGAATCCCAGGGACGGGGGAGCCTGGTGGGCTGCCGTCTATGGGGTCGCACAGAGTCGGACACGACTGACGCAACTTGGCAGCAGCAGGGCGTAGGTGCTTCCCAGGTGGTGCAGTGGTAAAGAATCTCCCTGCCAGTGCAGGAAATGCAAGAGACAGGGGTTCGATCCCTGGATTTGGAAGATCCCCTGCAGTAAGAAATGGCAACGCATACCAGCATTCTTGCCTGGAAAATCCCATGGACAGATACAGTCCATGGGGTTGCAGAGAGTTGGACATGGCTGAGCACACACACACACGTACATGCCCAGTGTCTGCAAAATGTTAAGGGGTCCTGCAGTCCTTGAGGATCAGTAAAAGCTTAAAGGAGAATCTGATATCTAAGCAGAAACATGAAATGCAAATAACATTTCCTCAGATAGGATTTGGGGAAAGATTCTCAGATAGAGGGAATAGCATTTCTAAAGCTGCAGACCTAAATGGTCTCCTGGGGCCCATTCAGTCAGTTTCCAGTGGCTGTGGCAGAGTGTAGGAAAGAGTGATAATCAATTTGACAGTGAACCCGGTAGTGGAACGTCCTTTGATGCCAAGCTAAGGGGACCAGGCCCAGTGACTCTGTTAAGTAGGGGAAAAACATGATTCTCAGACCTAAATGGTCTCCTGGGACCCATTCAGTCAGTTTCCAGTGGCTGTCGCAGAGTGTAGGAAAGCGTGATAATCAATTTGACAATGAACCCGGTAGTGGAACGTCCTTTGATGCCAAGCTAAAGGGACCAGGCCCAATGACTCTGTTAAGTAGGGGAAAAACATGATCAGATTTTATCACATTTTTCTTTTGTAGATTAATCAACAAAGACTGATTTGAAGGAAGAAGATTCTAGCAGCATGAGAAACAGAGAGGGGTTTTTAGGAAACCCATCCAGGAGAGCCTAGACGGTGATAACAATCAGCTAACAGAGTGGATGTGGGGAAGGAAGGAAGTGTCCACATGTAGGAATGATGAGGAGGCCCCTGTTAGATAGGATTTCATGGTCCTGCTTAGATGGGAGAGAACAGGGAGTCTCCTGGCTTAGAGACCTGGTGAGATGGTGTCCATTCTCTTTCTGTTAAAAGGTTCTTTGAAGAATCATATGAGATGACATGGAATAAAATTGTTTTAAATCACACACACTACTAAAACACAAGGGGGAAAGTTCAGTTCAGTTCAGTCGCTCAGTCGTGTCCGACTTTTGGGACCCCATGAATCGCAGCACACCAGGCCTCTCTGTCCATCACCAACTCCCGGAGGTCACTCAGGTTCAAGTCCATCGAGTCGGTGATGCCATCCAGCCATCTCATCCCCTGTTGTCCCCTTCTTCTCCTGCCCCCAATCCCTCCCAGCATCAGCCTTTTCCAATGAGTCAACTCTTCACATGAGGTGGCCAAAGTACTGAAGTTTCAGCTTTAGCATCATTCCTTCCAAAGAAATCCCAGGGTTGATCTCCTTCAGAATGGACTGGTTGGATCTCCTTGCAGTCCAAGGGACTCTCAAGAGTCTTCTCCAACACCACAGTTCAAAAGCACCAATTCTTCGGCGCTCAGCCTTTTTCACAGTCCAATTCTCACATCCATACATGACTACTGGAAAAAGTTACAGGACATTTTATACAGGGAGACTGTCACATGGTGAATGAGAGAAAAATATTCTGATGATTAAGAGCTGGCTGGGAAGCAACTGTCACATTTGAGAAGAGTGTTTTGATATGAAGACATGTACACATGGCATTTCTCAGTCAAATACAGATACTTGGTTCCTATGTAATGTGCAAAGCAGTTGATTGCATTTGAATCTTCAGCATTATTCTATCACTCAGCAGAGGGAGAACAAGGGACAGTGTAACATTTTAGTGTAAGATTATAGCCTAATGGATAATATGCTTATAGAAAGAAGGGCATGGATTAGAATTTGGGTCACTAACTAATTGACTATTCACACTGAACCCTTGAAAGTGAGAAGGCCCACTAGTTAATAATATTGCCAGACACATTGTGGTACATAATGCCCCTAGTGGGAGTTCTTCGCAGTGTCTCCAGTGAAATACCATTGCTAAGTTGCTTACCGTGTGTGATGGTTAATTTCACATGCCTAGATATTTGCTTAGACACTGTCCCTGGGTGTCTGTTTGCAAGGGTGTTTCCTGATGAGATGAATGCATGAGTCGGTAGACTGGGTGGGGCAGGCTGCTCTCCTCTTGTGGATGGATCGTCCAATCCATGCAGTTCTTTTGTTGTGATGGTTCAGTTGCTTACTTGTGTCCGACTCTTTGTGACCCATGGACTGTGGCACGCCAGGTTTCCCAGGCCTTCACCATCCATCTCTAGGAGTTTGCTCAAACTCATGGTTCATCAAGTTAGTGATGCCATCCAACTATCTCATCCTCTGTTGCCCCTTCTCCTCCTGCCCTCAATCTTTCCCAGCATCAGAGTCTTTTCCAATGAGTCAGCTCTCCACTCAGGTGGCCAAAGTATTTGAAACTTTCACTTTAGCATCAGTCCTTCCAGTGAGTATTGGGTTTGATTTTCTTTATGATTGACTGGTTTGGTCTCCTTGCAATCCAAGAGACTCAAGAGTCTTCTGCAGCATCACAATTCAAAAGCATCAGCCTTCTTTATGGTTCAACAATCACATCCATAGATGACTACTGGAAAAACTATAGCTTTGACTACGTGCACCTTTCTTGTTATGTTATAAATAGAATAAAAGGCTAAGTAAGAAAGAATCCTCTCTCTTTGCCTGACTGACTTTAAACTGGAATTCTGATCTTCATCTGCCTTTGAACTTGACTTGAACCTAGACAGGAACTTACACCATCCGTTAACCTGTTTCTCAGGACTAGGGACTCAAATAGAAGCCCTACACTTGGATCTCCTGGGTCCAGAGTTCTCAGCCTCCATAGTCACTCATTCCTCATAATCAATCTTCTTCTCTGTTGTCTCTGTTTTTCTGAAACACCTTGGCTAATACAGCATCCTACCTGGTACCTACTAAGTACTCAACAGGGGCCTCCCTGGTGGCTCAATGGGAAAGAATCTGCCTATAATGTTAGAGATGCAGGAGAAGCAGATTTGATCCCTGGGAGGGGAAGATCTCCTGGAGAAGGACAAGGCAACCCCCTCCAGTGTTCTTGCCTGGAGAATCCCACGGGCGGGCTACAGTCCATGGGGTCAGAGAGTCGGACACGACTGAAGCAAGTGAGCATGAGCACACAAGTACTCAGTAAGTGTTACGTGAATCAAAATAACTGCCACAGAACACTGGCATCTCTGTTGGATCTAATCCTAAGAGTGGAAGTACTGGGTCCTGGTAAGTGTATACTGAAGAAAGTAGGGAAAACACTAGACCATTTAGGTATGGCCTAAATCAAATCCCTTACGATTATACAGTGGTAGTGACAAATAGATTCCAGGGACTAGATCTGATAGACAGAGTGCATGAAGAACTATGGGCAGAGGTTTGTGACACCGTACAGGAAGCAGTGACCAAGACCATCCTCAAGAAAAAGAAACGCATAAAGGGCCAAATGGTTGTCTGAGGAAGGTTTACAAATAGCTGAGAAAAGAAGAGACGCTAAAGGCAAAGGAGAAAAGGAGAGATATATCATCCCATTTGAATGCAGAGTTCCAAAGAATAGCAAGGAGAGATAAGAAAGCCTTCTTCAACTATCAGTACAAAGAAATAAAGGAAAACAGAATGGGCAAGACTAGAGACCTCATCAAGAAAATTAGCGACACCAAGGGAACGTTTCATGCAAAAAGGGGCACAATAAAGGACAGGAATGGTATGGACCTCACAGAAGCAGAAAATATTAAGAAAAGGTGGCAAAAATACACAGAAGAACTATACAACAAAGGTCTTCATGACCCAGATAACCACAATGGTGTGATCACTCACCTAGAGCCAGACATCCTGGAATGTGAAGTCGGGTGGGGCTTAGGAAACATCACTATGAACAGAGCTAGTGGAGGTGATGGAATTCCAGTTGAGCTGTTTCAAGTCCTAAAATATGATGCTGTCAAAGGGCTCACTCAGTATGCCAGCAAATTTGGAAAACTCAACAGTGGCCACAGGACAGGAAAAGGTCAGCTTTCATCCCAACCCCAAAGAAAGGCAATGCCAAAGAATGCTCAGACTACCACACAATTGCACTCATCTCACACACTAGCAAAGTAATGATCAAAATTATATTAATAGCCTCAGATATACAGATGATACCACTTTTACGGCAGAAAGCAAACAAGAACTAAAGAATCTCTTGATGAAGGTGAAAGAGGAGAGTGAAAAAGCTGGCTTAAAACTCAACATTCAGAAAACTAAGATCATGGCACCTAGTCCCATCACTTCATGGCAAATAGATGGGGAAACAATGGAGACAGTGAGAGAATTTATTTTGGGGGGGCTTCAAAATCACTGCATATGGTGACTGCAGCCATGAAATTAAAAGATGCTTGCTCCTTGGAAGAAAAGCTATGACCAACCTAGACAGCATATTAAAAAGCAGAGACACTACTTTGCCAAAAAAGGTCCATCTAGTCAAGGCTATGGTTTTTCCAGTAGTCACGTATGGATGTGAGTTGGCTATAAAGAAAGCTGAGCACTGAAGAATTGATGCTTTTGAACTGTGGTGCTGGAGAAGACTCTTGAAAGTCCCTTGGCCTGCAAGGAGGTCCAACCAGGCCATCCTAAAGGAAGTCAATACTGAATATCCATCGGAAGGACTGATGCTGAAGCTGAAACTCCAATACTCTGGCCACGTGATGAGAAGAACTGACTCATCTGAAAAGACCCTGATGCTGGGAAAGATTGAAGGTGGGAGGAGAAGGGGATGACAGAGGAGGAGATGGTTGGATGGCATCACCGACTCAATGGACATGAATTTGGTTAAACTGCATGATTTGGTGATGGACAGGGAGACCAAGCGTGCTGCAGTCCATGGGGTTGCAAAGAGTTGGACACGACTGAGCCACTGAACTGATCTGATGGCGCTAAACAGGAAGCCCATCTTCTGGGGAAGATGCAAGATGCTCTCTACTTGGGTTTTCCAGGCAGTGCAATGGTAAAATAAATCTGCCTGCTGATTCAGGAGATGAAAGAGAGACAGGTTTAATCCCTGGGTTGGGAAGATCCCCTGGAGACGGGCGTGGCAGCCCAGTCCAGTATTCTCACCTGGAGAATCCAACGGACAGAGAAGCCTGACAGGCTACAGTCCATAGCAGTCCATAGGATCACAAAGAGCCAGACACAACTGCAGTGACTTAGCACACACACACACCAGATTCGTCAGTGCATCTGTGTGTGTGTGTACGTGTACATTTATGAACTTTCCAACCACTGAGTAAACTTGCTTTTATTAACTATGGCATGTGGATGTTTAGCACGTGGCCATATGTTTCTCACCAAATGTAACTTATAATCTGAGCATTATGACTAAGCAACACACATCATTGCAATAATTTCTTCCCAGCAACAGTTCATATCCCATTTCTTTCTCAGAGGGTCTGCTTTTATTCCTGTTTCCACCCAAGGATCACTTGTCTCTGGCAACACCTCTTTTTTTTTTTTTTTTTTTTAATGAAACCTGGAAATACGGGGTGTTATCCTGAGGCTGAAATATTCGCTATTTTCTTCCATGAAACTCTGATTGGCAACAGCCAGTAACTGTCTCTCCTTTTTAACTCTAACCTTGAGCCAGGATTGAAATATTCATGAATAATTTGCAAATAATTAAATCCTTCAGGTTTTGTTCTTATTCACGGGAGTAGAGACGTTTTGGTCTCCTTATGGATTAGATTATCCATAAAGGTTATGATTTAAGCAGTCTCTTTCTCAAATGTGATCCCTTTGAATGTGTGGGCCGATAGGACTCGGAGCAGCACGGGGTCTGTGTTTTCTCTGTAAATAAAAGCCTACAAAATTTCAACAAGTCAGCCCTTGTTTGCCACATGGAGAGATTGATGACAAACCAGGTTATTTTTCCCCTTAATGTAACAGTTCACAATCACACATGTGCTTTCTCAAAACATTCATTTACTTCTGCAAAGCTTATGACACATTAGATGAGTCAGTGATCTCTTTAAAGAGTGAAATTTGCACACAGGAAAGCTCACAGTGTAAAATATTGCTATTTTTGAAATCTTACAGTAGGGAGAATGTTTTCAAAATAAAACTTCAATATGATACTATTTTGTTTCAGTAAAAGCAAAGACAGCATAGATGGTCACCTACTGATATCTACCTGAATATATACCATTCTGCCCATAAACCTTTGTGCCTCTTCAAAATCACACACAGAGAAAAACAAAAGCAAGGGCAGAGAGTTTAAAAGATAAGGGCAAATATGTAGTCGGTTATATTCAAAAGAATACACAGTCATAAAGTTTAGAATATCAAGTTTGAAAGGGACCTACGTCTCCTCTCCTTTAACAAGGTTTGAATTTGTGTTGTGAGACATAAACAGCTGTGGATAACATACTCAGCCTTGACAGCCACTCCTGTGTTTATGAAAATGACATGCATTTTTATCAGATCATTAAACCTGTACCCAGCCTGCATATTCACAGACTCAACCAATGCTTTCCCTGATTGACAAACTATAAACAAAGTACAGTTTTAAAACTTCTGTCTAGGGTCCCTTTGTCTTTTATTTTCTGTGTTTCTGAGATTAAATTATTGGTCTTGGAAAGTCAGGGAACCAGGGTTCTGGTGATGTGTCTCTGTTGAGAGTCACCTGTGGGGAGCTTCCCTGGTGGTTAGGTGGTTTAGACTCCGTGCTTCCACTACAGGGGGCTTGGATTTGACCCCTGGTTGGGGGGCTAGGATCCTACATGCCATGGGGCACAGTCTAAAAGTAAAAAAATATGTATATAAAATAAAAAGAACTCAATCAAAAGTTTAAAAAAGTTAAAAAAAAAAAAAAAGGTGTTCCCTTTGGAGCAAAATACAGACTTCAAGGTACGTCCTACCCAAAATATATCCTCCTCCTCTCAGCCTTCAAAAGTTCCCCAAATTTCTGTTTCTTTTGCACTGTCCTTTTGAGGTAAGGCTTTGTCACACAAAGCTGAGGAAGAATAGTTGATAAAATCCCTGGTTGGATTGCTTATTCTGATTAGTTAAATTGAAGGAAAAAAGAACACTGCTGTAATATAAAAACTTAGCCCTGGAAAAAGAAACTCTGATTAGGGAACTGATGATTGTGCAGTTGGATAAAGCCTCAAAGTCCAGTAGCTAAGGGGGCCAGGATACAGACACAGAGCCAGTCCTCCGAATCCATAGATGTGGAGCTAACTCCGGGGATGCGGAGCTGACTCTTGCTCCACCACTTTGCTTACGGGACTTGGCACGTCCCCAGGTTGGGAGTCCTCGGGCGGTGCTGGACCAGTGCCCTGCGGATCCCGAGCGGTGACGCAGATACAGGCGTCGGTACAGCTGTAGCGATGGAGCGTGGGGAAGAAGGGGCGGAGGCCCGGGAGGACTGGGCGGCGATGGGAAAACGGCGGAGGCTGACAGCTGGAGCAACTCCTTTCCAAGGATCTAGAAATTTAAAAAAGACATTTACGTACTTTGTTCACCCTCCCAGTCTATTGGGTAGATAAAGGTTAGACCTTTAGTATAAAACACATCACGGTGTCATTGTTATTAGTCACGTGTGAATGTTCTTCCAGTGTGTAGACAACCACCCACACACGTGCGTCCCAAAGACCTCAGTGTGGTGAATGGACGTCAAGCCCTTTAGGGATAACTGCAGCCCCAACACGCAGTAGCCGCATGAGTTTTGGTAAAAAGACACACTTAGGTTTCACTTCTAAGCCGAGGACTTCCACAGAAAGACATCGCCTATGCTGCTGTGTCCTGCTTTTACCAGGAAGGCTGACCCACGCAAAAGTGATGTCAGCCTCAGCGTGTATACCCATCCATTCTAAGCCAGAGGTCCTCAGTCAAGCTCGCTGGTGCTCCCTGCCACCACCCTGCGCCCCGCCGCCCCCCAGCGCCTTCCAGGGTATGTTGCATTGTCTGAGGAGGTTTCAAGGATGATGCAACTGTTGGGCATAGGGCAGAGATGCTACTCGTATCTGTGGGTGGAAGCCACGGACGCCACTAAGCGTTATGTATGCGTGTATTTTGGCCGTGCGGGGTCTTTGCTGCTGCACGCGGGCTTGCTCTAGCTGCGGCGAGCAGGGCTGCTCGAGCTGTGCTGCGCGGGCTTCTCATCGCAGAGCCTTCTCTTGTGGCCAGGCGCTGGCTCTAGGGTGCTCAGGCTTTGGTGGCTGCAGCCCCCACACTCGAGGGCACAGGCTCAGTAGCTGCGGCGCTCGGGCTTAGCTGCTCTGCGGCACGTGGGATCGTCCCAGGCCAGGGATCGAACCCTGTCTCCTGCATCAGCAGGCCGATTCTTTACCACTGAGTCACCGGGGAAGCCCTCCCCTAAACATCTTTAAGTGTACACGACATCTCCACAGCAAGGAAGGATCAGACCCCAAATGTGAGCAGTTCTTACCTGAGAAGCTTGGTCTGTGAATGTAAATTCCCCAGCACTAATAAACGGTCTCCAGGAAGGCGTATTATGAATATGGCCTCATCACGTGCCGTTGGATGTTTGTCATCCTTGTGTGTGCATGCCCAGTCGTTTCAGTCGTGTCCAACTCTTTGTGACCCCCGGGACGGCATTCCGCCAGGCTCCTCTGCCCATGGGATTCTCCAGGCAAGAATACTGGAGTGGCTTGCCATTTCCTCCTCCAGGGGATCTTCCCAATTCAGGGATCCAGCCTGGGTCTCCTGCATCCCCTGAACTGTAGGCGGATTCCCTCCTGCTGAGCCACCGGGGAAGCCCTTGTCACCCAAATATACTTTCATTCACAGTGAGTTGTGAATAGCAAGTTGCCAGCTAAACACTCAATCATGCTTGACTACTTATGACCTTCAGAAACAGCTTTTCTTTTGAATCCTTTCTTAAAGTTATTTTCAATTTCCAGTCGATTGAGAATTTAAGGAATGGATTAACACTGTGTATTCCCAGAGTGTGTATCAGGCCAACAACTCATGTTTGTTATTTTTCCTGAAATGGTTTTGTGACCAATGTTCTCAGGTGTTTGAGACCAGTGTTGTAAGCTGAGCCCACGGACCTTTAAAATGAAGTGTGCGTATAATTGAACAGTTTTCAAAACTGAAGCCCTTGATTGCCCATTGAGGCTTAGTCTGGGGTCCCACCTGCAAACCGTCCTGTTTTCATGTGAGAGGCTTATACAAAAGATGGCACAGAGTTCCTTCTAAAACTTTCTGAGGAGCCGAAGAAAGAGGAGGTTTGTGCTGCGTTTCTTCTTCTTTTTTTTTTCTTTCCCTTCTCGTTGTTTCCCTGAAATGAAGGGAGACTAAAGCAATAAAGCCAGAGGCATTTCCTACAGGTAGCCTTAAATCATTCAGCACGGCGGTCTTCAGGGAGCCACCCGGTTCCTCTTTCCTTTCCAGAATGAGCTTTCTGGCTAAACGCTCCTCATCCAGCCCACAGTGTCTTCACCTGGCTCTCCAAGGGCAGCTCTGCAGGCTTGTCCCAGCACAACAGCATTCCCACTTCTTCAGAAATGGGTCTTGACCCATGCATCACATCCAAAGACTTTTTCAATTGCTCCCCGGTGGCGGAGGCCGAGGGCTCTGTTTTGCTTGTGATAATGTGCTAATCTCCGGGACCCGACATAAATTCTCTTCTTGCATTGTCATTTGTCAAAGTCGCAATATGGGACTTGGAAAAAAAGAAGAAGAGGGAGGGGCGGGGGAGTAATGACAGAAAGAAAACTTGGCCTTGGGCTTGTTTTCCCTCGTGCAAAACTTTCCTCCACTTTCTCCTTAATCTGTAAAACATCTGACGGAGAGGGCCCTGCAAACACAAATAAATAAATACTTCTCCACAACTCTGCCCTTAAGGTTTTCTTGTTGGGTCAACATTTTAGACAGACAGTTAAGGCTAAGAAGTAATGGTAATTTACACACAAGTCCCAGGGTTGGGCCTGAAGCTTTGTGAACCTGTCTTCTCCACATTCCCACCACTTGCTCCAGGGCAGCAAGCTGAGAGCCGTGAGGTCACGCGTGCAGCTTTCACCAGCCGCCTGTGCCCCGGTCTCGCGTCTTGGACAAGGCTCTAACCACTGGTGCTTTCAAACTGCCCTGGGTTCGCTACAGTGAAGGTGTTCACGACGGGAGTAGGGAGCACGGTTCCGAGAAGTGCAAACGTGTGATTTGTGTTGTTGTAAGCGCTTCAGTGGGGAAGCCACTAGCTTCCCTGGTGGCTCAGCATTAAAGAATCCTCCTACCAAGACTGGAGATGCCAGCTCGAGTCCTGGATTGGGAAGAGCCCCTGGAGAAGGAAATGGCAACCCATTCAGTATTCTGGCCTGGAATGTCCTATGGACAGAGGGGTCTGGCGGGCCACAGTCCAGGGGGTCCCAGAGAGTCAGACACTGAGCGACTAAACAAAAAGAGCTTTAGTGAGGCATAATCACCTGCCATGAAACTCGCTCGTTGTAAGAGTACAATTCAATGCTTTTAGTACACTTACCAAGGGGCGGAAGCATCACTACGATCCGACTTGAGAACTTCTCTCATTTGCTTGCCATCCCTGGTGCCCGTCTAAAATCATGCCCCCTCCCCAAGGCCAGTCACCAGCAGCTACTCATCTATTTTCTTTCTGTAAGTTGTGTTTCTGGATATTTCATAGAAAAGGAGTAATACCCTCTATGGTCTTTTGTACTGATTCTTTGGACTCAGCCTAACGATTTGGGGTCAGCGTCTGCAGTGGGGACCAGAACTCCATTCCTTTTTTATTAATAGAGAGCACTGTGTTGTAATACTGTATTTGGCTTATCTATTCATCAGTGGATGGGCATTTGGGATAAAATTGTTTTGGAAAATCAGCAATGGCAGCCGGTCAACATGATATTAAATTAAAGAGCTTGTTTAAAGAAGAGCATGCTAAGCTGCTGAAGCAAAAATTGTTCACCGCAGCGGCCAGCAAACTTTACCCCAGATTTTGTCTATGGGTGGAGGCTTCTCAGAATATACACTTCCAAGAAACCGAAAATGCTTATTATAGTCCAGCACGTAGTGAAAACTAAAGAAGTTGCCAGTCTTAGCTCATGGCAAAGTATCATGGGTACTGCCAATGTCTGGAAATTTCACGTGACTCATTTTCTCATACAGCCTATTCAAGACTCTTCTGAGAGTTCTAGGGGCACTGAACAAATAGAAGAACTGGGTTTGAGACTCTGAATCCAGTTTGAAGCCAACGTTATAGAATTTAGTAGTAAATGCTATACTTGCCCTTCCCTGGTGGCTCAGACGGTAAAGAATCCACCTGCAGTGTGGGAGACCTTGGTTCGATCCCCAAGTTGGGAAGATCCCCTGGAGGAGAGCATGGCCACCCACTCCAGGATTCTTGCCTGGGAATCCCTATGGACAGAGGAGCCTGCTGAGCTACAGTCCATGGGGTCACAAAGAGTTGGACAGGACTGAGCAACTAAGCTCAGCACAAGGGCTGCACTTAAGACAATGTTTAGCAAACTTACCGAGTTAGTTCAGTATGTGAGTGATAAAACCAGACAGCGTTTGTAGGTTATTCTGACAGGTAGCGTTACAGTGATAAAAGCAATTTACCAAGATCCTCAAGACAGAACCTCGGTAGGCTAAAAGTGGTCATTGTAGATACTGACATTTTTGTTGGGAACATAGCTTCTGTTAATGTGCCAAGGACTCTGCTGGGCGATTTACATCCATTTTCATGCTTCTCATCAAATTACCTTGATTTATGGATGAGAAAACTAAACGAGGTTCAGACAGGAGATGCGGTGTCAGTTCCCTGCGTGACATGATGAGGAAGGGGAGGAACTGAAGTTCAAATGTGTATCGGTTGCTCCAAAGATGTGCTACTTTCCTTCTGTCCCAGAAGGATGAAAAGACTGAAAGAAGACACGTCTAACGTTACACAACACGCAACGCTGAAAACAGTGCTTCCTCCAAACTTTGCAAACCGAATAGTCAGCCTTGTGGGCTGCATTGGCGCACGGATACCTTTTTATTGGGACGACGATAAGTCTGTATCTACCGGAAGTTGCTTGTGTGTTTCGCTTCTTAAACTTACAGAACCAATGGGCTAGCAATCACATCCTTTGCCAGTCTTCCTCGATGGCAAGTCTTTGAATGTCTAAGTGACAAGCAGGGGTGGGAGTCCAAGGGAAAAGAATCAAGCGCAGTTGGACTATCTGCTGCAAAGACAGGAGTGTAAATCCCCCTGAGGTCACGGCCCTTAGAATCAGGCTTGCTTCAGATGCCCCATGTTCTTGCTAACACGTTTGTGAATTCCCACCTCAAGAAATACTGAGATCATGGGCCTTGATACCTAGACGTTAACACTGCAAAGGGAGATTTTTCCAGAATTACCTCTGTTGTCATCAGATATGGAGTTTTATAAAGGGTGAAAAATAGGGAAGCATATCTAATTTGGTCTTTATAAGCTCCATGCATCCTCACCAGGGTTGAATACAGTGTTTTATTAAGAAATAGTTTTTTCTTTTTATAGTACAGAAATTTGCTCCAATCTGGTTAAAATTCATTTTTTAATCACTGATCAGATTCACACTATATCAGCTGAGTGTAAGCGTCACTCTGTTTTGCTAAGGAAACCTGTGAGGCTGCTCTGCAAATCCTTTCCTATGTCCTCTCCTTAAGCTCTGCTGGGAGCATCACATTACCACGTAGAGAACCCGGTCTGTACAACACAATTTCACTGAAACCATTTAAATGGACGATTTCATAACTCATGCTGGCAACACCGGAGCCTCTGCTAACGAACAAAAGTCAGCACAAAACTTCCAGCTCAGCTAAACTAGGCAATAACTATCTCTCCAGCAGGATCCGTTGTCACATTCTGTCATTCGATCTATGGCTGTTTCACACAAAAATGTGACATTTAATGTTGGTTAGTTCCTCTCTGTTGAAGAAACACAGTTTCTATTTTCAAACGCTTAACAACCACAGACGCTTTATCATCAGAGCCGAGACCGTGGTACCTTAACTCTCAGCGTGAACTCAAGCCCCCGCTGGCTGTGGGTCAGCTTGCCTGCTTCCACTCTTGCCTGTGACATCACTTTTTGGTGGCCGGTGCACCAATTAGACTTCACCTCAGGTAACTCTTCAAGAGAAAAAGCCTAATCATTTTAATGAGATGGGCGACATCTTAGGGGGAAAAAAATAACAAAATTAAAGTTGATTTTAAGCTGCAATGAAAAACAAGCCATGGGCTCTTTCCATGTGCAGTTTTGGACGTGGTACAATGGATGGAGGGAAAACAAGCTGAACCAGGGGAGGGGAAGGGGAGGAGGGCAGCAGGGAAGTCTGCCTGAGTTGCTTTCAGCCAAAGTCACTTCTAAGTAAAGGCTCATGGAATGAGTTTAGAATTTCATAATACTGCTGACAATTAGCTACACTCGGTGTCAGGCACCAAGAAGTAAAGCTTTAGAAAGAATTCTTGCTTTCTTTCTTTAGCCTGTCTCAAAGGTCAAGTCTTCACGTTGACAATGTTTGAAAGAAAAAGGCACTTCCCATTTCTTTTTTTCTGTCCTAGTAAATAAATAAATCATTTTCTCCGTGGCAAGGAGCCCAAGGAGGGAGACAGAACTCCAGTGTTCAGGTCAGCAATTTTATTTTAATGGTGATTTTTTAAAAATAATTTTTCTTTAAAAAGAAAGAAATTGAAACAAAGACAGGGTTGGGGAAGGAGGAAAACAAGGAAGGAAGAAAGAAAGAAAGAGGGAAAGAGCGAGGGAGAAGAAAGAAATAAAAGAGAGGGAGGAAGAAAGCCCTAAAAGAGCCCAATGAACCAAGTGTGGAAAATGAAACAGCAGCGATACTCTTTCTAAATCCACCATTTTTTCTTTTGTGTGTTTGCTGTTGTTGTTTTTCCTCTTTCACTCTGATGCTCTGTGAGTTACAATGACAAGTCTGAAAAAGCATTCTTCTTTCCTTCAGAGAACAACCCATCTCTGTCAAATGACCAGTTAGTAAAATACGGAAGAAAAGAATACAGTCAAAAAAGCACTGACTGAGCTGGCTCTGCTGTCAGTAAGTATTTTGGGTCTTTTGGGGTCCAACCAATAAAGTTTGGGAGATGAAAGACAAGGTTTTAATCTGCTTATTCTACCAGGGGAATTGCTCTTTCCTGATTCTTTTTCTTCCATTTTTATCTGGACTTTTTGGATCAGCATGTCTTACAATGCTTACTATGGAAAATGCTCGGTGGCAATTAAATCTGTTTGCCCTCAGGCCGCCCATAAACTACTCACGGAAGGAGGCTTCTTCCGCACTCACAACTCAGACACTTGGCAACAGAACCAGGAGCCTGTGCGTGCACCCGGGCTTTAACGTTTCCTCACCCGCAATCTTACACGTGCGTTTTGGGGGTGTCTTTCCTCTGACTCTCATTTCTGGTTCTTCTCAAAATATTTTCCTGAACTTCTGGCCCCATGGTATAAAAATTGCATTCGCAGTAAGGATTCTCCAAACTGACCCTTGGCTTGTATCACTGAAGAGCATACCTCGCTCTTTCCCTGGGGACTGTGTTCTTTCGTGTGCAGACGTGTGGGACGATTCTGAGTGCGTCTTTAGAATGCAGCCGGCATCTTCCATGGCTGGTCGGGAAGCCTTCTGCCCTGGAGGCTGAGGTGACCGTGAATCTACCGGATGCCTCTCCCTCGGTTTCCTTGTTTCTTGCCGTGATTAGCGTGGAGACCGTGGGCCCGAGCAGCCCATCTGTTCTTGCTGCTTACTCCTCACTGAAGTCAAGCCTAATGAAGGATGGCTCTCCGAAGGTTCATAAGTTTGATTTGCATAGCCATTCAAAGTTTGAATATCCATCAGAGCTTCTCTGGCCTGGAAATCAGGTTAGAGATGCCATGAGACTATGTCCTCATGGGAGATTTCTCTGAATCAATCTTTCTCTCTCTCTCTTTTCAGACCAGCTGGAAACAAACTACAAAAAAAAAAAAATGCTCTCTTATTTCTCTTTTCTTGTTTTATTGGAGCCATCTTTCTATAGTGACTATTGTTTAAAATTTTAACTTGATTATAAATGTGTTCGAGGTCTCTAAATGCTGTCAGATATCGACCTTGAGAATCATTTCAGATCTGACTTTTTTTTTTTTTTGGTCACTTGTATATCGTGTAAGTCACAGGAAAAGAGATAATTGATGGAAACAGGCAAATCGTCTCTGAACTGAGCATGCACGGACTCTGACTTACATTTATCATAAACTCAAGACAACCAGCCCACGTTTACATTTACAGGAAAGACACATTATCGTATTTTCCAAAGTAAATCATGTCCCTAGGCTTCACCAGTGCTTGAATTGCACTTACTGGCATGTTTCTTTGGGTTTGTACTAAGGTGGTTCTTGCTCTGTCAACTGGCCCGATCTCAATAATCTGCAACTTTTCTGTACCAAAATGTGTGTCTCCTTTGGGCCTTCCATTTATTATTGTAGTTTTAAGAAATATGTTCTCTATATGTATACAAATTTACATATACTGCATGATAAATAGATTCAATGTGCCTTTTATGCTACCTTAAGAGCTTCCCTTGTGGCTCAGCTGGTAAAGAATCCATCTGCAATACAGGAGACCTGGGTTCGATTCCTGGGTTGGGAAGATCCCCTGGAGAAGGGAAAGGCTACCCACCTCAGTATTCTGGCCTGGAGAATTCCACAGACTGTATGGTCCATGGGGTCACAAAGAGTCGTATGCAACTGAGCAACTTTCATTTTTGGTGAAAAGTTGATATTATCAATAAAGATTAAAGTAAATCATTTTTAAACAGATATGCTTATATTCTAAAGTATGACCAATAAGGTAGATTTGAAATCAAAATATTTTATCATACTGCTTTACTTATTTAATTTTACTTAAATCTAGAATATGTGGAAATCTCACTTCTTTATTATTTACTATAGTACTAAAATGACGTAATGTTTGGGAAATTATTTAGAAATTATATACAGTATGAAATTATATTGATATAAATGAAATTAAAGTTAGTTAAAATGTGATAGGAAAGCATTGGGCTTTACCTTTTTTTGAGATATAAATGCATAAATTTAGGTTATCAACAAAGACCCTTATTCCTAAATAACTGATAAGCTTATGAAATGCACTCAGAAGGCCCAGTCGTGATTGCACTAAGTTTTCAAGATCTTGATTAAGTGTACATTCTGCTCCAGCCCCCGTCCCAAGAAGTCAGACCACAATTACTGCAGGTGCTCTGATGACTGACCCATTGGTCTATAACCATCAGGACTCCTTTCCCCTGAGAATCCCAGCCAGCTATTATTTAGAACTGAGATGGGTCATTTGACTTATTTTTTGCTTTTGCTTTCTTATCTTTTAACTGATAACAAGAATCTGGCTGACGGTTTTTCAGAAAAACTCTCCACCCTTAGAGTATTAAACTGGGAAGTGATTCTTCTCCCTAGAGAAGAATCAAGACTACAGGAGCAAACAGAAATGCACCATGGCTCCGCAGAAGTGAAGCTTGAGCACTACCATGTTAAACATTAAATACCGATACCGCTTCCAAAAGCAGTCTCTAATATATATATATATATTGATTAAAAATAGTGCTAGAGTGTCAGTTCTGATATCCTGATTATAGTTAAAATAGATCTAGGAGATGAAAAAAAATCCATCAGAAAAACACCCTTTCAATATATAGAAATAATTCAGCTTCCCTAAACGAATAAACAAAGGAACAAACAAACGAAGTCTTACATTAAAAAGTCCCTTCTTGTCTTGACTTTAGTTACTCACAGCAGGTATCACCCCGGCAGAATGGTTTTGAGATCAACTCGTCTTCACATATTAAAACAAGGACCTGCCCCTCTGCCCTTGACTGGTGTCCAGTCTTGAAGGATGAGTGAGCAGGCCTTGAGATTGCCTCCCTCTTCAGGCCTGAGATGAAAGAAAGGAAGCAGGTCCACCAGGCAGTCACCCTGAGGAGGTCCTTGTCTGGTTCCAGACAAAAAGCACATATTCTATTTATTTTCTTAAGAGTAATTTGCTTAAACAAATTATATAAATGTACCAAATTACATGTTTACATAGTAAATTAAATAATAATAATACTCAAATTCCAAGTTAAGATGCTAATTGCAGCTTCCAAAATATACTTTAAAATAATTATTTTCTCTATCTAATAATTATTATCAAATTACCTGGTGCATACTCCACTTCATATAACAGGAAAAGGAAAACTTAGGTATGATTAAGCAAAGCAAAAAAAAAAAAAGCTCAGATCCAAACAGCCTTTCAGGTTTATAACACAAAAGCATTTTCATTCTGATAGTTGTCCCTTAAACTGATGCAAATTCAAATGTTGTTTTTATGAGCTCCAGTTTTATTTTTGAATCATCTCTAAGAAAATTATTAACTCTCTTTAAAGTCCTTAATGTAATAGTTTTCATTGATAGTCATTGCAATTTGGTAAACACTGTGATGTTGGAGAAGACTCTTGAGAGTCCCTTGGACTGCAAGGAAATCAAACCAGTCCATCCTATAGGAAGTCAATCCTGAATATTCATTAGAAGGCCTGCTACTGAAACTGAAGTTGCAATACTTTGGCCACCTGATGCGAAGAGCCGACTCATTAGAAAAGCCCATGATGCTGGGAAAGATTGAGGGTGGGAGGAGAATGGGACGACAGAGAATGAGATGGTTGGATGGCATCACTGACTTGATGGACATGAGTTTGAGCAAGCTCTGGGAGTTGGTGATGGACAGGGAGGCCTGGAGCGCTGCAGTCCACGGGGTCACAAAGAGTTGAACACAACTGAGCGACTGAACAAAAATAGGACTAAATAAGTAAACCACAAACACTGAATTGAAGCAAGAAAATATTTGCATAAAAGCTAGATACAAGGACCTAATGTGTGTATTTAGGGACCGAAATAATATTGTATCTAAAACAGTCTATCTGTTAAGACCACCCGTGTTCCTTTGAATACTGTGGTCCTGTGGCATTCCTTCTTCTTGCCCTAAAAGACACAGCTCAGAGTTCCAGTGTGGCTTCATTGAATGAAAACTTCCTTTAGAAATAAATTTATACGATTCATCTGTCTGTGTGTTATTTCCTTATAACCATTTTTAGTTACAACTCAAATCGAAGAGAACAATTACCATTTTAATTTATAGTTTTATCAACATATTTCATTCTGAGTGGTAAATAAAAGATACATTTTGTTGACTATGAAAATAATCTCCACGTCCTCGCTGCATATTTTTTCAGCTTTATGGACACATGCTTTGTGGACACACGTGTCCAGCATTCGTTTTTTGTGTTTTTCCCATGTGTCCAGGGTTTGAATGGCAGCACTCCACACACAAAATGACTAAATGCCAAGTTGCCTTTTTGTCTTCTGTGAAGCCTTGGAGCTTCTTTGGCGTGAGAGATAACTGAGCAACTCCACCCGACATGGGAAGGAAGGAGCCTGGACACACTGTCAGCGTTCTGACAGTGCCCGGTGACCTGGGAACGGGCCCCAGGGAAAGAGTGAAGACAGAAAAATAGCTCCCCACGGAAGAAGTTAAGAATTTCTCTAATAACAGAATGAGTGAGCAAATCAAGAGGACCACATCTCTGCTGCTGTTTAAAAGACCCCAGATAACAGTGTAAACATCTCAGGGAAAGAACCATTTACTTCCTCTATTATCCTAGTGGGTGAAAGTTGTATTAATCGTTTGGGGCCATGAATAAGAGTCCTTTCACACAGCACGATTTTTCCTTATATTTCAATTCTCTCATCTATTCGAGGCATTTACTGTATTTTTTTTTCAGAGAATAAAGTGAAGGAAGACACGCATCGTCAAATACTTTCTGATAATGATCCTTAGAAAATTCCGACTCAAAAAGGGGACTCTCTTCTTTGTTGGGAGTAAATTTTTGAAATCTCACTGACTAGAGGAAGAAGGGGATGTCCACAGTGCGTGTTTGAAAGAAGGAAGAGGTCCTTGATCTTTGAGTTCTGGATACCAGATTCAGCTTATAATTTTATTAAAACCAAGAAGCCGTGGAAACCCTGAAGCAGCACTGTTATCTTGGTTAATGGGTGGTCCCTACATCAGGGAATTAGCAGACATTTATTAGAGTCCAGGTCAGGCACTAACAAGCTAAGCATTTTTAATGAGTTGTTTAATCTATTTAAGCATCATTACTAACAACAGAATAAAAGTGACCTCTTTCAGAGATGGAGGAAAATAATATAGCAAAATAAAAGCAAATAGAAATATCTTTTGAAAAATTAAAACTTTAATGGAACTCTCCAGTTAGTAATCCTTTCGTTACATGAGTATGTAGTTTTCAAATAAAAAATGTTTACATAATTGGGGAAAAATCCATGAAATTTTTTACTTCTCTCATTTTCTTCTAAAGTTGAGACAAAGCTTTCTCCAAAGTGGGTTGATTTTGCTACCACTAGCTGCAAGATGCCTAAATTCATACTCTCAATACTTGGTATATTGTACAATACATTTTGAATGCAGAATATTAAAATAAAATCCATACATTTATTCAAACATATTACCGAAAGACCGCAATGTATTTATTGGTATTATGCTCAACATAAGAAAAAGAAACAGAGTTGTAATCCATTTATCCCACTGGCCCCATCTAGTCCAGCCAATGATTATAGCAGATGTGAATTAAATGTAGGTATATTTGCAATTAGACTAAAAGACAGCACTGGCCATATCTGGGCAGGGGCCTGCCAGCTTCGCAAATGTTAATGCCATGAGTCTGGATTATGCAGTCACCGTTGCTATAATAACATGCGTTTGCTGTCAGCGCTCCTGTGTTAAAACAAATTAGCCAGATGATTAATGAATATCAAAAACAGCGTGTGGATTCTCTGTGCTGAAGTCTCACCCAGTGTGAAAGCCACTGGCCTCCAAGTCAGTGAGATAATTTCTGGATCAAATCATGCTGCTGTGGACTTCAGAAGCATGCAGAAAAATGTTTCCAACCACTGAATTGCGTTTGATTGCAGGATAGCGTATGCTCCTCACTTCATAACAGATGGAAGCCAGAGTCGACGGTATTTGTTTTTGTTCCTGTTATTTGTTTTTAGGACAAAACAGAAGGAGATTATTTCATTTTTTTTTTTTTTTAAATGAACCAATTTGACCCAGAGTAAAAGGTGGGAGGATCAAAGAGCTATAATCTGATAGACTGATTTTCTAACAAATACTACTCTGGGCTTCAGTAAGAACTGGAGATCTACAAATACCCCTCTTTCCACTTGCTTAAAAGCAGAAATTCTCTAATTTTCTTCTTTGCAACCAATAAATGTCCAAAGGTAAAATATAAAAATGCAAATGAAATTAACCTTCTTAAGACTGTTGCTGCTAAGTCGCTTCAGTCATGTCTGACTCTGTGCGATCCCATAGATGGCAGCCCACCACGTTCCACCATCCTTGGGATTCTCCAGGCAAGAACACTGGAGTGGGTTGCCATTTCCTTCTCCAATGCATGAAAGTGAAAAGTCAAAGTGAAGCCGCTCAGTCGTGTCCGACTCTTCGAGACCCCATGGACTGGAACCTACCAGGCTCCTCTGTCCATGGGATTTTCCAGGCAAGAGTACTGGAGTGGGGTGCCATTGCCTTAAGACTGTTAGGTCACATTTATTAAGATGAAAACCAAAATCCAAATACACATATATAATATATATTGATATATTGACAATAATATTTATAATTTTGTTTTATATTTATAAAACTTTGTATATATACATATGCATATATACACACATATATTATGCTAGTTATGTTATATGAAAATATTATTTTATATATCTATGTATGTGCATATGTACACAATTTGGAAAGCATTATCCATTATCACAGGAAATAGCAAAAACTTATATTCACACTCAATAATTCTGCTACTTTAAACTGATTCTCAAAAAGGTATTTAACAGAAGTAATAAAATGCCACATTAAGATGTCCCTACCAAAGCTCATTCTAAAAGCAAAGATGGGTTTTTGTATACTGAGTTTTTCCATTGAGGAAAATAGTACTATCTTGTAATTCAGTATCTTTTTCTGTTCTTTCATTGTGCTTTATTGAATTTTTAGTGTAGTTTTAATAAGTTTGTTAAGGTCACTCTTAGGAGAGTATGAGCTTTTCTCATGGAAACATATGTTTTTATATTTTCTGATTTTTGCAGATATATTAGAAACCTACTGAGTTTTGATTATTAAATTACACCCTGTTTATTTTGAGCTCCATTACTAGGTCAGTTCTTTTTTCCCTCCAGAAGATAGTCACAAAAACATCAAATAATTATAAGTATCTGCACATTTGTGTTTTAGGGGTTATTGTATTGATTAAAATTTCTACATTTTAAAAATGTCAGTTATCCTGATTTGTGTTTGGTTTTTCTGTTTTAACTTTGAAAAAGTTTGAAATAATTTAGAAAAAAAAGCAAAAATAATTTCTCCCCAACATCCCATATGCCCTTCACTTAGCTTCCCCAGCTGTTATTTTACATACCCACAATATGATCAAAACCAGAAAAAGAAGTACAGTTCCAACAAGTCATCTACCAGCTTTCTTCAAATGCCTTCCCACCATTGTCCTTTTTTAGGGCCGAGGTGTAATTTAAGGTCATATGTTGCATTTAACTGTTTCATTTCCTTAGTCCTTTCATTGGGGACAATTTCAAAGTCTTTCTTTGCTTTTCATGACCTTGATGCTTTCGAAGCATAGTGGCTTGATCTGAGGTAGAATGCCTTTCTTTAGGTCCATGTGATAATGTCACAGGAGCAGAATGAAATTATTGGAGAAGGCAGTTGGAGAAGGCACCCACTCCAGTGCTCTGGCTTGGAAAATCCCATGGACAGGGGAGCCCGGTGGGCTGCAGTCCATGGGGTCGCACAGAGTCGAACACGACTGAGCAACTTCACTTTCACTTTTCGCTTTCATACATTGGAGAAGGAAATGGCAACCTACTCCCGGGTTCTTGCCTGGAGAATCCCAGCGATGGAGGAGCCTGGGGGGCTGCCGTCTGTGGGGTCGCACAGAGTCGGACACGACTGAAGCAACTTAGCAGCAGCATGCATTTTTTTGGCCAGAGTATCTCAGAAGTGATGTATCCGTCTTACTGTAGCATATGAGGACATACATGACGTCTACATGTGTTATTACAGGGGATGCTCACTTTGATCATGTCAGCCTTCTCCACGGTAATTACTACATTTCCTTTTAAAACTAATAAGTATGCTGTGGACAAATAATTTGAGACTGTCCAGATATCCTATTTTTCATTATGCTTTTTGCCTGCTAATTTTAGGATCCATTGGTGACTTCTGCTTGTGACCATTGTTAGTCCATGTTGGCAGGAGCAGTTCTTGCGAGTTTTATATGTCTGCCATTCCTTCTGTGCTTATTATCTGAAATTCTGTGTGGTTCAAGAGCTTTTCCTTTTCCTTCATTTGTTTATCCTTTTAATCATTTACGTTAACTGGGATTCATCAACATTGATTTCACGAGTTATAGCCCATCATTATTACTCTTTATTTTACTGTTCAAATTGTTCCAGATGTGATCATTAGGAGCTTCTTCCTTTGACATACTCCCAACAATTTTTTAACACTTCTTTTTTTATGGGCAAAACAATCTTGTTTTCTCAGACTCATATTTTCCTTGCCCCCACTCCTTGCCCAAGGAATCTTAGTTCATCTTATTTGAAAATGACATTTAAAAAACCAAGCTCTGTGACCTTGGTGCGATCATTGCTAGTAGTTAAGTCACTAAGTTGTGTCCGACACTTGCGACCCCATGGACTGTAGCCTACCAGGCTCCTATTTCCATGGAGTTCTCCAGGCAAGACTACTGGAGTGGGTTGCCTTTTCCTTCTCCAGGGGATCTTCCTGACCCAGGAATTGAACCCAGGTCTCCTGCATTGCAGGCAGATTCTTTACCGACTGAGCTATGAGGGAAGCTTGTTTTAAGACCCTCTCAAGGATGGAGCTAAGAAATATTTGTATGTGACGCATAATTGGCCGTCTGTGCTCATTAAACTAAGAGGTCATCCACCTCTGATTTCAGTCTCACCCATAGGACTCACTCTAGCCATCCCATTTTCCTTACTTGTAACTTCTATCTCCAGCAATGTGAAACCTGGCTCTCATTTCACACAGTATATTTTTTTACTTATTTGCTCCATCCCAGGATACACACAGCATGGCTTTGGTGTTGTGACCTATTTCCTAACTAAAGTGCCACATTTGTGTAGACGTCTTTAGGCTCTAGCCATATAGTATAAGTATTTTACTTCCTAGGATAGTCAAATACTTGTTACCTTTTTACTTAATATTTATCTTTCCCAACCCACTCAGTTTGATTATGTTATTCATTAGTAATATGGTTGGGTATTATTAGTGTTTGTACTCCATTTGGGGTTCTTTCTTAAAAAGCTGGTTGATTTTGTTGATTTGTTGTCTATTATACACACAAAAAAAGCAAATTCAAAAACATCATTGTTTTCATTATATCTAATGAAAGCTGTCTTCTCAGTCCTCAGGATCCCTACCCTGTTTGGAATCATCTTTTTTCAAATAATCACTACTGTTAGTTTCTGGCTTATTTAAGTTCTGGATTTCATCTCGTTAAATGAGAAAATGCATATGTATTTTCTTGTGTCCCATCTTTCTTTTATGAAGGATACTATAGAAAAATTTATTCATATTTTCAAGTCATAGTAAACCCCAGAAAGCACTCCATCTCACTTCATAGTAGGGCTCTTCCTTACCACGTTTTACGGTTGCATAGTATTCCACCTTGCGAATGTGCCATCGCTGATGTAATTGCTTGCTTAGAGTCATTTCCTTGTTTTCAGTGCTTTGCAGTTATGAATAATTATGCGTGAATAATTTTATGCTCATGTATTTTTGTACAGATTTCTACAAGTGGGTTTGCTGGGTCAAAAAAGGAAGTATATGGATAGTTTTGACAGGTATTACTGAGTTTCCCTCTGGAAAATTTGTGGGCGATTATGTATGTGCAATCAAAGTATGAGAGAGTCTATTTTCCTTCATCCTCACTAAGCAGAATTTTTTACTTTTCACAAATCTAAGAGAAAAATTATCTTAGTGATTTTTATATGCACTGTATAAATCATGAAAGAGATTAAACATATTTTGTATGTTATAGGCCATTTTCAAATCTTTATACGTATACACTGTAACTTTTAATAATGGTTGTACTTATCTCCAAATTTACTCTGCTGATTCTACGGTAAGTGCTTCTATTGATTTTGATTTCTTAGTTTTGAGAAGATGTTCTTTATCATAGTAAAGAAATATATATTTCTCATTCTGCATTTTTTAAAATAACAATATAAAATTCATCCAATGAG